>JAPFBL010000448.1:0-468137 GCA_026182355.1 Hermatobates lingyangjiaoensis | reverse complement strand
ATAAGAAAGAGGAATTGTCATAGTAATATGCATTTATTATTAAAATGTATAAAATTTAATTGTCAGCAAAGCGAAGGATGAATAGAACTTATTTTAATCTTTAAGAAAGAGAAAATGTTGTAGTGTTGGGAAGAAATGGTAAAAAAAAAGAAAGGACAAATTATTGGGTATATGGGATGGATGATATCAATCTAAAGAGCATTGCCACATCTTACTTATCGAGAGAAGTATACAGTTTTATCAATTTTTGTGTTTCCAAAGTTTTTAATTTCCAAAGGTAATGTCTTCAAGTCAAAGCGTTAATGCATAGAACTTATGGAATCGCTTCAAACTGAGAGGTTTCCACGCTAGTAATAGTAATCCAAAATATTATTAGAAATTATAGAATAATAGAAAATATCATTATTACTACAGGCTATAACTTCCATTAAATTTGGAGTTTCCTTTACGTTTTGCGGCTTTTTACGAATATACTGAGCTCAAATTTGATTTTATTCTAGGATACTTCTTATTTAGTAAGCGGATAGGTATCATTGACTCTTTTAAGCGAGAAAATCTAGGTAAATGCAAACGAAAAAAAAATCAACTATCAATACCTAATTGCTATAGTGTCAGGCACCTAAAAATACCTATATATATTTTTTTAGCTACATACCTGTATACTTTTGTAGCTAGCCAAACCCAGCTTAAAATTTCATAACTTCGCTTTTACGTTGAATTTCCAAACCATTCAAATCTTAGATTTTAATTTTGATTCATACAAATCTAATGTCAAAGTTTTAGCTTGTTATAACTTATGGTGGCTGAATTTGCGTGTGATGAAAATTTGTAGACAAACAGACAGACAGACAGAAATTTTTCTAAGGGTGGATTCGGTTTTTCTAATGTATAAAACGTAAAAATAACTTGAAATGAGTCAGTTATAAGCAATGTACAGACAAACTTTTGTTTTTTTTTACAAAGTTCGTATCATACGAATTGTAATATAGAGGAAATAAGAATCAACTTTTAAATATACAGCTATAGTACTATGTAATCATATAATCTCTAGACAAATGGAAATGCCTAAGTCAATTATTTATTTAGAAATAGGCATGGTCGTAATGTCATTCAGCCATTTAAAAAGCCGCTACTATTGACAGTACCTTTACCAAGAACTCGTGCTCAGTCAAAAAGAAGAAGTCCTCAACGGTTGAGACAGTTCTGCATCAACTTGCAGTGCAGGAGGTCACCGTACGTGGGTCTGCTATGACCAATTCTCAATTTATTTTACCTCTCCTCACGCTGAGAGGTTTTGCCCTCGACATACGGCAGTCTGTATCTAAGTCGTCACTGATTCCTCTCAGTGTTTTAGCCCTACTAAACTGCCTTTCTCATGTACTTTCTGATATGGTGGGGTAATATTTACAGAACTTGGTAGTGACAAACTATAATCAAACTATAATTCGTCTGTGCTGCTAAGCCATATTTCTATTTACAATATTGTCATATTTATTTCGCCTTCAAATTGTTCTAGGAGCAACAAGTTTGTTAGATGACACTCATTTTAGATACTCATATTTTGATGTGCTATATTTTCGGGTTTATTCTACTTGCGTGTCCTATATTTTGCACAGATAAACTTAAATTAACAAACAGATCTTAAAAGTGTACCTGACGTATTACTTGCTCAGGATTGGCAAATTTAAATCTTCTCGGTAAAGAAATTGCATTAGTGTTTTTATCTCTTATTCACTTAGTTGGAAACCAAGATTTGAACCTCAATTCTTTTGCACTAATGCCCGATGCACATCTCATACGACATGTCTCACCCACACTGGCAGGATCTCCAAGTTAGAGCTACTTTCAATCTCCTTGCTTAGTTACCTTCAATAAACGTGTTTACAGGCTGCATTACTTATGATATCAGACAGCCTTTATGATTTTGGTTTTAAGATTGTCTTTTGAAATATAGCATTGGAGAGTCAGGAGATATTTTAAATACTCTATTGGACAATATTTAATAATTTAAAAATTAAATTAAGGCAGAAGATGGACTTAACTTTAGTATAACTTCTGCTTTAAATTATAATTGAATCAATCATATTTGAGTTCATTATAAGTTTCTAAATAATTTCTAAAATTAAAGATTTGTCTTTTTCTCTCTGTCTCTAATACTACACTTATTGTCTTCGACATATGCTTAGTGTAAAGTCATTTATTATTCTTTAAGATTATATTAAACTATTTATTTGTATACTAGCAAATAACTGATTTTTAAGTAACATAAAGAAAGAAAGTGATCGTAAGAAGTACCAAAGCCTGAACATTATATACGTTAACACTTTTAGTTGTTTATATTAACTATTTTATCGAGTTTTTTGCACTAAAACTTTTGAATGAAAATTTGTCAAAAAATGAAATTTCTTTCATACGAATTGGTTAACATTTGGTCACTTCTATAGTTGGTCTGTCTATTTATATTTATAAATAGAACTAACTTATTTATATTTATAGATTTCTAATATTGCTTTTAATAAAGAAGATTGATTTTTAAAAGTGGTTGCGTCAGTAGTAGTGAGCCCTGAAAGAGTGCAAACTTGCCTTTTCACAGACTTGCGGCTTATACAGGGTCAGTTAAGTGTCATAGGGCTAATTTACAAGTTAAAGGGGGAAGAGGTCCAAAGGCTGCTGAATGAGGGTGAGTCTTTGGTGTTAATTGATTTGATGGAGTTACCACGACGCTTATGTAAAATTCATTTGATGCATGGATGGAGCAAGTGGTGTTGGCAACACCCTTGGCCTGAAATTAATTTCATTGCTAACTTGGTCCCCTCTTAAGGGTGACGTCCACGCCCATCTTTCTTACTTAAGACTTCTCAGACTCACTTTTCAACATTTAATACTTTCTTAGAAGCGCCTTGTCTTAACACAACTAACGAGATTATCTTGTGTGACTTTGAAAACTACCCCCTTCCATCAATTTCAAGGAGAATCAAGTCTCTGGAGATTACTCCACAAAACCCTTCTAATTACATTCTTTTCCACAATGTTTAGGGATGTACTTTATTCAGGATTACTCCTTTTATACTAAAGTTATTTTTAATGTATAGGAGTATTTATATTTTATTGTTTTAACTTAATGTCAAAAGCTGAAGAATGTGTTGGGCAAACACAAATATTTATTTTAAATACCTGGCAGAATTTGTTTTTAATATTGCTCAAAGAAATCATAGCATGAAAACAGTTATATATATTCATTTATATCCGTTTTGAAATTTGAATCGATCGAATAGGATAACATTTCCATAGAATGAAATTTTTATCATAATAAAATAACAGTTTAAAGATTATTTCTTTCATTAACTGTTGTATTGTAATAAAGACATAGTTCAGTCATTATTTAAAATAAAACAATCGTATAAACAAAACGACTCTAGCAACTTTGCATGAGCATAGTTGTTGAAGCATAAAATAAATACATGCAAATGTGATTATTTCCTACAGTTTTCTCACTTTTTTAGTCAGACTAATTTGACTTTGCAAGTTGCGCTAAATGAAATTATGATTAAATTTTCCTTTGATAATCATAAAATACACTATTTTATTAAACTTATTTTTCATACAATAAAAATTTGGGATTTATTTTTTAAAATTGGGATTTTAATCATATCTTATAGATCGCATATTTATTCTCTTATGACGTAGGATTTATTGGCCACTCTAAAAGTAAGAATAGCAAACTTTGACATGGTACCACAAAACAAACCCGCTTGCTTGACTGGGCAATTGACTTTCTTTCAAATTAGCACAAAACAACAAGCTGAAGTTATTTATCTTCATTAAAGAAGTCCTAATTTCAGTTAATCTGTCAAATAATTACATCAACCTGATCCGTTGGTGTATCGACAAAAACTCCCTTCATTCGGAAACCTCAGTATTCTTAAACTATGTCAATGCAGTTTTATCCAATGCTATTTATTCCTTTAAAAGTTAAAACCCTACTGCTTTTTGATAATATTTGAATCAAGGATAAATCCTAACACAAAAAGTAGGGTGTTTTAGAGGATTCTGAAAGAGAACTCAATGAATTACACGCCATTTACCCCAATGATGTTATATACTCCCATCCTCACTAGTAATCTGTTGTATAGTTTTATTTCTTATTTATCAATTTCACTGATAAATCAGCTACTATCACGATGTTGATATGAAGAGAACTTGAATGTAAGAATGGGCTGAGATTCCATAGTACAGAATAGCTGATATCCAGCTGATTCTAAAGTGATGCTTAGTGGTGTGTTACAGTGACATTGCTGAGCTCTATCTGATCAGAGCATTCTGCTTTTACAACAAAAGTCAGCTCACAGTACCAACTAACACTGACATTACTTCAAATATTATACCCATAGCATTAAAAAAATTAAAGAAATATATTTTTTACATTGGTGCATCTGACCTCATAAGTAAAATTGGTACTTCTGATTAAAATTATCGGAACGCTGGCTAGCTCAGTTTATAAGCCTTAAACCTTCGATAGGCTGTTTATACTCTCAGGTTTAGTAGGATAACTGTTTAGCTGTAATCCAGAATAGAGGGAAAGATTGTAAAATTACAATATATAAAGTATATCATTCATTTCACCGAAGAGTGGTGGGAATTTATTATTTCTAAACAAAACGTTATTTTGATCTTCTTTTTACAAAAATCGTAAGATATTTTAGCTGTGATCTCTGTATTTTGGCAAATACTGCTTCAAACTATTATGTTTTTGTTTCAGTACTGGTCCAGAAATCTTATAGAAAAAATTACTTGTTAAGATATACAAAGGTTCTGTTCAATGCTGATTAACTGCAGAACTGTTAGAATGAGGTGCGTTTCTTAGATCTAATCATCAATGCTTAGGGAGAACAAATTTAACGTTTCAAAAGACAAAATAGCAGTCATGAGAAAGACAAAAAAATTAAGCACTTAAGTCCATTTATGCTTAATGCAGCTTCTCATATAATTAGTCTGCGTGAACTTTCTAAATTTAATGCTGAATTTATTTGGAATAGTGTTAACGCAAATAGATTTTCTAATTGCAAAATCCAATAATTCAAACCTCAAGGCTTCGTTATTTCAGTCCTAAAATGCCAACAGTAATACAATCAGACAGTTCTCAATCAGGAATTTTTTTCGTGTTTACTCCAAGAACATTAAGGTGTAGTGTATGAATACGTTCTCTAATGAAATCTGAAAAATCGACTTACAGATAAAAAAAAACTCTTGAAAACTATATATGTGGTGGAAAAGTTTCATTATTATACACATGGACATTCTGTAATAATTCATACAGATCATAAACCACTTCAAAAAATACTCAAAAAACTATTCGATGAAATTTGTTCATAACTCTAAATAAGTTAAGATATTGACTATTCAATTAATATTTCATGATAATCTAAGAAGAAGAAATGTAAAATACTGACAGACTGATAAGATAACTCCAATGGAGTCCAATAACTCTAAACATTCAGTCAACACCTAGTTGTCAATCTGTGACGATGGAGTTCTTCCAACTCATCGGACTCATAGGATCTTAGACCATACCTCTCGTATTATTCTAACTCAGGGGCAGCTAAAATTTTACAAAAATGCTCTAAATTTGTAACATAGGGTTTCAGATACGCCATAAACGTCTGCTTATCTCGTATATATCAATATATACGATAATATGTCTATTATGATCAATTGACATAATAGTGTTTTATATATTATTGTTATATTATCATAATATTAAAAAAAACTAATAGCAATACTTGATAAAGCTGATCAACTTTAAACACTCAATGAGACTTTTGAGGTTGTTTTGATTTTAAATCCTTGGAGTTTTTGTGACTGACATGTGACAAAAATTTTGTGACTGCAAATTGGAATATTTTTTTGCAACCTTGTTTTAATTTTAATAGGTTCCTTGACTGAACATGCTTGTACACATATATATGTGGTTCCAAAACAACAAATACATCTTTGGGAAAATTCACTTAGCTAAGGAAAATTTTCACAAGGTAATGATCGTTTTCACAAAATTGAAATACATACAATTCCATTTACTCCGATTAATCATGCATATTCAACTTGTAAGCAGATTAATGAGAAAAAAATAACGTTTCTTAAAAGGATATTAAAAAAAATTGGAATAACTAAAAAATAAGCAGTACTTTAAGCTTGATTCATCTTTATCTCAATGTGTCACACCAAATCATACAGTGCGCCACGTTTGGTGCAAGCACCATTGGGTTGGTCATCCTGTTCTGACTAAATGCTATTCCTTATTGTCACTAAATTCAACTTCAAGTTTTATATTCTTTAATAACCTTCATAAATTACATACAGAAGAATCCTTTGTTCCTATGGTTTTAGGTGTGATTTACAGAAATTTTCATTCACTCCAATCCTATTGACTCACCTCAGATATAATGTATTCAAAAGTTTCCATATCTTCTAGAAAGAGAGTCTGCATTCTTCGTCTGCTCTCAGATTCAGCTTCCATTCATTATAGGAGACAAATATGTAGATATCCTACATATACGAGGTGTGTAAATAAAGTAGTGAGACTGATTTTTTTAAATTTTCTATTCAAATATAATTACAATGTGATATTGTCACCTTCAAAATAGTTCCCTTCGGAAGCCACACAGCGCTGGAGACGGTCCTTCCAATCATTGTAGCATTGCTGGAACTCGGATTCTGGAATGGCCTTCAGCTGGTCGGTTACAGCAGTTTGTATGTTTTGTAGTGTCCCGAAATGATTTCCCTTGAGGTGATTTTTCAATCTCGGGAAGAGGAAAAAGTCACAAGGACTCAAGTCGGGTCAATAAGGAGGCTGAGGAGCAACAGGAATGTTTTTACTGGCCAAAAACTCGTTTATTGAGATGGCAGTGTGACAGGGCGGGAAAGGTTTTTCGGAACCATTTTCGCACAAATTTTTCTCATCTCCAATTCATTGGTCAAAATGTGATGAACGGAGGTGTGATTCAAATTCAACTGTTCCCCGATCATTCTGACTGTCAAGCGTCGATCTGAACGCACAAGGTTCCGTACTCTGTTGACATTTTCATCGGTGTTTGCACTTGAAGGCCTTCCGCTTCGTGGTTCATCTTCAATCGACTCTCATCCTTCTGAAAATTCCTTAAACCACCGAAAAACCTGTGCCCTTGATAAAACACGTTCTCCATAGGCCTCCTGAAGTTTTTCAAAAGTTTCGGTTGCATTATGTCCAAGTCTGAAGCAAAATTTGATTGCACACCGATGCTCAACTTTGAGGTCACTCATTTTTAAAACGCTCAAGAAAAAACCATTTCACGAAAACCAACGCTACGGACAAACAAATGACTGTGGCGAGTTCAGATTCATACTGGAGGCGCATCACACGTGTACCTGACGCTACTCAAGGCCACGCGTCTCCAGCGTTGCCAGATCAAAAGCGACGTTGCCAGTCTCACTACTTTATTTACACACCTCGTATTTTTAAATTCTTCCTTTGAAGATATAGGACTCTTTACAAATGTAAGTTCAGTTCGAAAGAGCTTTGTAAACCAAATGGTTGTTTTCACCAACTCTGCTGCTTTCTTCTAGATTTCTTTGTAAGTTGTACTCCTGTAGAAGGTAAGGTGTATAGATGTTTATATTGTTCATGAAACATTTCCAAATTGTTTGCTAATTCATTCCCAGGTATTCCTTTGTTTCCACGTACTCATATCAAAATCAAATGATTTACACAATTTTCATTCAATTCAAGTGATGATTTTTCTTCACTCTGAGACAAAATAATCTACATAGGGAATTATTTCTTACCAACATATAGGAAAAACTATTAATATTTCATTCCATTAATTTTTTTTATTTGATCTCTCATAAAGAGCTTCCAATTTTAATACAAACAGAAAATTAATCATCTTTCGTATTAATATTTAAGAGAGAGTACAAACAGTAATTGATCCAATTAACAATATACACGTTTGGGTTTGTATATTACACAATCTATTCTTATGGTATCATTAGTCTTACCACAGCAGTAATAATACTTTTGTACAGCTGAAGGTAAGATTTTCTGCTAAGATTCTATTTTGTATGATACAATCTCTTATAGCAGAATATTACTTTCTTTCCCTTGGCCAGTGTTTCATGGCTAAGGAACTTCCAAGGCGATATGAATATTTCTGATAGATTTAGGTTAATCATTTTTCTTCTTCAGAAAGGTATGATGAAGACTGTTTTAAGTGTATTTGTATGAATTTCTCTTTTAACGATCCCTCAATAATTAATGGACATCGTGCTGCTTCTGAAAAGCAGTGACATCATGCAATTGTCTTCTCCTAGTAAAAGGTTTCATGCATATCCTTGCGCATCCTAACCATAATTATATAGAGTATTCATTGGGTAATCAACAGCTAATCACAAGAAGGATCAACAGCACATTTCCCTTAGAATATTTTTACTGTTTTTCAACTCTGATACATCTGTAGCGGCAACACTGACGCAAGTCAGTAAGAACCAGCTGTTCTTAAGAACCAGCTGTTTTCGCAATCTCGACCAGTTGTTGTCGCCATCTTGACCCGTTGGAAGCGTCTCTCCCTGTTCTCTCAATCAACTCGCCATGCCTTGTGTTTCTTCGCCACTTCTTAATTCCATTCTACACTTCATCGCACGCCTTGCCATCTGCTCAGCAGTACGGAGGATCTGACCGGAAATTGCAATAGACAGAGACTCTGTGTATTATGTGGGGACCCATGTAGTGATGTATATTAAAGTGTTCTATTGTTAACATGTACACACAACATAATAAACAGTTATCAGTGCGCCCCACATAATTGGTGTTTCCGACAAATCGAACTGGGCAACTAATTACGATCACTTGCTGAGGCCAACTCAACACCTGGTAACTCGCCTCCAGGCCCATCGAACACCTGGTAACACACTCCAGACCACTCAACGCCTGGTAACTCGCCTCCAGGTCAACTCAACGCCTGGTAACTCGCCTCCAGGTCAACTCAACGCCTGGTAACTCGCCTCCAGGTAACTCAACGCCTGGTAACTCGCCTTCCAGAAACACACGGTAATGCCAGCTGAACACCTGGTAACTCGCCTCCAGGCCAATTCGAACACCTGGTAACTCACCTCCAGGCCGACTCAACATCTGACAATTCAACCAACGCCTCAATGAAGCCAACGGACGATCCACCACCTCGAGTTACTCGCTCCGGACGGCTCGTTCGTTTTGACGCTTCGAAGGTTAACTTCTCCGCTGGGGGAGGTGTGATGTAGCGGCAACACTGACGCAAGTCAGTAAGAACCAGCTGTTCTTAAGAACCAGCTGTTTTCGCAATCTCGACCAGTTGTTGTCGCCATCTTGACCCGTTGGAAGCGTCTCTCCCTGTTCTCTCAATCAACTCGCCATGCCTTGTGTTTCTTCGCCACTTCTTAATTCCATTCTACACTTCATCGCACGCCTTGCCATCTGCTCAGCAGTACGGAGGATCTGACCGGAAATTGCAATAGACAGAGACTCTGTGTATTATGTGGGGACCCATGTAGTGATGTATATTAAAGTGTTCTATTGTCAACATGTACACAAAACATAATAAACAGTTATCAGTGCGCCCCACACATCTAATACTTTCACTTCATTGCTCTTTAACAATATTACTGCAGATGTACTGATCTTTCTCTACGTTCACGAATTAAGAAATATATCTCTTTCTATTTTGCCAGAAAAAGTAAGAAAATATCTCAGGTTTATTGAATCACCGTTGAAGAGGCTTAAAATTAGTATCCGTTCTGTAATAAAGAAAGAAGAATGCATTTCCCATACTTTAATTTAACTCAAAGCAATGAGGTTCATAAACATACCAAGAACTATATCTGACATTAAGTTTTGTTCAGTAGTGCAACACAGTTTAATTGGAACACCTTGGATACAAATCCATCATACCATCGAAAAAGAGATTATATGTTTCACTGAAGTTGATTTTTTTTGCATTTCATGTTTTTCTTGCATATCATATAAACTCTTTAAAATATTCAAATTTTTAATTCAACTCAAATTTTTGACTGAAATGAAATAGGAATTTTATTTCACTCAATTCACTTAAAATATTTCTAAGTCAATATAAACAATGTATAAAAATGTTATCATATCCTACAAGTACAGAAAGTGATCTATTATTCCAAGATGAATTTTCAGTTTTTATAGAGTTGCGGTAATTGGAATTTAATATATTTTAACAAAATGATTATTTAATTTTCAGTTTTTTGGCAAAATTTCATTGTTTTCTACTCAGCCGTTTAGCATTAAAAAATATTTTTTGAAATTTTAAAACAAATTTTCTCAACTCATCCTCGTATAGAGGACTATTTTTAGAAATAATTTTATTCTGATGCGTCAATGAAATAATACCGACTTCTATCCTCACAATCTTACAGATTCAATCATAAGTCAACATTTATACATTTTAATTATATATAAAAAATATATGTATATCCAATTTTTTTGCATATCTGGTAATTTTTTCAGTAATTGCTTTTGTTGCTTTCATGATAATGGCTAAATGTCAAGACTCCCAGGTACTATAGACTTGATTATAGTTAACAAGATTGAAGTATTAGTGGTTTAGAACAAAAAAAATGTTGTCTAAAAACACAGTCTGTCAAAAAAAAGTGACTTTACCATCATGCATAATTGCTTTGCGTCTTCACTATGAGGTCCATTTTTTTGTAAAATATTTATTTGATCCACCGAAGATTGTGCACTGTGTCCCCATAAATTTTTGGACACACAATCACTCAACCACATACATGCATGAACACACACACACACACACACACACACACACACACACACACATACACAGACCTGATCAAATAAACGCGTCACAGAAGGACTATAGAGATCTCAAAGCATTAAAATCTGTCAAAATCTCGAGATCGATTTTTTTCATAATCACTAAACATAATCATAAAAACGTTAATATATATATGAAAGTAGATGATTAGATTAGAAAATTTCAAAGATATTCAGTAAAGTGCAAAGAGCAATCAATATCACATTATAAATGCTGTGTTCAGAGAAAACCTGTATCCAAAGCTGGACTATATTCCTGTATTTGCTGTTATTAGGCAATGTACCTTTACAATATTGAAGAGGTAATTAACTTTGCTTGAACATACAATGTTTCTCTTTTATGTACATTGTACCAAAATATTTCTAAGTAAATTGTTATGAGGTTTATTGATTTTGTTGTACGTAGTCAACGTTGTTATCACTTAGTGCCTATGTCTATCATACCTCATTCTGCATAGTAGTAAGTTTCTTCTATTTTTGTTAAATTATTCTTAATTGTTATAAAGTAAAGTTTTTTACTTTAGTAAAGTATAGTGAGAGTGAAAAAATCTTACCTCAAAATTTGGACGGATTTACATGTTTTGAGGTCTTCAAAGTCCTTTCATGATGTCTTTTCAGTCATGTCTGTTTGTGTATGAGTCGTGGATAAATAGGTGTGTATCCGAAAGTTTGTGGGGACACTGCAGTCTACAATATTTGATGAATCAAATTAATGTACACAAAAATGGGCCTCATAGTGCAGATGTGCCTTATTGTTTGGGATTAATTATGTATGATTATCACTTTTTTTGACAAAATGTGTATTATCACAAGATTTTTTCTCTTAAACAACGAACTCTAGAATCTTGAAATTTTGGCATTATCATGGAAGTGACAAAGGTATAACTAAAGAAAATTCTCAGATTTTTAAAACAACTTTATATATTTTTTCTAAAAATTAAAATTTTTGGTTTAGTATTCAATCTGAAAGCTTGTGAGCAAAATTCAAACTATTCGGTTTGATGGATGTCGAAGAATAGAGAATTATTTGGGAAATGAGCTGAAGAGAATTTTTCTCAGAATTACGTCAACCAAAGGAATGTTTATAGAATTTTTTTTTGAGTCTAAACAGCTCATTAAAGACAATGCAATTTTTTCAAAAAAGAAGAATGCTCAATCAATGTATATGTTGCACTACTGGGCAACATACTTTGTCACACCTTATACTGAAACTAATCTGGTTGTTATTGGAGCTTTAACCATATTATAAAATAATCTTAATATGAATATTGCAACAGGATATATTTTATACTAATATATACACAAGATTCCTTTATACTAAAAAGGAAATCTGTTGTGTTCCATAATTGCGTTGTAAGTATTTGGGAAAAAGAAGTTGTGTTTTTAAACTTTATTCCATTACCATATGTTTACTATTATTGAAAGAAAATGGAGAGTCACATTAAAATAAATAAATAAATTATATTTCTTTTCAATAAGTTTGGTAATACGATTAGTTAGTAACGTTGAATGCAGACCACTCCAGATTTTAGAAAATAAAATTTGGCATTTGGCTTACGCTACTCCACTAGGCATTGGCAAAATTATACTCATATCTTATTGAGTTGGAATAAAATAATTTAATATAAATTAATAATAACTGTTAAGATGGAATAAAATAAAGATGAGATTGTAATGTTTAAATATATAACGTTTAATTATATCAAACATTATATTTAAGTATCTTATAGTAAAAAAGAGTTGCGTTATTAGCATATTGAGTAAATGTGGTATGGATATTATAATACAAATTCACTAAAAAAACTTTACAGATCTGAAATAACAGTGATTATAGTCGCTGATTTAATTACTTTCATGATTTATGAATATAGCCTTCGCTGAGTAATCATGCTAGTGAATAATGCTAAACGAAATCCGTTGGAAACACATTCAATTTTAAAAAGAAGAGTGATTGCATGTCGAACATTGTATTTACTCACAGCGAGGGTTGAGTAGGTGTATTTAAAAGAGGGATCGAAGGGTGGGCTGAGTAGAAAAAAGTTTATATTAACAGAGCGAGTTTGCTCAGAGGGAGGAAATTAGCACACCGTTTGTCTCGGGGAAAAAATGTCAAATATGGATAAGAGCGGTGGTGGTAAGGGGAGGTTGTGCAGGGGTTGACTTTGTGTCGGCCTGCATGATTCAGCACAGCGAGTAGCTTTTCGTGTTAACACAGTGTTATTTTTGCCTCGGCTTGATTGGGTTAGACGCGTTCATCAAACATGAAAGCGAGCTTCGCTTCGCTGATATGTTTACTCCCGTCTGACACTGCCTCTCCTTACACATTACCAATCTCGTCATCCCTTGCTGTATTCACTGTTAAAACTAACTTCTGCTCCATTTTAAACACAAACTTTCATTCGTCGGTCACTTACCCCTCTTTTTGAATTATTATGGGAGCTTAACATTTTTAAAATAATTTTAATTACACTTTTCCTTTAAATTTATTGTAGAAAAACTTATTAATATTTAATATTTCTGAAACAAACAAAAATTAATAAATTATTATTTTTGAAAAAAACTTAAACATACTCAAAAAAAAATCGAATAGTTTGTATTGAAATATAATATAATTTAACCATAGCATTGGCTTAACACAGTCCTGTAAAATTTATTGAGCATTATTAATGAAATTTTGATTAAAGTAACGGAGGATTGTTACTTTTAATATTTTGTATGAAGTACAAATTATTGAAGTTAATTATAGGTTCATCAAAGTAACATTGAGTTTGTTGTGAGTGGTGTTTTATTGAAATTCAATAACCTCATCATTTAATGAATGATGACGAGTAACAAATGTGTACTATCACGGAATAACTTTTTCTAAGAGGCTATTCTGGTGGCTCTTTATACAAGATAGAAGACTTTCCTCCAGACCTTTTGTCATTGTCTTGATACCTTAAATGTGAATAGATATTACCAACACATAACAAACTATATCTTCTTCGTTACAATTGCTGTATCTACGACTGCAACAAAGAAACACTTAGATCAAAAGATTTATAAAACACACAGCTACGAAAAAATTAAGCAGTCAAATCAGGAATCCTTGTTCTCAGAGGATATTCTACTATTATAAATTTGGAAAGAAACTAAATTCCACTAAAACGAAATTCAACGAAGTCCCTGAAAATTTCAACTCCCTGATTATTCTACATCAGTTTTAATCTTGTAAGAAGTCTAAAGGTCGTGTCATCAAATAGAGATGACTTGCAGATGGAAAGAGGAATGTTTCATGTGAGTTCGAGTAGTTACTAGTCTCACCAAATGGCAGGTATCTTTGAAAGTGCTTCTGGCAGTTGATTCACGTGACTAGGAATTATATACGTAATGCTCAATTTAAAAATTAAAATAAATAAATTAATGCCTAGTGCTAATATGCATAGATTGTAGACACTTTGAATAGTCTCGCATTACTAACCAGTAACTGTAAACAGTATCCGAAATGCTTAACACATTTTATTCGCACATATCAAATATTTTTTAAAACGATAAATTATTTTATTCATTAAAATATTGAATTATATAATAATAATAGATATGAATTCTAAGGATACTCAATATCATATGCATTGATTTATAATTTAAGTAACCACAATGAAAAATATATATTGGCTACAATGCTCCAAGGCCTTTCGTTATAACATCATCAGAGAGCTAAATGAACTAAAACAAAAAATAATTACAAGATAACCTGGTTGATTGAAGTTTTCAGAATTGCTGGCATTCCTGACTGAATTTAATGTTCCTAAAATTGAAGCAGTCTTGATCTGCTTAGTTCTTTTTATCAATATTTCATCCAATTTGTAAAGTCCAGGACTATTGTTCAATAATTTTCCATAAAAGTTCTTTATGAGTGCACTTGCTATAATGTGCACTTTCAATGAGTGAACAGAACATAACATTATATGACGATTGTGTTACATGGGTTAGATTAAAAAAAAAATAAACAAATTTATTTTATATATATTTATGTCCTCATGTTCAATTTTGGTCTATTCTAATGCAATTGTTTTCACTTCTATTATTTTATATTTTAAATTTAGAACTACTAATTTAGAACTACTAAATTACGATTTTACAACAAACTAATAATAAAGTTGCCATATTAATATAAAGGTATTGACTTATTAACAAGGAAATAATATTACAAGTATAGGTAATACGGGCATTAAAAGATTCAAAAAAATGAATTTTACTTTTTAGATAAAGATAAAACTTAACAATTACATGGGCAAAGTTGTCAAGAGAGAGGAGTAATTAGAAGGACTGTTTTACTATGCATGTTAGTGAGCAAGGGAAATCACGTTTCAGTTGCACGGGGAATTACTTTTTGAGAGATTTGATAGAAGCATCATGTCCTCTGGCAGAGCATGTTCATTGATAAATAGTTAATGCAATTAAATGTGCCCTTGCTGATCGATATGGGGTATAGCTCGACTCTTGTCTCAGTTCCATGCTCTCTTGTCCCCTTTATTTTTCACCCCACGTTCAAAACTTTCGTAAAACGACTCCCTTCATGTCACCAGTCCATTCCAACATCAAATTAATGACTCTTTTTGTTTAAGCCAGTTTAGCTGCATACTGACTCTATTTGGGTCACTTTAATTGCTTGTCCGGATTGACTCCCGACCACTGACTCTCTCACTTCGCTCCAATGACATTCAATAATTAGAATAGTTATTATAACAATCAATTGAAATCAATATATTGACAAACCTGTATATATATATTTTATATATTGATATATTCACAGTGAGTTTACTGTAAAAGCTTTAAGAGTTTTTAGGTTTTTGGTGCATTAGTACTTAATGCTTAGTGAAAGAATAACAGTGTACAAAATACCTCACTTTATTTTTTTTTTTTTTAGCAAGAGTTGTATGTTTATTTAAAATATTAATAGGCAAAATCATATTATGAAAAAATCTTGGCTAAATTTATTTTTGAAATTTCATGGAATATTCACCCATTAAATATAAGATATAAATGATTAACTAAAATGAGATATAATAATGTATATATATAAATATATAGTTCAATGTAGAAAAAGAAACATAGAAAAATTAAAAGCACACACTTACAGTCTAATTTTCGGTTTGAACCGTCTTCAGGAGTGATACGACAGGGAAACTAAGCCCACTGGTTCAGAGACGGTTGGAGACCAACAATGTTGCTGCATGCGCGCCTTATGATAGCAGAGAATAAGTTAGACAGGAATCAATTTATAATTAAATTAAATTAGTGGAATATGAAAATATAAATAAATAGAAGAAAAAAATTGAGGGATGAACAGAGAAATTGATACATAAATGAAAGTACGGACTAAGCTATAATACGAGTAAAATAGAATAAAACTGAGAATAGAAATATTAGTATTAAAGAAATGAAGTAATTAAATAATAAAAACAGGTAATTAAATAATAAAGGATAATTGATAAGTATATATATATATATATATAAAATATTATATTTACTGCTCTCTTGATCTTGAATGACCTAGGTAAAAGAGCATATGTTATTTTTAAACAACTACATCAGTATTTAACTGTTAATGCTAAGTATGTAAATGTGTGTTGAGGATTGATTTGAAAAGGAATAAACAGGTGGCCGACAACTACAAGAAAGTCGGTTTAGGGACTCCCAACAGTATCCATAAGGATCTGGTCATCCCCGGAAGGGAAGTGACCATTAACCCGGGACCAGGCCTCACCAAAATGAGTACCAGTTTTAAAGTTTACTTGCCCACTGGTAGAGCTAACCCAATAGTAAGGATTGAGCTTCTCTTCTTTCGATGCAGGCAACCTCCCGAAAAGATACTGCTTCCCACACAGTGACTCCCTAGAGAGCCTACCCTTCCTGGGTGAGGTACTACAGACACCACCAGTCCAACACTAGGGCAGGGTATGTAGAAAATCAAAGAAGCAAGACCAAAGGACATGAATTAGACTATTGACGAATTAGACTATTTATGGACTCATGTCGATTGGTAAAATACAAATATACAGAAAATAGTGGACGAAGAAGATACGTACAAAAAAAAGTAAAAGATAATGTAGTTTTAAAAGACAGCAACGTACAAAAATTAAATTCAAATAAATAATCATATAAAGTGATAATTGATTGAATAGGAATTAATGGACCGGGGCTATTGATTCAGTGCATATACACAGTAGGCTCACAGGTAGCTCTGCGAGGCGAGTAGTTCTGAAAGTGGTCAGATGTAGAAGGCATTACGTGATAAGACGGATTATTTTCTTATTCATAAATTATTGTCCACATTGTTTCATTTATAAAAAAAATGGGAAATAATCCTTTTTTTTAAAGGAAAAATAATTTTAAAAGTTAACTTCCAAAAGTAAGAAAAAAGTAAGTAAGCTTCAAATCTTTTTGAGGATTATGAAGTAAAGTATCTTTAAATTTATTGAACGCAAAAAGTTTCTATTTGTTTTTTTTTTCAGTAAGTAGATTCATTTCGTAGGCTATTAAAATATGTTGCTCAAGAAAGAAGGCCTGATTTATATTGAACAATTTTACAGAGTTTAATTTTTTCTTCATTAACTTGTTATATCAAATAACGCAGTTTTAACAGATGTTTTATTCAAAACTTCTGACATTTTTCTTTTAAACCCCAGATGTTCTTTATTATTCACGATTTTAAACATGCACTTTCTTGAGGTTAGTAGGCAGGAAATAAATATTTATTAGGTTTGCGTAGAAGTTTGAAATAAGAAAGTTTTCAGGATTTGATCAACTTTATGAAATGGGCCACTGATGCCTTAAATCAATGAGTACTGACTTAATACTCACAATTAACTGGTATTAACGGCACAATACTATTATCTAGGCATTTTTTTTGGGTAAATGCTGGTATAATTATCATTTATCAGTGGTACAAAGTTTTGACAAAGTTGAAGAAGTCAATTCTACTGAATATTAAAAGCCTTTGCTACCTCTTGATGAACTACTAAGTTTGAATGGTTTTAATGCATTTATATTAAGTAGTTTTTCCCTATCGATGCCTATGAATTTGTATTAACTTTTACATTAAAGCTAGCCTTAATTCACTGCGAGATCAATAAACTTCAATTAGCTTTAGTGTATTATGACAGGCTTCCCAAAATTGGCAAAGTGGTCTTTTTTTGATAGTTATTTAAGAAAGGTTGCAGAGTAGGCAGCAGAACGTAAGAACGTATATTCAGATTAAGGTTTTATCTGACCTAAGACCTTCGTATGTAATGAGGGATGGAAAATTAGATGAGAATTCTAGTTTCACATAAACACGTGAAATAACAATCAATGATCAAAACACAATATGAAATGGGAAAACAAGACTAAGATCATTCAAACCCAACTGATGGGTTTTTGACTCTGACGAAGACCGCTTGTTACGGTTGAAAGATCTTAGTCTTGTTTTCTCATTTCATATTGTGGTTTGATCATTGCTATATATATATATATATAGACATAAAGAAATTTAGAAATGAGACTAAGATCTGCTAACTAAGACAACTCGTATCTCTCAGTCATACTTAAACTGACGATGTTGGTTTCTATTTCAAATGTTCACTGTGAAATCTTGTTATCTTTACATAAACACACACACACACACACACACACACACACACACACACACACACACACACACACACACACACACACACACACATATTATATATATATATATATATATATATAGAATAAAAATACTAAACAGTCCAAACCGGACAGATAAATTAATGAAAATGACAAGACATAAAAGAAACGGGAACACTTATTGGATCAGTATTTCAAACTGAACTTCGTTAACAGAAAGAGAGTAGAAGGTAAGAAGAAGAGGTACGGTCGTTCAAGAGTGCGAGTGGAAGGCGACCCTTCTGAAGTCGCCTGAAGTTGACACTTCTTAGTCGTCTTCCACCCGCACTCCTGGACGCACGCACTTCTTTTTCTTCCCTTCTACTCTCTTCTTGAAGACAAACTTCAGTTTGAAATAGTGATCCAGTAAGTGTTCCCGTTTTTTTTATGTCTTGTGGCTCTCCACATTTTAATGCCATATGAAGAAATGGGTTTCATAACAGTTCTGCAAAGTAATAGATTGTTTCCAGTTGTTAATTATGAATGTCGGCAGCGTTTGTAGCATAATAGTAAAAGTTTATAGTGTCTGTTTTATTTTTTTTTTTTTATTTTTATATAGATATTCCAAGTTGTCGTCTACCAAGATGTAGTCAGTCCTAAGTATTTTATAGTTGTAGTTGAGGGAATGTGGTTAAGAAAGACTGAAGAACACGTATTTGCCTGCAGCCTGAATGTTACGTCTTTGTTAAGTTGATGCATATTTTCTAAATCTTCAACAATGTCCATACAATATTGAAGTATAAGTATATTGAACCAATAACATTTAAGTATAACATGGCTAGATATAGTAAGATTCAGTGTCTGGGCTTTCATTTGATGAATGGATTGCCTTGTTGTCAGCGTTGGCAATGTCATAGGAGGATAATCTGGAATGCCACCTTTATCACACCTGTGTGATTTTTTTTTTATCAGATCCTCCTTCCACTAATCTGAGTCTCCATATGAATTGTAGCAGGGTAATTTGTATGCCTTGTGGCCAACCTCTTGATATCTATACTAATTTCCACGAACTTAGTTTTAATGATTACTGCTGATTCAAGACGTCTATCAAATCCTTAACCCGAGCCCTCAGATAACTTTAAGAGTTTTAGAAGAGACGATACTTGTCTCTTTAGAGTTCACTCTTCTCCTGGACTCAATCACGAACGTTAAGTTTTCACTAATAGTTCTTTTTTAAAATTTTAGTATTTTACCTTTTTCTGTTATTTAATTATAAATCTATTTATTTTATTTTTATTATTTGTTACTATTAATATTCTTTGTAACTATTACTATTTTTTCTTTAATTTTTTATTTATTTTTAATTATCTTTTTTTCATTCAGTTTATTTTTATGCCTTTCTTTAACCTCTTCTGTTGACTTTTTATTTATTTAGGCTTTTTTATTATTTTTCCTTAGTTATCCCTATATATTTGCTTTAAAAATGTTGCATGAGATGGCAACACTGCAAATCACATTGGAGGTATTGATATGTTTGGTCATGGGTCAGATTAGCCCAGTAGCAACCTGTTCAACTCAGGACTGGTATGTCCGGGGTTCAATGCTCACTCTGGCTATTGATTAATTCACGTGTGAGGTGAATATATCTAATCACGAATATATAACTCGTTCCTAGGAGAGGATGTTAGGCGGTCAGTCTTCTGCTTGTACCATGTCAAGTACTCCCTAAAATCCTACTCTGAATACACTTGAGTTAGGAAAAATTTAGGACCCCCAATGTAAAATCAATCTTATTGTGTGGTATACGAAATGCCAATATTCGGTCTATGTGTGTTCCCTTGTGGGACTGCCACTGCAACCTAACCTAACCCACGTTTGGTCAATTGGATGCTGCCTCTTTAACTGTATACCTTTACTTTTGTACTTTTGTCTGAAAATGACGAGTGTAAAAATAAATATCATACTCTTTTTTGTATCTGTGTTGTTATCTTTATCTTACTGTGTTTCAAGTTCAATCGTACCATTACATATTAATATATATATATATATATATATATATATATATCGTGAGTCCAATCGTACCAATTCATATTAATGTATATATATATATATATATATATATCGTGGTCTTCCTGCAGAGGGCCGATGACGAGGCCGTCGAAATATAGTAGTGAGTTTTTGTTTCATTTCTGTGTGTTCTGTGTGTAGTTTATGTATAATATATATATATAATATATCAATAATAAATTTTTTAAACATTGATTTTTATTTCATACATATATATATATTTATATATATATCACAAGATTTCACATAAAAACGTGAAATAACAATCAATGAACAAACCACAGCATGAAATGGGAAAAGTACGACTAAGATCTTTCAACTATAACAAGCGGTCTTCGTCAGAGTCAAAAACCCAACTCACGTTAACTCGGTTGGGTTGGGTTTTTGACTCTGACGAGGACCGCTTGTTGAAAGAACCTAGTCGTTTTTTTCCCATTTCATATTGTGAATTTATTATATATATATACATAAATTACATTGGCAAAAAGAACACACAGAATAAAACAGAAACTCACTACTATATCTCGATGACCTAGTCATCAGGAAGATAGAAACGAGCCACTCCGCAGGCAGACAACGACTGCCGGTGGTCTTGAAGAAGTACTGAAGCAGCGTAGCCAAGTTACGGGGGGAGGGGAGGCAAGAATAGATAAAGAAGTAATAGCAAAATAAGGAAAAGAATTATATATATATATAATTAGACCACAATATAAAATGAAAAAAAAAAAAAGATTATGATCAACCGTAACAAGCGATATTCGTCAAAGTCAAAAATCCAACTGAAACACTAGATGCAGAAACATCTGGTGAGTGGTTGAGAGGAGTAGCAGGGAAGAGGGAAGAGTTCAGAATCGAAGAAGAGTAACACACAGAGTCAAGAAACACATTTACAAATTCATATTTTCGTGCAATCTGTCTTCAAGAGAAAAGAGGTAGGAGACCAAGCATGCTGCAGACGCAACATTAAGTAACTTGCCGTTGGCTCGGTTACAGGTAACTTTTCGTTTTGTCTACAGTGTGTTTGTTCTCCCTCTCTCTTTTCTTCTGAAGACAGATTGCCCAATTACTGTATGTGTTACTCTTCTTTGATTTTGAACTCTGTATATATAGGAAAGGATACAAAGATGAAACTGTTTACATATAGAAAGAAATACATACTTGGTAGAATGGGACATAGAGAAAGAACAGACATAACTGACATATCAATATTTTGATACCCATCTTAATCAGGATTGAACCAGTCTAGCTTTCTAAATGGCTACTTCGTCAGCTCAGTCCGCGTCTACCTACCAGCTTTTCTTCATCGACGATGTCTTCTCTGATGATGACGGATTTCAATATATTAAAGTGGGTTATGTTAGTTGTTTCTCTATATGTTTCAGTCTAAGTGTTTTACTCTGTAATTTCCATTTTAAAGCTATTAAACAGTTCAGAAATATGACTACAATTTCTTAATCATTGATGAATGATGATTGATCGTGAATTTATAGAGTAACTCTAACGAGGACTAGTTACTTGGTCTAACGATCGTAGTCCTGTAATTGTAAAATCTAATTATATATATATCCTTGTAAAAATGTCCAAATAAACTCAGGTTACTATAAATTAAACAAAACAAATGTGGTTTTTAAAAAATTTTGAAGATGACGAAACCATCAAACAAAGAAAACTTTTATGACAGTTGTTCTGTTATATTGGCAACAATAACTAAATTAATGTTGGCTCTAAGTGTTACTTTTATTATTAGAATATTGGCAAACTATCTCTCTAGCATGCTATAAATCATAGAAAAAATTCCATAACTATTATGTTGTAATAAAATATTGGGAATTCATATCTTTTAATAAAATATTTATGCAGCCTAATTTAGTTTGATAACATTATACATTTAGTATATATTTTATTTATATATAAACATATTATATTGACATAGCTTCTCGACCACTGATATTTCAAATTCACACAAGGGGTTCTTGAGGATTTTGGTCATAAAGGTCAGGAGTTGTATGTTTTATGACCAAAATCCTCAAGAACCCCTTGTGTGAATTTAAACATAATATATACTTATATATTTATTCAATGAATTTTTTTGAATTTTATACCGACATAATTTTATTAGTAATTATTTGACATGTAGAATTAAGGTATTATCACACAACTTATTACTCCTTGTCCAACAACTCGTTCAATTACTGCCATTCTTGAAATAATGTCAATTAAAACCTTTAGGTTTTGCTATTTTGAATCAATAAAATTGTCTGAATCCCCTGATTCAAAATCTCGTACCCAGACTGAAACAGCTGTCAGCATCTATTTTAGATTACCTTAGATTCATTTTTCTAAAAATAAATTTTACAACTCCTGAGATGAAAAGAAATTCTACTTTTTGACATATTTTTTTAACTATTTTAAAACGAACTACATAATTTTTTTTATTTTACACTGTAGTGATAATTATTGCATAACGTTACGATAAGTATTCAAATGCATTGTAGAAAGCAATTAGGTATAAGTGGTAGTACTTTTATAAGTGAAATTTTCATATGGTAAGTATTTAATTATAGTTGTAGACTCGTCCTTAAAAGCTCATACTAATATGTCCTTGAAAGCTCATAGTAATAGTATACCTTACTTGTTATAATGGTGGTTTCATATTTCACTAGCGAACACTTATTTTCTACGTTTCCTTTCCCAATTTTCTCCAGCAGGCGTCCTGTTTATTGAATCTATGCGACATTATTCGAAAACATAATAAATGAAAGGATGACCTGTACTTAGTTCATGTTCATTCACGTAAACTTTTTAAAATAATTCCTTTTCTGGAAAGTCCCTATAAAATGTTCATGTCGTGATTTCTGTATTCAAATTTCTGGTTCAGGGTAGACCTGTTTTTAGAGGAAAATTAGTAAAAGGGTGCGGGAGTCGTAAGGGTTGCGTGGAGGCGCGTGCGTGCGACGTGGCGTCTTCTTTCTTAGCTCGATCCAGGGAGACACTTTCTTTCCCGACAGTTCCCCTCGCCTTTTCCCGTCTTCTTTCGTCGGGGGCGGTGCGGGCGGCGTGTATTGCGGCTCCGCCCCCAACCACCGCCCCCCACCACATGGCCGCAGCCACCGCCGCCACCGCTTCTCTTTTTTGGCCCCCAGTCGAGGGCGGCACGCGACGCGATGAAAGGCTGCTCAGAGTACCTGACGGCCGAAAGCCTGGCCGAGCGAACCGTTGAAGCTCTGTTGGCTGAACATCCGGGAGAGTTGGTGCGGACTGGATCTCCTCATGTCGTCTGTACTGTTTTGCCTTCCCACTGGCGATCTAACAAAACCCTTCCTATTGGTTTCAAAGTAGTAGCTCTGGGGGAAGTCTCTGATGGCACTATGGTCACAATTCGTGCTGGAAATGATGAAAACTATTGTGCTGAACTTCGTAACTCCACGGCAGTTATGAAGAACCAGGTGGCAAAATTTAATGATCTTAGGTTCGTTGGACGTTCAGGAAGAGGTAATTTATTAATTTACTATTGACTGTGGGTATTTATAACCGACTTGTAAAAATAGAAACTACTTTTCCGTTTTAACTCATAATAATGATCTAATTTAATGGACAGTGTACGCTTTGTGCTTTAAACATTCCATTTATTTTAAGTTTATGATCCAGTTCTGGATTAGGCTGGTGAAACTAAATCTAAATACGACATGGTGAAGGATTTGAAAGTGGATGGTGATTAGTGAGGTGACTTGGCAAGTGGCAAGAGACAGAAGGGCAGTATCTAAAGGTGGCATTGAGTTAGCGCGCTAACCAGTCTTGCCGCAATTAAGATGCGGTCTTCGCCTTCACAACCTTCACATGCTCAATCCAACCACAACCACTACCGCAATCTTCACCTCCCTCTTAAGTATTCATAAATTGATTTTCAATCGTTCCTGTTTACACGGATTAAAATTAAATTACTTTTTAATAAAAATACACATTTTTATTCTATTATTATCATATAATAAAAGTATAATATTAACTCAATATTTTTTTAATATTATTTTATAGATATCGTATTATATTATTGATTCATTGCAAATGAATTGATTGTATGAATAATTGAAATAAATCATTTTTTCAAACTTTTTAAGAAAAGTTGGATGGTATATGAAAATATAATTAAATTATATGAAGTATACAAAAATCTATTAATTTAGTTATTATTATTTGTACTTTATACATATTTCTACTACTGCAAATGTTGACTGAGATGTAATGGTCAGTAATGTGATTCCAGGATCTATAATAATATATATGCTTCTTAAAATTAAGTGTATAAACTTCAGAGTAACAAATGTTGTTAATTTATTGTTTAATATAAATTATGACTTTAATAAATTAGGTGAACTCACTCAATATATAGGCCCCAAACAGATTTGATTACTAAAATGTTTTGTGATTTCTCAAAATACAAATGCGTCTATTTCTTGAAGGGAATTCGTTTGAAGGTGAGTAATTGAAATGGACCTAGAGTAATCGTTAGTTCTTAATATTTAGTTTCTGCATTATTAATGTTGAAATAAATATGATTTTTTTAAATATGAGACTTTATTTAAGTAATAAATACAACATCTACTCCATTGTTTAGACTTTCGTTTTTAAATGTAAACTAATTCAAACTAACAAACGATAATATATATGAAACTGAATTAGTAACTCTGAATTACAAATGTGTAGTCATCACATATTCAGAGTAAGCAATTATAACAAATATTTGCTTACTAATACATGAAATGGATCAAGAGAGACACCTCTGATCTCTATGTAGAAAAACTGTAATTGATCAAAGATATGTTCCATGTTATAAATTAATTTTAAATTTTCAAATATATTTTGTGTGTTGAATTATGGTTTTCATGACTTTAATAAATGTATATATATATATATACATTAAACATATTTAAATATATACAGTAAAAATAAACAGTAAAAATGTTTAGGTATTGCAATGCATTTTACAGTAACAACGCACGGAAGATTTTACATTCAGTATATATCATCCAAAAACTTAATGCACTAATTGGAATACAAACCAAGCTTGTTAAGTTACTTTAGTTCCTACATTAGCTCCTGGAGTAACTACGTATACACATTGCCTAAAGTATTTATTGAATCTGAATTTTCAAGATCGCTTTTGATTTCTCGGCTCCAAAATCATTTTGACTAACATTACAAGAAATAATTCTAGAGTTTTATATTATTGTTAGACCCCATCCACCAACCTCTTGCTTTACTCTTTGACTAATATTATCACTCCTTTCCATAATATCTGGTTCTAAATTCACTTTATCACTATCATTAAGTTGAAATACTCATCAAGCCTTACTTCTCCTTCTACGGGCTGAGGTGGCAATGTCAAAGTCCTTCTCACGTGGCTTCGTAACATCCCCTATTCACTTGATGGCAAAGTTAAATCTAACTAACGTTGCGTTCGTCAAACTCTCGTCTATCTTATCGTTTTTTTTCTTCTAAATTAGAATAGTTTACTCTTCCTGCTATTGTTTCCATTCCACATTTAAATGTAAACGTACAAGAACAAAAACGGAATATTAATTTATATTTTTAAAAACATAGCTGCTAAATTATTTTATTACTATTTAGTCTATCTTTTTTTCTCATATTAACTACACTAGTAGCTTTGTTATATAATAAATCACGTAAAGGAAAAACAATAAACAGCATATATATTTTAAATCATAATTAAATTTTCCAGAATAAATAATAATTAATTTTATAACAAATTAGTTGCGACTTTTACACATACCTTCTTTTGATGGAAGATGCTATGTCATTATATTCATCAGAAGAGAACAGTTGTTAACTTAAAAATAAATCCATTGATTAATTAATATTATTTATTTCTTTGAAAGATAATTTATAATTATAATATTGCTGTGTTAAAATTTAATCTGATTACTATCCCTTCTATATGGGCAACTATTCTCCTAAAGATGAATATTTATTCCAAATATCAACAAAAAAATTCTAGTTTTTAATAAGTTTGTTTAAATCATATTTTTTAATTCAAATGTATGTACAAATATATAAACAGAAATAACAGACTAAAGACATGTCAGAGAAGTACCTCAATATCAAAAGAAAAAATCATGGTAGTCTACAGTCAACTTGATACTGAGTAAACCCCTTATGAGAAATAATTGTTGTTTTAATTTATTGATTTATTATAATGCGAGAGCGACATACTGCCCATTGTGATAAAATAACCCTGATGATAGGTTTATTTAAGATTTATTATTAACTCTTACTTATTTTTATTAACTCTTACATTTATAAGCGTTATTTGTAAGACTCAGTGCAAAATATTGCAAATCTCTAAATTCTATGAAAGAAATAAGAGAAAGTGTTGTGATGGCTTATTAGTGTTTGAAGGAGACTTTACTCTTTGGAATTTATGTCCTTATGTGTTTTAGGGACCATTTAAGAGAGATTATAAAAACATATTCACTTAACTCCAAATAATATACATAATATATTTCGTATAAAAAAATTATTTTTAATACTATTAATAGCTATATAATTATTAATTATATTTTAAACTTTAACTCCATATGCATTAAATTAAATACTGAAATAAAAAGTATAATTAAATCTCAAATTTAAAGAAAAAAACAATGCCCATGAAATAATGAAGTTGAACTCTAACACTTTTATTAGTTGTAGGTTAACATATTCGAAGAAAGGATACATATATAACTTAATAGATATATTTTATAAAATGTTAATTAATTTATAATATCACGTAGTGCATTATTTGTACATAACGACAGTACTAAATCCAAATTATAATTCTGTAAATTGAACAGAAGCTGGAGGAAATACAGGACTTGTTTGGATATTAAGTTTAATAATGCACATCTTTCAGGATATAATACAACTCAATAACATCAAGATATATTTTCATATATATATATAATATATATATATATATATATATATATATACCCAATTTTAATTACGATTTGTCAAACGGTGTGATCAATAGAAGATAATAAAATGTTATGTTAGATAACACACAAACACACAGCCATGACTTACACATTAGATATATTGTATATATATTAGACACACATAAGTACCCAAGTCACCCACACAATACACACATGCACATCCTAAAATAGTTATCACCGTAAAACACCAAAAAGGGAGCTCAAAATGGCTAAATACATCATAATTAATTTTTTTTTTCAATATCATTGAACTCTACGTACAATAAATTAAAAAACTGATAGTTCAAGTTCATTTCAAGTTATATTGTCAATGAAATATTTAACATCTTTTTTGTTATTTTTTAATGAGAGACTTGAAATAGCTTTAATTTTCTTTTACTTTTATTTATTCAGAATTTTTTTTAAACGTAAGTTGTAGGAATCATTCGTTTCTTGTTGTTACTATATAAGCAATAAATCTATCTATCAATCTATATATATAGAGTCTGTACTCGATAGAAACACCATAGATTCAAATTCCATACTGTGAAAAAATTTCCGTGAAAATTTGGGAAATTATTAAGTAAATCCCAGAGAAAGATTATGTAATTTTTTTTTAAAATCAGAGTTGGGATTATAGGTGCTCCCGAACATATTATAAGAAATAAATTTTTTTAGGATAACAAATCACCTGCCCTACTGGTCGGATTTGATTGCATTTATTTACACTGTTTACATTGACTTGGACAGTTTTTAATTGAAATAAAATTTTTTTTAGAGGTTTATTTAAAAAAAATTTGAAATGTTCTAATGAGTTAAGATGATATGTTAGAACTATAAAAATGTTAAATGTAAAAAAATAACCCTAATCAAACATAAATTTTCGAATCCATTTCTTGTGATGGATAGTTGTTGAATAAGTGTTTGACTAATCAAATGAAACATAAGTTGGCTGTTAACGAGTTTGATATGTTTACTTATAGTAAAGTTAAGTTAATGCCACTCCAGATTTTTTATCTTAGTTTTTATTCCATTACTGGAATGGGAAAAGTACTAAACCATGTCAGCTTATAATATGTGATGAATGCACCATGACAAACAAGAAATCATTGGAAGCACTCAATCGCACATTAAAAGATTTGAGAGGAAATGAGCAGCTCTTTAATGATGCACTCATTTTGCTAGCTGGTGATTTTTGACAAACTCTACCAGTTATACCACGTTCAACACCTGCAGATGGACTTATTGCATGTCTCAAACCACCAGTGTTATGGCGGTACGTGGAGAAAATATCTTTAAAGACCAATATGCGTGATGAATTACAACAAGGTGAATCTTCTGAACCATTTGCAAAACAATGGTTAGATATTGGAAATGGAAGCATTCCCAACCCACTGTATTACATTACCAGAAAACTTTTGTCACATTGTAAAATCCACTGATGAATTTTCCTAACTTATTGCAGAATTATAAAAATAATCAATGGGTTAGTGAGTGTGCTATATTGGCAACCAAAAACATTGATGTGTATTCAATAAACTGCAATATTCAAAATGAAATTCCTGGTGAAGAAACAACATATAAGTTCATAGATACTGTTTGTCAATCACGATGAATCATTTAGTTATCCAACAGAACTTTTAAATTCATTGGAACTGCCAGGAATGCCAAAGAATATTTTATTTTTGAAAATTGGTTCCTCTATCATCCTTCTACGAAATATAAACCCACCACGACTATGCAATGGGACTAGGCTATCAGTAAAAAAATTAATGAATAACATAATTGAGGCAGCCATTTTAAATCGAAAACATCAAGGGAAAAATGTACTACTACAATGCATTCCTAAGATACCAATTGATACTCCACGTGAATTCAAACTTTTACAGTTTCCTGCAAATAGCCTTTGCAAAAACCATTAACAAAGCACAGGGACAATCATTGCAAGTATGTGGATTAAATTTGATGAATCCATGCTTCTCACATGGACAGCTGTACGTTGGGTGTTCATAAATTAGAAAACCATGAAATTTATTTATTTTCACACCAGATAAGAAAACAAAAAATGTTGTATATTTACAAGCATTACAATAAAAAATATATTGCAGAATATTTTTTATATCGAGAAGTAATAAAGAGGTAAGATAAGTTCACCATGAATACTCTAATAGTTTAATAAATCATGGAATCAATTAACTGATGTTTTTGATTTATCTTTTGCAGATATTTTAGGCAAAATATTTCTTAAGTAAAATATACTTAGTAATTTGTACTAGGTATAAATGTACATGACATGTATGTTAAGAAAGCTAAAGGTTAACACGACATTCACTAACAGTTGGCGGTACGATGTTCGCAGGGTTAGCTAGTACATTATATTGTATATAAGATTGCGGGGCAGGTTCAATATAGCCAATGTAGATATACAATACTAGAATTGATTTTCTATTAAGTAAGCTATATTTAACTTAACACAACACAAACAGTTTACCCGCCATATTAACTAAACTATTACACCCTTCCTATATATATAGTAATTAAGAAATACTAATAATATTTATTGCATACCACAATTACATCTGAAAGGAAACACTTTACACAAAACATATTAGCAGCCTTCCCAAAAATGCAACCAGATTGGCAGGAGAAGCACTTGTCAAAAATTATCCCTTCCAGCTAGAAGGCAGGTCAGGAAAGTGAATAATACTCTCCAGGCTCCAGAACATCCAGCTCGGGTGGAAAATATCACCTAATGACTGTCACTAAAGCCACTTGTTAATCTATATATATATATATATATATATATATAAATGAATGCGTGTCTGTCCGTACTCGATAGATTCAAAAACCATATATCCAATTGCCGTGAAAATTTGGGAAGTTATTGTATTTATCTCCGAGAAGGTTTTTTACAATTTTTTTTAAAATAAGAGTTGGAGTCCTAGGTGATCTCGAACAAATATCCCAAAAATATCATAATAGATAAGGTTTGCTTTATAACCTGTTTGTTTACATTTTGACTTTATTTGGTAATGGCGGCCGCTGGTAGGTTATTCCTAATGACCAACTTCTAATATTTCCGCATGCTTTGTTCAATAGGAAAGATCCAGGTACCAGACATTTAATTAATGTATTCAGATTGATATTAAAGACAATTATCTTAATTTAATATGAATTTGTCATTAACTTTAAAAAAGCTTTAGTTATGAACAATAGTTTACCATTAACTTTTTTTATCTATTAGCTAATTTTATTTAATGCTAAAGCAAGTTTGACATTAGCAAGTTTAGCATATATCAAGTTTAATGAAAATCAAGTTTATGATTACTGTGGTAAACACGGTCCCGGTGTAAGTATCGTGGACGTATATTTTCGTCATCCAGTGGCTGCATGATCAAACGTCATTGCTGAAGATTCTACGCTGAAGGTCATATTCTAGTCTACAAAGATAAATTGATTTTGTCTTTTGATAAGTGGATATAAATGGTAAACATTCTAAATTAATAAGGAATAAGTGTACAGTAGAAAATAATTTATAACTTGATATCTATTTTTTTTAATTATTATAACTATATTAACCTCTTTTTTTTTCATCTGCTTATTGTGTTCTTCGTGCTCTAAGTAAAGAATAATGGTAATCGAAAAAATAAACTTTGAATTGTTGATGGATTTACTCGTTTTAAAGTTTTATGAATATTTTTCGATCCTTTTGAGGATCGTATTTGGGTGGGTGAGTATATAATAAAATTCTATAAATACCCTACAGGGCAATCTTTTGATTCGAATAATGATGTTGTGTTGAAATTTTTGACAATTGTTTTTTAGTAAGATTTCATTTTGAAAAAATGGATTATAATGGTAATATCAAAAAATATTTCCCCCGTATTTGGTATTGTATTCATGTGAGATAGCTATGATAAAAAATATATGGGTTTGGATTGTTATAAGAGGCAATATATCACTGAAAGGGAAAATTATTAGCATTCTCCTGTAGTCATTTCTCAGAGTTATCTAAGTCTATTGACATCTCAGAGAAAACAATAAATAATGTGTTCAATGTAAATTTGTATTACTAAATATAATAAGAAACAATATGATTATAAACTGAAATAATCCACATTTATGTATTTAATCACAAAAAAATCAATAATTAAAATAAAGTTATTCTAAAAAATATAAATCCAATAGAATAATTTTTAACTCTTATAGATTCAAATCATGGACTTGAACCTGGAAAACAGACAACTGGTCAAGAAATTGTTTCTATTTCAAGGTCGATATTTTTATCAGTTTTATAATATTTGCAGTTAGTTATCATGATTCTTTCGTAGATATGGCCGAGATATATTACTTTATGAATGAAAGTAATATTTTTTTCTGCTTACATAACTTAAATAACACTCCAGCTTATTTTATTTTACTATTTTTAACTATGATAATTGAAAATAGTGTAACCAAATATACTTACAGTTATTTTATTGTTAATTCTATTGTTTGTTCATTACATTTTGAAACCTGTCAAATATCATTTTTTACTTTACTATAAGTAAAGTATAGTGATCGTGAAAAAATTCGATCTCGAGATTTTGACGGAATTACATGTTTTGAGGTCCCAGAAGTCGTTTTATGAAGTTTTTACGATGATGTCTGTGTGTGTGGTGGGTGGGTGGGTGGGTGGGTGGGTGGGTGGGTGGGTGGGTGGGTGGGTGGTGCGTGGGTGGGTGCGTGTGTTAGCATTGCTTGTTACCACGCTACGGTCCAGAATCTTTGATGGATCAAGTTGATATTTTACACAAAAATGGGCCCCATTTAGACGAAGATCCCTATTGTTTGGGAAGAATTATGCATGATGGGAAAGTCACTTTTTTTGCCAAAAACCGTTTTTTTTAAAACATTTATTTCTCCCAAACTACTAACCCTAGAGTTTTGAGATTTTGACATTATCTTTGAGGTTACAAATGGAACAAACGAAAAATATATTCAGAATTTTAAAACAACAGGAAATATTTTTTTTTCAATAAAATGTACAAATTTTGACTTATAAATCAATCTCAAACATTGTGAGAGCGATACAAGCCATACTGTTTGACGGACAAGAATGAAACTATGCCTATAAATAGAACATTATATGGACAATGAGTTGAGATATTTTTTTCTAAAATTACATTCGCTAAAGGGGCGTTAGAGTACGATTTGTGTTTTCAGAAAATGTTTTTTTGACGCTAAACGGCTCGTTAAAAAATTATGAAAATTTGACCAAAAATGGAACAAAAAATTAGCAATTCATAAAAAAAAAATCATGAAGTTTCAATTACAGAAAAGAGCAATAACGATATAAAAACTCTTTGTTTATCCTAGACTAAGAGATCACCTGCTATACTTGTCGAATTTTTTGTATTTTTTTACATTGTTTACATTGACTTAGAAATTTTTTGAGCGAATCCACTGAGATAAAATTGATGTTTCTAATGGAAAAATGAAAATATATTATTGACTTATAACAGATGTAAGAGGAATAATATTGTGCAGGTAAATGATAACACTCATTAAAAAAAAAATCGTATATATGTTATTTGACAAAGGGGAAGGAAAATGATCTTATTAAATACTAAGAAGCCATGAAATTCCCAGTATAATAATTCTATTAAAAACCAAAAATGTAAAAGATAATTCAAAATATAAATCTTTCGTTTAGAGATTAATAACTGTAATTATCGTACATCTTTAATTAACAAATCACCTTAAAACAACATTTTCTTCGCTGTTTAAGATGTTTTTCAGAGAAAAAAAGGGTATTTTACTGTTTTAAATTTGAAATTTTTACATTAATATTCAATGTAGAAGGATGTTAAGTAAACGATGTAAGAAATCTACTGGCTATTTGAACAATAGCCATGTTCTCTTGTAGGATAATATTTCGTTTCAAGAAATGTTCACATTGGTTTTTCAAAAATGATATTACTGCTGTAGTTATACTAATGAAATTGTTTGCAAATAATAAATTATTTGTGATGTACAAAAATAAGCTTATAAATTGATATGTCCTTCAATCACTATCTGTACTACCTCACGAATGCAATGCTAATAATTATATCCCATTTAGATATTTATGTTATGCTTAAATGATACGTTATGTTTTATATACTCAAGAAATTTGACATTGAGTTACTTATAGTAAAGTAGAGTGTAGGCCACTCCAGATTTTTTCATTTATTAATCATATTTTATGCTTAGAAATCATCATATTAAACCAAACTGGTAGTCTAACAGCAAGGCAAACTCAGTCGGACCGTGTCAGATCTCTTAGCTTATCATGTAAAAAAATGATACAGAATTGACTGACATGTATGTATAGCCAAATTAATTGAAACAAGAACATTTAAATGGTTGTTAACAAGGTTGTTGACGAGTTTGATATTGTGTTTACTTATATTAAAATTGAGAGTAGGCCATTCCAGATTTTTAATATAATTATTCTATAATGTAATTTTACAGAATGTTGTAACTTCATTAAACTAAATTAATTAAATTAGTTATTTTTTTCATTATCTGTGATATGGATTTCATCACACAAAAGTTAACTTTTTTAATATGCTGTAGGATATAATAATAAACCTTTTGAGGTTATTACTACTCACAGCTTCATTTTATTTTAATAAACCTCAATTAGAAAAAAATTATAAAAATGAAAATCCAAAATGAAAAATAGTTGGAAAAATGAAATTTATTGAGGAAAGAATTTATTATTACATATTTGTATGAACCCATGACTTACTTAAATATTGACCACAAACTCTCTCTTGGCTGTGTATTACTATATTTTTAATTGACACTGACATATGTTACACACACACCGAGTTCGCGTGCCCATGGCAGACTGTAAGCGTCCCAGTTTCACTAGTGTGTTCATCACATGATCCTGCTTATTCGGTGGTGGACGGATCAACGCTGGCTATCTCAAGAGGCAAATAGCCATGCAATGGCAAAATAAATAGTGGACAAATATCTTGGCTCTTTTGCTTAAATTATTTTACATGGTGGGTTGCCATGCTTGTACTTTTTACTAATAAATAAAAATTTTCTTTACTAGTGTGAACCTTTAATCAGAACCATTACAAAACAGTATTCTAAGTTTCGTAAAGCTTTTAGCGGCTCAATTAGTATCTCTAACGATATGTAATAAAACATAACAAACATTGTATTAGAATTCATCAATTAAAACAAAAAAATCACCTAAAAATCAAGTATTATAATAGCAAGTCTAAGATCAAAGACTACTGTACCGTTATCTCGAGGTTGGTTTGTTCTTCTCTTCAGGTTTCGTACCACGATGTTCTTTCTCTCTTGTTGCTGTTATCATATATTCAGATGAAACTGTCAATATGCTCAGCCCTAGGTCCCTACGGATATCCCTGATCCTGACATACTTCGGTGCTACCGTCATTGTACGGGCTACCCTGTTCTGAACACTTTGGAGGAGCCCTCTGTTGGTGTCAGAAGACTCAAACCAGGCCGATGACTCGTAATATATATACAAACTTTAAGAACCAGGGAAACTCCCTTGGGTCTAATCAATGGGCGATGTATAAATAACAGCGCTTTTGTCCTGCAGGTGAGATCTGAAACTAACACGGAGTTGAAAATTATGCCTTAATACTTAACAGCTTTTAAGGGACTTGGACTCCTCCAAACATAGCTACTGGCCATCACCTAGCGGGCTTGAGAAGACAAAGTGTAAACTCTTGCTTAGGTTAGCCTTGCTCGTTAAAACCTGGTATAATTCATCGACTTAATAAAGTTGGTTAGTTGATAAAACACTTGTTTATGTACACTAGAATGCATGACAGCATCCTCGTCATCGCAACTGCCTTAACAGTAGTTCTCGGCACTAGGAATTCATTTACATGAAAATTAAACGAGGGACAAAACACATTCCCTTGTGGCATACCTCTTCTCAGTGTTCGTCAATCACTGAGTGCACCCTCATGCTGAGCTTTAAAGTACCTGCGAGTCGGATATAATTTAACAAATCATACTTGCAGTTTCATCACCGACAACTTTTAAAAAAGTCCAGCAGGCTCAACAGAGTCAAACGCTTTCTCTAATTCCACGAAAAGCGGTGAAGTTATTTGATGGCGCCTTGTCCAGTATTACAGTCCGTCTCTGACGAAGTACTATGAACACAATATTGTGGTAAACTTGAACACTCTGGGAAAGTACTTTCCTTCCTTTTTAATACAAATTAGGAGTTCCCAAACATGCTAGAAAATAATGTCATAATGTTCAATAGAGTTACTATGAATATTATTGACATTATCGAACTCAAAACTAACTTAACAAGTAAGATGATGATTCAGCATTAAAGACAATAAGTATCATAAGTTCTGTCTATAATGCCTTAAGAAATGTACTAATGGAATTAGAAAAAAAAAGAATGAAAGTATTCTAGCTAAAAAACTACAGACGGCTTCACGTAAACCATGTTAAGGTATATTAGTTGGTACATTTAAAGCAATCACACAACCTAAAAGGGAACAGTCAGGGGAAGAAAAAAAATCAGTGAAAGAAAAAGTGACTTGGAAAGCTAGAAGATGGGCAAGAGTCACTTCGGAAACTTAGAGGTGGTAATTATTAATAGGATCATTAGTAGTGGTTAGAATGATATTGATCAAATAACAACAGACAAATTCCAAATGGAAAGGTGATATAACGGCTTCCTTGTCCTATTGAAAATGGCTGAAGATCACAGTGCGTAATGTAACAAGGAAGTTAATTTAGGGAATTATACTCTCATAATATCCGAATATAACTTATATTGTCAGCATAATTTTATTAATCAATATTTAATGATAGGAAAGTCTTTGAGAAACGGTACTGGAAAACATAACAGAAATAGTAGATATAGTAGAGAATTTACGAGGTATGACAGACAGTATTACTACTAATTCTAAAATTACTAACCCCACTGACACTAACCCATTAACTATATTTGTTAAACAGCTGACTACATCTCAATATCTTGAGAATTTAAATACAATAAGTCCAGTAAACATAATAGTCCCTGCGAAAGCAAAAGGTATGCCTAGTTCATTGTGAGAAGTACGCAATTAAATAATGACCAGGTCAAAACAGATCTGGAGTAATTGTGTGAAGTACAAAAAAAAACATAATAAAGTAAATGTTCAACGTTAAGGAATCTTTATTGAGCAGATACAGTCCAGTTATTTGCCGATTGTGAACAAAATCCAATAGAATAATGACGAAAATGGCTGCTAACGAACAGAATACACAAATAAATAGACAAAGAATAATAAATTATGTGTCTACAAATAAACTTGATTCCATCAAGAATACCTACAAACAAAGTAACAGAACCGCTGTCCAAAAAAGAACAAGGTATTAAGAGTACAAGAAATATATGCCCTAACAGTATTTCTATGCGTTTCAGTGTCTAGATAACGTTATTCTGTTCATTTTCTAGAATGGACAGAATAAATCAGTAAGCAACAGACAGGAAAAGGGCAGCAATTGATATTACTAATCGAAAGTTAGGTAGTGATAGTAACGTTAGTAATGAGTGTTATTACTAATTGTAATTATTAATTTGTTGTTACAATCTAATATTATTAGATCTAAAGTTAGGTAATGATAGTAACGTTAGTAATGAGATGTCATCATGACCAAATGTAATGATAACAAGGGCACTTAACATCATAAGTGCTATATGAACATTAACAAAGACTTGAAATTAAACCATATAAATTAAAATTTTAATTTGATGAAATAAGAAATAAAAATATTATTCTCTACGTTGATTAATGAATAACACCAAAGATAAGATTGTATAATCATTTATTGCTGAATACTCGTTGATAGCGTACAATGAATATGCTGTTGCCAATATTATACAGCTGTAAAGTAGTGGCAGTAAGATAGGTCTAACTGTGTCGTCTCTTCAAAGGAGCCTTTGGTAGTAATCGGGAGAAATAACCATAAAAGAGGAAGAAAATGTTTATTTGATGGGAGTTCTGCAGCCGTGCAATTGTATGGCACACATTAAATATGTGTATCGATTTGAAACGAATACGATATAATGTCGAGAAAGGTAATCATTGAAAACCGCTCAAGTACAAAGCTTTGCCAGTAGAATTAGGCAAATAGAATAAAACATATCAACAGAAGAATCAGACGACCTCCTGAAGGATGATGTGTTAAGCACAACACACTTACTGTGCTTTATATCTAAATTTAATAAGAAATAAAGAAATCATGCAACTAATCAATTCCAATAAAATCTAATGGGTCCGTAAGAAAAAGAATAGTATGTTGTGGAATGACTATCTCAAGGAGAAGCAAAAAGAGATTGTAAAAAATATGAGAGAGAGACTCACAAACGAGAAGGAACAAGAGAAAAGCAATAACATGAAAGAAAAGTACTTCAAAGTAACAAAAAATATGAAGAAATACTAGTGAATGTGAAATTAGATTCCTGGAAAAACTATTTTCCTGGAAACACCATAAAGGTTAAAATCCCTGGAATTTTAACAAGAAATGTTAAAAATAACCTTATATTATAGTTTGTAATAAAATCTGTTGGAAGCTATACTCGGAACTTTAAAGACACATTAAGACGTTTTGCACCAAATTGTTCCTAAAGATAATCATACCATGGAAATTGCTTACCACAAATAATGTAAGGGGAGAAGGTGAAAGAAATGTAAGCATGAGACGAGAACTTATAGGATTAATGAAGAAATATTTGTAAAGTATTTGACCTTTTTCCTCTGACTTAAAGTATTTGAAGTTCTACACGTAAGTTTACATTGAATGTTGTCTGATGAGAGAGCACTTTCAAGAAGAACGGAAACATTTAGCAGTGAATCTGTTGATCAATACCAGAAGAATCTCTGAAGACAACGTTCAAAAGTAATTAGTAAGTACAGACATATCAGTCTTTTATCTCTTTCAAGAAAAGTCTTAGAGCAACTAACGATTGATCGCGTAAACATAAGAGAGATCAATGGCCTTATTAAAGCAAGCCTCTTTAAAGCTAGTAGTTTTTTAAGTACTTATTAATTTAACTAGTTAATTCAGTAGTTTTAATAAATCTTTAATAACAATATTTGTTGATCAATAGTTTTGTTCTAAACCCTTTTCTAGGAGTGTTCTAAGACTCAAAATGTTCTGTAATTTATTTTACTCAATTAGAAGGAAGTGGTATTTGGTTAGCACCTGAGGTTGATGGCGTTTGATATTAGAACCTATACTATGAAACAGTGTAAAATTTCTAACAACATCTAATGCTTTTTCAATTGCCTCATGTTATTTTATGTATCACATCATTTGTTAAATACATACATACAGCTTGACTTATAAATTTTTACTTTTTACTAAAATTAATATAGCTGTCCTTATATATTTGCTACCCTAAAAATTAATAATACCTTTGAGAGGAATGCCATAAATGTTATTATTTATATTGACAGGTTCCTCTGTAAAATCTGTGTCAACAGTGTTTCATTTACGACAATAAAGCCAATTAGACTGCAGCTCAAACTATTTATATGAAGTTTATATGAATGTATTGCAAGCTTGAATAATTAAATCTGTCGCAGTCCGGACCTAGATTATTATTATATAGCCAGCGTTATGTACCAACTGGTCTGGTGCTTGTCAACCCAGTGTGGGCAGTGTCTAATTTGTTACTTTTAGTATATTTCAAACTGTTACTTTTAGTATTCAAAGTAGTTATATTATGGAGTACTACCAATGGGTGGTTTCTCCACTCTTTATTCCACCTTTATGTAGCATGTATCACTATTACTTGTTACCCCACTAAGGGTAGTTGTAATACAAAAACAAATAAAAAAAAAAGTATACCAGTTCATGTTGAGACCGCGGACAGTTCATACGGTCGCCATTGGTATTGTTGCGATTACATGCTCAAATAGAACAAGACAATCCAGGTCTACAAACATATGATTATCGGTTCTTATACAATCTTGTTTATACAATCGGTTCTTATACAACCATCCACATTGTACAGCTCCACACTTGTTTCAAGCTCATTTCTCTATTCTTATTATGATGTTGGGTCAATGTGTAAAATGAGTTTATATTTACTTCTTCTGCATTCAATTATACATGTAGAGTTCATGTACTTATAACGTACTTATATGAAGAGCTCTTCCACATACGCTAAAGAACTCAATATTTTGATTTTTAATTACGGAAGTAGAATTTTCAAGAATAATGATGGCTGCTATATTATTATAAACAATTAACATTAGCAATATTTTCTTACCGTGCCCCGGAGTTAAATTTTGACTACAGAGTTAAAAAACGAAGAGTTACGTTTGATTTCTTCGTATATTTTGAATACGTTTCCTTTTCATTTGATTCAGATTCAATTAACATACGTAACTTAGAAATACTTTTCAACAAATTGTTTTAATTCATGTAGATTAATATTTACGTTTATCAGTTTTTTTGTTTCATTGCTAGTAACTTCATTAATTCTAGGTTTTATACAGCCTTCCTTAATAATCACATTAGTGCCAATCAAGATTTGTCGGGCAACTAATAAATAAATAGCTAAACAGTCATTTATATCCATCTGACGAAATTTCACTGGCAGGAAATTCAGGCTGACATTTAAGCTCTTCTATTCTTTCTTTTAATTGAATTAACACTTTATTGACCGCAAGAAGAATATCCTTTTTAAATAATTTCTTAAATTACTTCTGACTTTGGTAACATTTGAGTGCACTAAATAGCGTGCTTTATAATACTATTGTATTTTACTTATTAGTGAAGACGCAGGAGTATGAGGACTGCCCTTGCTCAGCCGGACACATCTAATTGAATTCAGAGTCACCTTCAATTTCCAGTCATGAAATAATCTGGTTAGTCTATCAACATAGTTTTCAGCTAAGCAAAGGCAAAAACCAAACTAACCTACTCAAATGTTTTCCCAGTGTCATCCTCATTAAACAGCAACAACAAAACAAAGTAGTTATAATGCTGAATGGTTAGAAAAAAAGTGGGAAATTTTAGCGAACTATGTCCTGGAATAGGTTTTACATGCTATAATACAGAATTTAATGTTGAGTTTTAATGTTATTTAATGTTAAGTTTTAAATTAAAACTAGAATAGAAATGTTGGGTGATTCCAATGCATAATAGACCTCAGAAGTAACCAAATGGTTCACTTCACAATACGGTATGATATGCAGCACTTCAGCTCTGGCAGTAGACTGCTGGGTAGCATGGTTAGGAATGTCGGAAGAGTCAATGATGGAGTTGGAGCCTGAGACAAAGCCTACCAGAATGTGAGCACATGGTGAAGTTTCTCTCACAAATGGAATGGTTTGGTATTCTGTGCATATAATGAGACGGATGTTTGAATTAGTAAGGTTATTGGAATAAAATCCTGTTAAAGTAGGGGCATTTAAGGTTTGGTATAAAAAATTCAATATCCATCCATTGTGTTCAGTCTATTTTTCAACTTCATAAATAGGGATATTAAACCTGAAGTTTGATTTTAAAAAGTTTCATCGGTTAGTATAAAATCTGAATGTCTCTTTGAATAAAATAAATATATTTCACTCTGGTTATTTTTACACCATCAGTATTGTACAATAAGTAAACATGTCTAGTCCAGGTTTACTGCACAAAGCTGTCATTGGAGGGATTTTCATTATCTGTCAGTGACGAGTCAGCTGGATAACTGTAGTTGGTTGGTTTGTATGTAGACTTTGATTTCTTCTCTCTTTTAATTTGTACAGTGTACCGGTTTTCCAAAGTCTTTGCAAACTAGGGTGTAATAGAGTCTAGAGTTTTCGGGTGTCTTTAAATAAATTTCTAGCGCCTACATTCTTTATATTATTAGTTTTTTTTCTGTGCCCTTCGATTCGGTGTCAACAGATAGTATTCAATTAGAAACTTTTCTATTTTAGACTTAAAGTGATGGAATTACTACGTCAGAAAAGAAACAGAATGTTTTTGGAATATGGGGAAACTATAGCTGTTAGCAGGATGTGCATCCATACGGTTTCCCAAGATAAGCTATACAATTCACCGTTTTTTGTAATTTTTTGTAATAGTATATAGTAAATTTTTCCCGATCAAAAGAAAAGACTCTGATAGCAAAATTTCTGGGTTCACCCTAGAAGCTGGCAAAAACTGAACGTCCCACTTTCAACAAAAATCTCCGATTATAGTTGATAATAGCATTATACCTCTATAGTTGATTCGGGTTTCACAGCGTCTTCAAATACTGACAGGAGTCAAATACTGGGTGTTGTGTCTCCTGAAACTGATATTTTCTGGAGATCTAGCGTCTATATTCTTTATGTTATTAGTTTTTTTTCTATAACCTTCGATTCGGTGTCAACAGATAGTATTCAATCACAAACTTTTCCATTTTGAACTCATCTCAAGTAGGGATAAAAGAGTGGAATTGGACATCAATTACTTAAGTTATCCACCTATATGTTTATAATGATGTGGTTTTTAGATTAAACCAGTCTCTACTGCCTCCCTCCTCTAGTTAACTTTTATCTGATTTAGTTATTCCGCTGAAGCAAAACTTCTGAATATTTTGTAAGCAGACTGTGTGTATCATGACAGATAAAATGTATTGAACGAGAGGCAGAAGAGAGTAGCAGAGAGGTATTTCTGGTGGAGCAAGTCATTTGAGGGGCATTGGTTGGTGGGTGTACTTGCGAGTTTTGTAATTTTTGGTTAAACTTAAACTTTATTACTATTGAATTTAATTCTATTAGTGAGTGGTAAGAGTTGGTGAAACAGAGGTTTTAAATGGGTCTAAAGTACGGGTGCTCATCGTATGGTCTGGAGAGGTGAGAAAGTGTGTCAAAGCTCAGAGACTTTAACTCTACCGCTTGATCCAGGATAGACTTAACTCAATACTCTACTCTAGTCATTATCAGTATATGAGGTCCATAATATTCTAGTTAGACCTAATTACACTCTTCTTATTTAAAATTAAATAATACAACCATAACTAGGCATAATGAAGAAACTAAGGACTCTGAAGGGTGATCACTGGATCGCCTCAACGATGAAGGAAAGATGAATTGCAAGTAAGTTTTCCAAGAGTTCTTGGGTTTATAGTTTGGGTTCTCATAGCCTAAAGTTAGTGTTTAGAATAACTGAGATAATGATAAAAGTCTCACAGATACGAAGGACAGCGTAGGTGGGTGAAAGACTAGTCTAGGCGAGTAAGTTACATGATAGGAGATTCCGGGTTCCAGTGCTGTTGTAATGTTTGTGTATGGTTGTGTTTAGTACCGCTTTGAATGGTTTCAGGGACTAGAAGCAGAGGAATATATCTCCAGACAGATGGGACCACTAATATACACAGTTGGTCGAATTGAAATGCCACCTTAGACTGTGGTGGACCTATCAGCTAATCTGCCCTAGCTGGTATGAATAGGTAAAGTTTCCGACAAGCCAGGATACACTGTGACTTATAATATATCCAGCCTTGCAGACGATCTGCACTGCAATCACTGTACACTTACATTGAGTTGGTTGTCAGAAGATGATGTCTTATTATCTTCTTTATGATCAAATGAATCGTAGTCTCATCAGAGATACATGATATAGTATATCAATGATAAAACCGCAATATGACATGGGAAAAAATACTAAGATCTTTCAACCGTAACAAGCAGTCTTCTCAGAGTCAAAACTCAACGCTAAAACCCAAAACAAACATCAAAATGTTTAAATTGATTGTTATTTCACGTGTTTATGTGAGATTTTATTATTAATGATATATATATATGATGGGTCTCCAACCGCCTTTGTACCAGTGCGCATGGTTTCCCTCTCTTATCTCTCCTAAAGACGGTTCAACCGAAAATTAGAGACTGTAAGTGTGTGCTTTTAATTTCTCTATAGTTTTTTATGTACATTGAACTGTATTTGTCCACTTCGGATCGTATTTTTATCGAAAAAGTATATAAATATATTCAAACTAGACAGTTGTTGTTGAAATCCACAGACTATTTTTCTTTGCAAAATAATCTCTAATGTAATAATTAGTTTTCAGTTTCAAAAATTTATATTTCTGCTTATGAAAAATGTTTGAAATAATAATCAAACTTTGGCAAAGAGAGTTTTATTTGAACCTGAAGAACTGACCAAGTCCTGATAAACTTTAATGTTATATATATATATAATATACAATATAATGTTGTATACATTATATAATATTGTATATAAGGTACCTTTTTTTCGACCACAATTACTAATAAACACTTTTTCTTCTTCTCGGAATTTGGTCAGGGTTAATACAAATCAAAGCGAAAATGTGACTTTAAATATTAACCTTGACCAAATTCCGAGAGGAGAAAAAGTGTATAATATATATATATATATATATATATATATATATATATAAACTAGAATTTAAAAAGAACACATAGAAAGGAAATCACTGAACTCACTACTATATTTCGATGTCCTCGTCTTCAGGAAAAGAAGTGAATCGCTCCAAAGGCTGATAACGACTGACTTGGCGTTCGAACTGAAGCACTCAAACAGGGTAGCCAACTTTCGGAGGAAAGGTAGACAGGGAAGATAAAGAGATACAAGCGAAATAAAAATTAAAAAATGAAAACATTTAACTAAAATAAAATTAAAAGCGGATAACAACTAAAAAATAAGAGAGAAAAAAAAATAAAAAAATAATAAAAAAAAATCAACGATTAAGGTTAAGCCCAGGAGCCGATCTACCGCCCAGAAGACTAATAAGTGCTTCTTCTGAAGCTCTCAGAGTAACTTTCGAATTAGTCTGATCAATCTGCCTCAGGACCTGTACATATATATATATATATATATATATATATATATATATATATAATATATAATATATATAATATATATATAAATAAGTCTCATTAAATGCATTACTAATTTTCATCTTAATTATTAAAAGTTTTTAATAGTTATTTTCTCTTTTTAAAAAAAATGAAGCGTAATTCTCCAATAAAGGATTTATTACTATTATCCATATTTCAGAGTTAGAACATTTTATTTCACTATTCAGTCAAGATAATGAAAGTTAAATATTTTAGCAATTGATATTTAATATTATACACAGTATATACTCGTACATGGTAAAAAACCTGAGTGACATAAATAATGAAAATTACACTTTTAACTTACTTTTTATTTTTATTATCTTATAAAAAATCGTTGTCAGAAAAAAATGCGATATATAAAATAGCACTAGCCAAAATTACACATTAATTAAAAATTTTATTGTTTTATTTTTGATGATAGATATTTTTCATATTCTATTAAAGCCGTAAGTAAAATGTATTGCTTCTCTACACTGTTATATAATATTAAATTGGAACGTTTATTGGTATTAAGCAGAATGACTCTAAAGCTTATTAACAATTTATTAAATCAATATTACTTCATTTGAAAACAAATTGTTATCCCCTGTAATATATACAGAGTTTGGTGATTGTATTTTAGATAGTGGTTCGAGCTGCAGTATAATTTACTCAATTTTATTGAAGTTTTCATTTTGTAACCTTCGTATTAAGTTACAAATAATAACAATTACGATATATTATTTGTACAAAATGCTATAATATAAAGTGTTATATTGTATTATAATATAACTTATTCTACATAAAAATAATTTCTCATGATTAGCTGAAATACAAGACATACAAAATTTGTCCTAATTGAATTCAATATTAGATAAAAAAAAGCTGGAGTGGCCTACATTCAACTTTGTTATAAGTAAACTATAAACTATAATTTACTATATATAATATCTTACTTCTTGGATATTATGGGATATAATGTTCCATTTAGGTATAATATTTATATCTAAATGGGAGATGTTCATTGTGTCCAAAACATCAGTTATTAGTCTTTCATTCCTGGAGGTAGTACAGATTATCATTAATCCACTTATCAATAGGTATGCTTATTTTTGTATATCCCACCACTGAAGCATATAATATAATTATCATGACAACAGCAGTAATAACATATTTGAAAAGCGGAAAGGTAGATTTCGTATTCCGAAATAATGTCTTATAGGAGAGCATGGCTTTTGTTTCAACAGCCAGGGGATTTCTTCATAGTTTTGCATTGAATATTTAAAACAAAATTTTCGAATTTAAAAGTTGAATATATTCCTATTTTGTCTGAAAAATGACAGAAACACTTAACAAATGTCGTTTTACGATCATTTTTAATTTAAGATGTATGATAGTTACATTTTTTATTCTTGGAAGAATGTTTTCAATTTTGAATTATTCATTACATATTTGGTCTCTTATAGAATTATTACACTGAGAATTTTATGGCTTTAAAGTATTTAATAAAAATTACTTTATTAAAAAATTCCATTCCATTTGTCAAAAATCATAATATAATTCACTCTGATTGAGTGTTACCTTTTTCTGCGTGCTGTAATCTGTTATTAGGTTGCTGTGAATGTATATTGAGAAAAAGGTTTTAATAATTAGCCAGTTTTACATACTTAAACTAATGTCAAACCCGGTTATTCAGTATAATTTAAAATTTTTATAGCTGGAAGCAAAAAATTTTTAAAAATAAGAGATATGTACTATTAGACTAGAACAGTGAAAAAACTGGTTTTTTCGAACACACATAACTCCTCTTTCTTAAGAAAAGAGTCCATTCCTCACACTTCAATATTATCCAAAGGTACTATGACAATAAACACAAAATAATTTAAACTGTTGTTAAATTTGGTTCTAGAATGCTATATGTAGTTTGATTTGAGCATTTTGTGGGACAAATCGATGATACCATGGAAAGCAACAGACATTTGTGTTCATTGGCAGTAATTATTTGAATGAAAAAATATTATTCCTCTTATATCTCGTTTAAGTCAATAATTTTTCCATTACAAACATCAGTTTTATTTCAGTGGTTTTACTCAAAACATTTCTAAGTCAATGTAAACAATATAAGTCAATTGAAATAAATATCAATAAATTCGACAAGTATAGCTCCCATTACACTATTGTAGGTTTTACACAATTTGCTGATTGGTAATTTATTTCCATCGTAAAATTTATTTTTATTTCTGATTGGATAATTATAAATTAAAATGATTATTATAAAGAACAACTTTATTGTTGTTCACCAGCATATTTAATTGTATCATTTTTAACACAATATTATTTTTGACGATATTCTCTATGTTTTCTATATAATGTTTTGATGACGCTTCAAAACAAGCAAAAATAGGTACTAAACATACATACAGGGGTTTGAGGTGAAGCTAAAGCTCTTGTGCGCAGTTTGAAAGAAGGTAAAGATACTTGGTACAGGATCCGATATGTTAAAATATCAGCGGTTTCATTACACCGAGGCAAAGATAATTGCCTCACAGTCGTGATGGCAAATTACTTTTTAAAAGGAATGTTAGAATAAAATGTTTAATGATAGAACATGACCAAAATAATATGAAAAGCTGTTGAGTCTCCCTAGTCAGGACAACTAATGACTTCTAGTGGGGAGACAGTCCAAAAATTGGAAAATTATACAAGGAAGTTGTAGCATTCAGCAGGTTATTTATTATTGTTAGCTGCAGTAGAGGTTGAAGAAGATGATGTACCTTTGTTTGGCTTGCATTGGATCATCAAATTGAAACTATCACCATTTCCTGGATGAGGAACATTACATAAATTGGGCAGAAACCAAAATGTTCTCATTTGGAAGATTGGTGTTGATATGAAGTATTACAAGTCCTCTTTGATTAAATTTAATTGATCGAATATTGTAAAGATTAGTGATTGTTATTTCAAGTTAGACTCAGTGATAACGAGAGCGACAGCTTTGTCAACAAGGGTTGAAAGTTTGCAAATAATTTGTTTCCATATTTATTTCTGTGCCGCTTTGTTTAGCCTGACGTGCCTTCCCAGCCTTTAGTCCCCTTTCCTTACACTTTCTGACCTTTTAAATGCCTCTCTCGCCTCCCTCTCTTCTCATTATCTCACCTGATGGTTTGCATCACTTATTTCAGTATCTGTGAGTCTCTAAGGAAGACTACTTCATTTTTTTTCACTTCAACTACAAAGCATTTGTTTCAGAAGTGATTGTAATCTGGTATCTACGATTAGCGGAGATTTATAACGGGAATGAGATATTTCATTGGTGACACTCCAATAGAAGATATTACAGCTGAGTGAAGGGAATGAGAAAGTGGTCTGGGGCGAGTTAATAATCTGTTGTGAAATCATTTGCATCTTTCTATAAACATAAAGCATAAATAATAATTTTTATTTAAAAGTAAATCTTTTATAGATTGGAAAAACAGCTCTTAAGAAGATTAATCATTTAAAGTTTGTATTAGTTGAATTATATGCTAAGTCACTTTTCACAATCAAAGGCTGGCCAACTTACTTTGCACGTAACAGCTTAAATATGTAATTTGAATTTATTATTTAAAATGTGCATCAAAGTTATTCAAGTTTATTGACTAATTCAATAAGTGTTTAAAATGTTGGATTTTTTTAAAACATTTTTACTGAAAAATGGCATGAACCTTTTTATCTATTATTGATTTTTTAGTGCTACTGTCCTTTGAAGTGCACCACTAATTAAGCGTTCATTGTTTTCCAATTTATCACAGAGGATTAAGATTGTGTTTGTTATGACCCAAGCCTGTTAAATGATTTCTACACTGACTATGTTATTTTCTTGGCGTTGAAGGGTTTATTGAATGGTTACTGAGCTAGCTGATGCTGAGTGGTATGGTAACTGATGCTGTAAATGAAGTCTATGTCAACATGGGGCACTGCTGATAGTCCAGGTTATGACTAAGGCCATAATGAGGACTGCTAAAGTATGACGTGTGCCTCCCTTGAATTAGTACAAAGCAGAGGGGATCCAAGTGAAGGGTCCTTGCTTGTTGCAAGGTCATTAGGCGACCCTTCACAAAGGGATTATCCACTGCCCCTCAGTTTCCCTCTTATCAACTCACACCACCTTCCGAAAAATGTTACTTCGTCATTTATTGAAGATTCTTTCTTCTAAGCGGCTCACTATTAACTCTGCAAAACCTTTTCCAAGTGGGGAAAAAAATCAGTAATTCTACCTGTTATTATAATAATAATCCTTGCAAAGCCGTTTTATATCATTAAGTTAGAACTTCTCAAAATAATTTAATCATGCTCTAGTAGCCTAAAGAAATATTTTTAAAAATCAAATTAGTTATTCACTAAATTGACAACCACATGAAAAAACAATAATAGGCAAAATATGTAAAATAACAATAATATGTAAAACAAAAAACTTTTCAATAATAGACTTAATTATAAAATATTATTCGCTGCTATAATATATTATGTGAATAATTTTTTGCTGTATTATGTTTTATTTTTGAAGGCTCTCTCAGTGGAAATCTTATTCATTACCATTGCTATATTACAATTACATAACATTACGATACCATGCTATTGACAGACTGGTCTGTTAAAAAAAAAAACAAACATTTAAAATAGAGACATGAAGAATTTATATGGATATAAAAAATTTTGTTATTGTAATTTTAATAAAGAAATATTCCAATAAATCAATGTTTTATACTATACTTAAAACTTGTTTTAAGTCATTAAGTTGAAATTTTAATTGTAGAACTAAATATAATTCAAACTTGTGGTATGTAGTTCATAACAAAATGTTGGAAAAATAAGTGTACTACAACTGACTACGACCAAGCGTGATATTTACGAGTATATCACACATTTATTGCTCCTTATTTAGATTAAAATGTTTCTTTTTGCAACATTCAAGATTTCTTTAAAATGGAATCAAAAATCAATATAATTAAATGATAACTTGATATTAATATTATGTCTGATAAATGGCATAACAGTTTTCGTAATTTTTCTTACGAAATACGTTACTATACGTTAAGTATAGTTATTATGAACAAATTAATGTAAATAATTTAACAGATTGACTGGTTATGGGGTTTTCCCAGTCATTTTGGGAGAGTTTTTTTATGGCAATGGCATTACAGCCGAGCTCATAGCGATGGTAGTGCCATGTAGAACAGATTCTTTCTGATTCCATTTCAGCTCTGAGAGCTCTGCGTCACCAGAGTGACCCTCTCATAACTAAAATGTCTTAAAATTTAGATTAAATGGTAAATTAAACTAATAATATTTCTCCCTCCCTGTAAGAATAGAAGGAAAGGACTTTTGCAAAGCTGTAAAGTCTGCGACTGAAATAGAGTCCAGAAGGAAAATCCATGTGTACCATGATGATGTTACCAACGACCAACGACCAACGAATATATCCGCGCACTATAGTGCACTAGCAGTTCCAGACCAGAGGTCTTCTAGTGCTTGCTTACTGTGCTACTATAACTTGGAATGTCAGTAGTACATGTCAGATATAAGTTCGTCTGTACAGTAAAGATGTCGTATTCGCGGTCATGTGGTCTTGTTGAGGTCATGGTTTTCAAAGTTTTTAGTCATCAGTTGGAAAACTAGTCAGATAGTCAGTGGATGAAGTATTTGTTCAGTGAGGTTGAGGAAGGTTGGTGGCAGGATTTAGAGTTTGTACAAGGAGGTTTGGATGAGTAGATAGATAGTTTGTTGTCTTCATTGGTAGTAAGTCGAGTGATATAACTATCTATGCAGATGATGTTAGAAAAGTAATAACCAAAACAATGTTGCAAAAATGATGCGCTGAATGCAGCAGAATTGTCAAAAAGGTCGGTAACAGGCCAATACCAGAAGGATCTAAAGCTGAGAGTATAGACAGAAGCCGACTAGTGATAGGCTACAATCGTCCACATATGGGCTTTTATGTCCCGGGAGGAAAGACCAGTCTGCTCAAGATGAACATCTGATTTGCAGATAGATAATATAATTGAAGACTGTTCAAATTAACGACCAAGTAGGGGATGCTTTTAAATTAAATAAATGAAAATTATACCTTTATAACAATGATAAATAATAATAAATAGGAAATAATAAAAGAATAAATAACAGTGAAATAATAAATAACAATTACTATAACAATAATAAATAACAGATATATAAATAACAGGAGTGATAAATATTTAAAAAATATACCCTAAGTTGTTAATTTTGGTGTTCTAGTCAATATGAATACGTTTAGGGTGGAGTTATGTGAATGGGACAGGGAACCCTTACTTTTCCTGTTTCCACCTCGCGGGGTAGTCTTTATTGAGTCATGGGGCCGCTCGTCATATTGAAATTGGCTCCCAATAAATCCGAATTTTATTAATATCAGCCAACCTTTCACTTTGGAATAACAAGTCGTAACAAACAATGTTTGTATGAAGTATTGGTTTCTTGATAGTAAAAATTTACCATATCTAATTATTATTCACTGTTAATAATGATTAATATATTTAAGAAAAATTACTGCTATTTGATTTTATAACTTTATCTTTTTTGATAAAAAATATATTTATAAAGTCTAAATAAATTCCTATTTCAATCTACTATCGTCTTGAGAATAAAATTATAATAATTAATATATAGTATTCATAAAATAAGTCATAAGTAATTCATATGTATAGTAAAATGTAAAATCTTTATACTTCAGGAGTGATTCGTATAAAAACTTTTTTAATCCTTAATTATATGAAAATATGAAATATTTCTTTTTCCGAATTTCCAGATTTTTTTGTGCACTGTTAGAATAATCTGTTTGTTCTCTTAAATATCTTGATAAAAAATCTTTAGTTAAATTATTTTGGGTCAATATTTTCTTGCAGTTTACTTCCTTATTTCAATTACTCCATTCTTCAATTAACTTTAATTACTAAATTCTTCAATTTAATTTGGTTACTTTACCTTCAATTAAAATTATAAGTGCACTATTTATTTTTTGGTTCATGGCATGAGATGAATAATAATGAAAAAATGAGATGTACTATAGAATGGAGAGCAAGGAATATCTTTCCTTGTGCAATTTTACTAACAAATATATTCCTGGAGCTATTTATTTTACAAATTTTTATTGAAGCCTGACATACGCGTCGTTTTTAATTCTTTAACAGGTTTATTCACTTTATTTCTCAAGGGTGATAGATTCCGTCTTCAGATTGATTACGATTTATATCCTCTAAAAAAATTCAATTTTTGTTTTATAATTTTTTTCTTTCATTATGACTGTGTTCTCGGATTGCTCACTTCTACAAATCACAATATTTTTATAATCTCTTAAGAATTTACTAGATTTCTTAAATCAGCATTGCATACAAGCATTTTGTTTTTACAGTCATGTAAGAATTATTTTCTATTACTACGACTTGTTATAATATTTGCATATTATCTTTTAATAATGTCACATATTAAACATTATTAACAGATATAACAAATAATTCTTTATTATACTGAATGTAGAAATATCTTCCTTTCAACCATATTCCATGGCAAACTTTTATCTAATAAAAGTACATCTAGTCTATCCCTAGTAACCGTGACATTGGTTATAACGAACTTTACAGAATATTAAATAAACCTATACTTTGTTTTAGATGGAGAACTTACGTGCTTTTTTTTTCAAAAAGACATGGATTGTAATCTCATGGTCTCTTGTAACAAGGTCCAGCAAACTTCCTTTTGCATTATCAATACACTGGCTGAAGGTTATTTTGACATTGTTAATAAACCAAATTGTTACTTTAACTTCAACGTTTAAAACTTGCTGGTTAAAACGTATAATAACTTTCTCTATTTTTGAACTAATAGTCATGGAAAATAATAATTTCATCCATGGAATAATAAATATCCAAAATAATTTAACTGAACAATTTTGGTTCAGATATTTAAGAGAGCATTCAATCGTTCGAGCATAAATATGAAGTCAAGACAAGAAATTTTTGAAAATGCCTTTGAATTAGACGCACCTGAAGTAGAGTTTTACAACAAATAAAAAGTGAAATAATTATTTTTTAATTAAAAAAATACATATCAAAAGAGTTGAAAAGTAGTCTCATTAATGCTGTAAAGTATAAGGACTGTAACAAAAGATGCTATGGTGGTTATACTAAAACGAGCAGTGGTTATTATATTTTATTATAAAATTATATCTTTTGAATTTCACACAGTAATCGAACTTCACACGATTTATAGGATGCAATTATTATAGATAAAGAACAAGACGAACATAATATGAAAACAATAAGAATGATTTGTATTAGATCAGACCTCGGTTAACTAAAAAATGGACATAGCCATTTCGAATAGTATATTTTTAAGTGTATGAAGTAAATTTTTCAAGACGTTTAAGAATAGTTCCAATTTGGTTGATTAATTTTAATTACAGTAGCAAAGTAAGAATTACATATAACAGCATAATCACATATTTACTTTTTAGTTTTCTTTTTTAACAAATCACTTCACTTCTTTATTCAAATTTATTCTTCATGTATGATTGGTTTGTTGAAATTGTGCCAACTTTTTTGTTCAATTTTTCGTAAACAAACGGACAGTTAAAAAGTACAATGATAATAAAATTGAGTGATATTGCAGAAGTCTGCTATGAAATATAAATAATGCATTTGCAAAACATGACCTATAATAATTATTTCTAGATAAAACTCAAAACAAGAAAGACATTTTCTGATATTTCTTGGAGAATATTATTTTTTTCCTAGAGGAATCGTTAGAGCGAAGGATGGTTCACACGGAGACCGTATAAGTCATCGTACTGCTGCTGGTGTTCGAGACAGTCAAATCTACAGATAAGACTTGCACCGCAACACCTGTTCACAACAATTTATAACATAGCTTTATAGTTCTAGTCTTCATTTCTAAAACTTTCTTTAACGTTTGGAAAAGATTCTACGTTTATATATTTATAAATGTTTCTATTCATTTAAAGTAATCTAAATGAATTTCTTTGAGCTCAACTAAAGTTTGTAAAGTGAGAACAGGTTTTTTGGACTAGTAATGGTTGTCTTAAACCATTATCAGAAAAGAAAAGCAAGAGAAGACCCAAAAATTTACAATAAGGCCAAGTTGTGGTAGAGGGGATGCAATAAAAATTAAGATATAGGTAAAATAAAAAATAAATGCCTTGAAGACAAGACTATCAACCATGTTTTATAGTCTCTTCAGCAATTTTTAATGAATTTTAACTACTAAATTTCATTAATGAAGATTGGTTGACATTCATAACAACATGAAATTGACAAACGTGATCTTATTAGCTTTGCTTCAATTGATACCATGGTTCTGATTATTTGTATTCTGAAATAAGGTATTTAACTATACAGTTTAAACTGAATTATGCACTAAACGCCATGCCGAGCGACTTGTAAAAATATAACTCCATGCACGTCTTTTCTGTAGTGAATCCTTGTGTCCTGTTACTCATAATCTTTAATAAATCTAGTAGAGTTCTATAGTTTTATTTGGAAAAATAATGATGTAACTTTACCGCTCTTAAGCAATATAACAAAAGGACCTAGTGTAAGCGATTAAAGGTCAAATGAAAAGTTTGGAGTAGCTGTCGTTAGGAAAATGTCAAGATAAAGGGTGGCATTTTATTGAAGCAGGAAACACTTTAAACTGGACCCTGCTCCTTTCGTCGTTGGTATTAACATTGACAGCCCAGAATTGTCATACTCTTCTCTAGCCCCTTCAAAACATTCTGGATGAAAAGTAGGAAATACCAAGCATACATACAAAGTAAAACTAATGTCCATATCTACCGGGAATTCATAGCATGGTAAGAAATCTATAAACCAAGTTTGCACACTTGATGACACAGAAGCCGACTGCAAGAACATCAGCCTTAAAATCATGATTATGAACACACGTAACCAAGAAACTGAAGATTGAAAACTATAGTTTTATTTAGTTTGTATTTAATTATTACATAATAGTTAACCCAACAGACGCTGTCCTGTCTTACCTATAAATATTCTATTTGAACAGGCATAAAAACTCTGCCCGAAGATATCATTATCCGTGCACATAATGTCGTCCAGTGTAAACTAATTAACAACCAGCTTGTATTTTGTTTGATTCAAACACTTGTTTGATTACCATTCATCGCAACTTGGAATGCATAAGAAAACATATGTTTGATTTGGGTTAATTTTTTACATTTAACAACTCTATTCTTCAAACATATCATCTTAACTCATTGGAACATTAAATTCTTTTTTTTTAAATAAACCTCTAAAACAATTTTATTTTACTTAAACATTTTCCAAGTCAATTATTATTATTATTTGAAGGTGACCATAGCACTGCGCCTTAAAAAAAAAACTATTGTACTTCCCCTCTTCTGTACCCAAGCAGTTGGCTTCTTCCAAGTCAATGAAAACCATGTAAATAAATGCAAACAAATCAAAGCAGTAAAACAGGTGATTCATTATTCCAAAACAAAATATCAGTTTTCATAATATACAAGAAGTGATTTACAACAGGTTCTGGGAGCCTATTGCAATAGGCACTCGAATGTAAAGGCATGGGTTTGATTCCCACAAAATCTCAAACATTTTATTATTTATTCAGTTCAAACAATTCACTATGGCAAGAAAACAATCAAACAAGAACGGTAATCAGAGTTTTATAAGTATATAGACAGATGATTCAGGTAAGAGCTTATCTTTTTACCGCACTAGCTCAACCTTCAATTTATTTCCAAGTATCCATACTTTTAAAAAAAAATAATAATCCTCAAATTTGACTATTCAGATTTTCATACATACTTTGATGGACTAAGATTGGATAATTAAAAATGAATAGGAGCGAAAATAGATTAACAAATAACTTATTGATAACTCCGAAACTAAAAAATTCTATAATGCTTAAAACCATTGTAAAAAAGACCAAAGATCAAATTAGAAAAGAAATGGAAAGAACGGAAATCATCTATAATCACTTTTTCATATCCCCCAAAGCAGAATAAGTAATCAAATTATAAATTTTATGTTTAGTAAAAATCTACATTATTATAAAAGTTATGCAATATAAAAATAAACAATAGAAATTTTCTTATTTTTCTACTATTATTACTCCTAAGGAATAATATACATTAGAAACCACCACAATTACTCGGTGGCAATAAAAAAAGCCGAAGCATTATCATATAAAAACCTATATCACAGCATCACTATACCTACATGAAAGCCTCAACTTTTAACATGAACCAAATGTAAATTTCTTACACACAATAGCAACACGTGAATCATTTATTCGTATGAAACATGTGGGCAAAGGAGAGTAAACAAATTATTAAAAATAAAATTAAAATTAAAAATTAAAACATACTCGAGAATATATCACGTAAAAGATAAATCGTTAATATTTACTTACATAATCAAACACATTATGAAAACAAGACATGAAATTCTGAGCACACAAAATCATATAGACATCAAAACCCCAAAAATATACAAACGGCCGTAGAAAAACAATCAAAAAACATATGACAAAAAAAAGCATTAAATGACAAAAAAAAGCATTAAACCTACTCATTTAACATGGAACTCGCCCCTTTGGATTGTACCAAATAAAGTTGATTCTTCAGGCAAATAAAAATGGAGATAGTTTTAAACTATCAAAAATTAAATAAAAAAAAACTCTTACTGTAAAATTCTAAATATTATGGATCATTTAGAAAAATTAGATTAACGCCTATCTTTTTCGACAATTTATTTAGTTTTACGGCTTTACCAAATTAAGATAGATAAAGTAAGTGTTTCGAAAAACGCATCTTGTACACAGCAGGTGAATTTTAAATTTGTGGTTTAAGGAAAAGTACGGGAACTTTCCAAAGTGTATTGAATAATGAATTAAGAGGAGTTTCTGACGTTATAATAGAATTCAGTACCAGTCTACCGAAACATATAGAAAGGCTAAGGTAAGTTTTTGAGAGTCAAAGATTGTTAAACTTTAAAGATCAACTGGATAAAAATTATTTTCTTATGAAAGAAGTCGCTTTTTTAGGTCATGTAATCACTTCGACCGTTAATTTAGTAACTGATGTTAGTATGTGTAGTCTTTAATCAAATAGAATTCGGCGTAAATTTACCAATTACGTATGCGAATAAAGCATTGAGCAATTCAGAAACAAATCTAAGTAACCACTATCGAACACGAACTATTAGAAATAGTTTGAGCAGTTAACTATTTTTCACCCTATGTTTGTCAAGGAAAATTCAAACCTTTACTATAGTTATTTCATTTAAAGGAACCAAACGCAAAATTAATTGTATGAAGTTTAACTTTAGAAGAGTATGATTATGAAATAGTTTATAAAAAACACCAGCCAGAACGCAGACGCACTCTCCAGAATATAATTAAACGTAATAAAGGAGAATGACAATTCTTATAAGAAATCAACCCAAAACATACCATCAAGATAAGCAATCTAGAACTGGATAATTAATCCATTGTAATACATTCAAACTACATAAGCTTAGTAGGTGGTCACACAATACATTAAAAATGCTGTTAGAAATATACATGTAAAATGAAAACCAATTATTTATGGAGATAATAAGATCATAATTTTTCAAACTGAAGGTAATCCAGCAGGTGAAAACATTAGAAAACTAGTCCAAGACAAACAATCAACACTAGTCCAATTATTAATAAATAATTTTGAATATGATATAATTTACTTTATACAAATATATGATGTGAAGAAAACAAAAAATGGCTATATTAATGCTCAACTGATGTTAAAAATGAATTTGATCCATCAAACTGAGTATTCTAAAGCGTGACATCATAATTTTGACAATTAAAGTCAATTTTAATCCTCACAAATGGTCTTCTGAGACCACCAAACATTTAAATTCGGGAAAATTCAGATTCAATTTTCTTATGATTACTATAGTTTTATAATGAAAAATCTGGAGTGGCCTACACTCAACTTTACTATAAGTAAATATAATATGAAACTTATTTGCATATAATGTCCCATTTAAACAGTGGAGTAGCAACTCTTTTTGCCGCCTCGGCGGTCATAAGATCCTCCCCACCACCACTGATCACTCCTAAACGGTTAACCTTCAAAATTTCAGAAAATCACCAAAATATTTATTTTCATAGAATCACAATCAAGGATTTAATTTAAGACTCCTGTTATCAGTCACAGACTTTTAGGTCATTACAGTGCTCGAATACATATAAAGCTATCATCAAACAAAACAAAAGATTTTTTTGAAACAACAACGCATAATTCAAATCATAAAAAAATTGTTAAAATAAATTAACTGGCTAGGCAAACAAATATAAATGAACTTTCAACCCTTTTAAAAAACTAAGGGTTTTGATCAATCTAAAATAAATTTATTTTAAATTTGCAAATACTAAAGTTGGAAAATTCGTTTAAAAACGGTCTTACACTCATTAGAAGTAACTGTGTTGTGTAGACTTAAGGATCATCAAACACTCACCTACTTAACTACTAAAGAAAATATACAGAGTATAACTAAAATAAGAATAATCATACCTGTTTATACACATCAAAACCGTTTCTACCCCTAAAAACATATAAATTGTAAGAAAGAGTAGAATAGACATAGCTATGTAAAAGATGACCTATAGATCATAAAACACATACCTATTTATCAACCATAACGCAGTCTAACTAAAAAAGGAATAATCATAATTGTTTATACAGAACAAAACCGTTTCTACCCCAAAAACATTTATGTTGCATGACAGAGTAGAACAGATATAGATATGTAAAAATTAATTTATAAGTCATAAAAAGTGTTTCTGTAATAAGCCAAATGTGTTTCTATTTCTTTATGAATTGATTTAATTGGTTGAGTAGGATAGAAACAGCTATAAAATATACTTTTAAATATCATAGATAAGCTATTCTATTCAACAGATGTAAGTTACCTCAAGAGTAAAATTAAAAAAGATTTAGGTGTACATCTCCATATGCCTGAAAAGTGTTTCTACCTGCAAAACAACATGAACATGAACAACGAAAATACTTTTGAAAAAAAAATTTCTAGTTATAAAACATCTATTGTATGAAAGAACTATAACTTATTTTATAAAGTAGAATAAAAAATAATAATGTGATCAACACCTCTTTATCACTTCAAATACATTTCTACTCTCCAAAATATATCAGCTACTTGGAGAGTAGTTGAGAAACTTATATGTAACTAAAGACTTAAATACATCAAACAACATACATGATTAAAATCCATTCAACATACTTGAAGTACCTCACACATACACCTTTCATATAATTAATGAAACATGTAACCAAACCTCTTCCTACACATAGTATTACTAGTCCCATAACATATGAGTTACACAAGAGAGTAGATTGAAACATTAATGCATACATAGTTTTAAAACATTTAAAACTCCTATGTATTCAACGATAACTTACCTACACAGTAGAATTACAATAAGAATGTAATCACACATCTTCATATACCTGGAATGTCTTTGTCATGTTCCTAGGGTAGTGGATCTGAATTGGCTTGAAGTTGGAGAGTTCTTAATTCTACAAATAGCTGAAAACACACTGTACACAAATCTCCGAGAAATATTTTAATTGCATCAAATACAATACGATGAAAATAATCATTATAAAATAAAGAAATACAAGAAGAGACTTACTTTCATTATGTTTCTTCTTTTGGCCAGGGGAATATAGACTTCATGAGCCTTGGCTTCTTCTTCTTCTGTGTTTAGGGCTAAAACCTTTGATAGGGATAGGGAGGAGCTCGAATTTCTTCTTCAAATCGATTGAAATGTTTTTATGTATAGCTTGTTTTGACTAAAGTATAATGTTACAAATTGTAGCATTTTTGCTCAGAGTGATAAAGCAATGTCATCTTGCCATTGGTAGAACATATTCACTGCATATAAAATATATTTGAGGTGAGTAGGTCTTCTTAAGAAAAAAATTGCTATTACTTATCACTCATAATAATGTTGCGTTCACAAAAAGACATGTAATGTGTAAGATGAGGTACTGTGGCAACGTTTTTATGTTGGATATATTATTCTGAATATCTCAGAGACACCTAGAAATCCTATAGACATCCTTGAGAATCACTCGTATAGAGACCTAACAATTACGATCTGTGTAGCAAGAACAGTGGAAGTAAGAGGGTTTCAAACAGTGTAAGACGTTGAGTGTGCATTGCTGGGTTCTGTAATAAACTGAACACATAAACCTGAAATGATTACATGCATAAACACATAACATGCCCACTAACCTGTGTACAGGTATCCTTTCGTCTGTACCTGCAGCAATACACACACATGTTAACATTTCCTCAATGGTAATATAAAACAGGATTGAATATTGTCAGTCATGGTTGTGACTAGTCATAATCAAATCATTCTGGTATATGTCAAACATAAAGTAATTCTTGTCGTTTTATTCATTTACAAACAGACCTATTATACCCTAATAAGTTCTTAATACAAACAAAAATAGTTAATATTACTTTCCCATTATATTACCTTAGTGCATTGTCGGCCATGTTTTTTGACAAAAAGTAATAATGGATTGGGTCAGTTGAATATAGAAAAAAATGAAATGTTAATATCACCATTTATAATAGTAACATGTTTGTTATCAGTGAATAAAAAGAAGTAATTAAGTTAATAATTGTAAAGAAGGAAATTAACTACTAATTAAATTGTAATTTATTGCATATAACTTGACATATATGTGTTGATATATAGTTAAAAGACTAGAGTTTACAGAAAATTCAAGTTGAATTATGTGTGAACAAAGAAAAATTGTTGAATTTACCTTGGCATAAGTCACAGTGCATTTTCCGCCATGATTCTTTGATGAAGGGAAGTTGCAGACTGGCTCGAGCAGGCAAAGAACTTTAGGGAGTCCAAGAGTTCACTTACACAGTCCTAGAACAGAGTGGCCAACCCTATTATGACTTCTTTTTATTCATTATAGAATCAAACAAATTTGTTAAATGTTTCATAAAAATTGAAATTTTATTATTATTTATTTTGTTTGAAAGTTTTCTTTTTACACTGTTTAGTGATAAATTTTATTCTTATTGCTATATGGCATACATTAATAAGAAAATCAGAATAATAGTTATAATTTAAAATAAAACATTTTTTTAAATAACTTCCAGGAATAAGTTCCATGAAACATATTAAATTTGTAAATATCTTAAAATAAAACATGTGTGCATATTACATTTGACTGCCTTCTGTGGACTACAGGCATATACTATCCTTCCAATAATCATTAATATTATTCCTAAGTATGGACATTTAGAAAACTAACTTTTGATTACTTTGTATAAAAGATTAAACTATAGAAATAATCTCAGTAAATGAAAGACTGCAAACAGAAATATTGTACAAAGTATAATTTGTGCACAACATAAAAACAACTGAAGTAGTATGCACTCAACAGTACTGTGAGTAAATATATTATCGAATTCATTGATAATCAATTTAATTAATTGATTAGTATAATATGAGTGCCTTTATTATTCAAATTATAAAGAGAGTATACTGAATAATTATTGATTTTGGAAAAATATTTGCAATTCATTATTCAAAGTCTCCCAATAGAAGAATTTTTAAACCTTTAAAATAAGTTGTATTGCAAGGAACTCATTTGTAGTATCAACAACAACAGTTCATATTTCAATTAATTCATTATAATGAATGCCTACAAGCGTTTTACTGGTTGTGATTGAAATTTAATCAATATTTAGAGCTGTTGAAAAAAAAAGTTTGGAGTGGTAATTTTTAAACAATGCTCAACACTATTAATTGTATATATTACCCATTACAAAAATAAATTATCTTTCTTTTTTAAATTACAATCGTAATATAAAATTTACTTCTCATCAATAACTTATGTAACTTACACTTTCTTAATGTACCTTCTTAATGAATGTTTAATTAATATAATCTTATTTTTAAGAAGTCTAAGTCGTAATATGTTTCGTATATATACAATGTACAATGCTTAATACTAGATTATTTATGAAGTATGAATATGTACATTTTTAATATGATATATATCAAATATATTATGTTTTCTTAATGCTACTAAATTATAAGAAGTATAACTTCCATAATTCATTTTAAGAACTTAATGGAATTATTATTTCTTCATTCATCTTAAATTATATTAATTGTAAAAAGTAAATTAAGCAACAATATTTTAATTAGTTTAGCATATTTTGAAGTAAATAAATATATTGTGAAATATTCTCTAGCAAACATGTACCATTAAATAATAGATAATTATACTTCATAAATAAACCATAATAAGCATTTTAAATCTTTTTTAACATTATGTTTAATCCACAAAGGTTTATTTTTATAAAAAAGATACAAAATGTGTTAACCAAAATGAATGCTGATTTAAAAGTCAACCTATCATATTTATTGAAAGTAATCATTAAGTAGTCATCTAATTATTTGCACATGCCAATAATATTAAACTGTTTAAGTACTAGTGACATTGCACAAATAAGTTAAAATAAAAATTGTACTTACTGTTTGAAGTTATCACTGTATGAAATATAAGGTTGAGTGAATATACTAAATTATTAGAACTTTAATTAAAGGCACTCCCGGAACTGTAACATTTTACTGGAGAATAATGGCGCAGTTTTGTTTTATTTATAGTTTTAAAAAAATAAAAATTATTTTCATAATTTTCAAGAATTTTAGCAGTTGATTTATTTAGTTATTTATTTAAGAAATATCTATGCTCAACTGTACTATGTACAGAAAATAAGAATAATTAAAATATTATTCTTGCCTGCTTTACTCTGTTATAAGGTTGCTATGAATGTATATTGAGAAAAAATGTACTAGTAATTAGCCAGTTTACACGCTTAAATCAAAACAAAAGCCAGCTATTCAGTATAATTTAAATGCTTTTATAGTTGGGAGCTTCCAATTTTTGAAAAGAATAAATATGAACTAGAATAGTGAAAAGACTGGATATTTGTCAACAAACATAAATCCTATTTCTTGAGGAAAGAGTCCATGGAAAAATACTACAATTCAAAAAGATAAAGTAATTATAACTGATAATTAAGTTTTGTCCAAGAGTGCAATATATTGATTTATTAAAGCATTTTGTGAGACAAATCTATCATACCATGGAAGACAAAGGAAATTTATTTATGTTTATTAGCGGTAATTTTTTACATGTAAAAATATTATTCCTCTTATATCTCATATAAATCAATAAATTATTTAAATTTTTTAATTTATAAATATCAATTTTATCTCAGTGGATTTGTTCAAAAAATTTCTAAGTCAATGTAAGGAATGTAAAAAAATATCAAAAATTCGACAGGAAGGCAGGTGATCCCTTAGTCCAGCATAAACAAACAGTTTTTACGAGTATAGCTTTATTGCTCTTTGCCGTGATTGAAATTTCATGATTTTTGTTTATAAATTGCTTATTTTTGTTCAAATTTGGGCAAATCTTCATTATTTTTTATGAGCCATTTAGCGTCAAAAAACATTTTATGAAAAGAGAAATCCCACTTTAACGCCTCTTTGGTGAATGTAGTTTTTAAGAAAATTATTTCATCTCTAATTCCACATAATGTTCTATTTTTAGGCACAGTTTCATTTTGATCCGTCAAACAGTATGACTTGTATCGCTCTCAGAAGCTTTGAGATTGAATTATAAGTCAAAATTATTACATTTTATTGAAAAAAAAATATTTCCCGTTGTTTTAAAATTCTGAATATTTTTTTCGTTTATTGCATTTTTAACCCCAAAGATCAGTCCAAAATGTCAAAACTCTAAAATTAGCAGTTTAGGAGAAAAAATGTTTTCTAAAAACCGGTTTTTCGCAAAAAAAGTGACTTTCCTGTCATGCATAATTCTTCCCAAACAATAGGGATCATCTACACTATGAGTATGAGGCCCATTTTTGTGTAAAATACGAGTATCAACTTGTTCCATCAAAGATTCTGGACAGTAGCGTGGTAACATGCAATGCTAACACTCACCCACCCACGCATACACTCACAGACATCGAAAAAACATCAAAATCGACTTTTGGGACCTCAAAACATATAATTCCGTCAAAATCTCGAGATCGAATTTTTTCGATCACGATCACTATACTTTACTTATAGTAAAGTAAAAAGTAAGAAGAAGTCTAAAAGATGTATTAACCAATAATAGTATACAGCAAGAATTGAAAAGATTATAACCATGCGCTAAAAATTCACCTTTCTAACATATATAGAATGAGGAATGTAATATACAAATCCAAAAATGTCTTAGAGCAATCAATTCAAACGGGCAAAAGACACGACATGAAAGGCAATAAAATTCTATTTAACAGTACAAAAATATATTGAACTATCAAATAAGGTGAATTGTTATAATTAAAAATATGTATTTTTACTAAATCACTTCATGTACAAACAAGAAAAATATTGTAAAAGATTTGATAACTCTAAATGTACAAGAGGAAAATGAAAATGGTTGGACTTTTTTACAAACTTGCACCTTAGTATTATTCATGGATTGTGTTTGTTAAGTCTTAAAGGCATTCCTTTATTAAAACTTTAAGAGTGTTCATTCTTCAGGAAGATAACTTATTAAGGGAACTTATTTTAGTAATAAGATTAGACAACATATTAAATATAAAATTGCTTGACTTTTCGCAAAGTTAAACAACTTCATCCAACTGTAATCAGATCGTATCAATGATGTATGAAACTAAATATCTACCATGTGAATTAGCGTTTAAAATCAAGCTTGAAAATATGTTAAATATTGAAGCACTGAAAAATATAAAATGCAGTATGGACCATGATAAAACTTATATTGTGGTCCAGATATAAGTTTAGGATACAATATATTAGTATCCTAATATATTATATGAGGATACTAATATAATAATGTAATATATCTTTTATTTATACTACAACCCAGCGACAACAGTCCCGCCCAAGGGTGTTGTATCTACAAGGGTGGACGGCCCCCTGACCAGCGTGCAGACAGGCAGACTTGCTACCCCCGGACGCCATAACAGGCAAGCACCCCTCCCAGGTTGCGCCTTTCTTAGTTAATGTCATTATCCAGGCATGTTAAGCCTCCCCACCACGACAAGGTGAAGGCACGACGGGGAGGTCTATTACTACCCCAAGAATAGGAGTTATTTGCCTGTCAACATGAGTTAAAGATGGTGAAGATAGACTACTATATTGACAGTATTAGAAGAGCATATCAGACAATACAGGGTAAAGTACTAATTTTCACAAAGTAAACGGTGAAACTAATCCGGAAGCCACTGCAATACCACAGTGTCTACAGAACTGCAGTATCGCAAGGCTAAGGCTACATGACAGGATCAGGCATCGAAGATCCGAGAGCTGCCTGACCAATGGTACTGATAGTATTTACTGGGAATGGGGTGACAAGTGGAGCCCTCTCACACTTCAGAAAAGGGCTCTAAGCAGCTCTTGATAGCGGAGCTGAGCGTCTCAGCCGCGAATGTAGCGCGCCAACACGTTTCCTTCAAACCTTGCTCATCTTCTATCATTCAAGTTGACTGTATCTCTCCCCGTCATCTCTTCTGATCTTGGCTTAATGACAAACTGTTGTTTGAAATATTAGTTGTAGTAAATATAATTTTCTGTGTATGTTATGTAGATCCACATCTAAATCAACAGTAAAATTTAGAAACGGGACTAAAATACAACATCAAAAGTAACTAGTTTCGTCAAGAGTTTCACTAGAACTGACTCTGACACCTCCTGATGACGACGATGGTCGAAATATCGATGTGAGTTATGTCTGTGTCCTTCTGTGTGTTACTTCGTTTTGAATTTATTTTATTTTACATATATATATATATATATATATATATATATAACAAATATATGTACATATATTATATATATATATATATATATATATATATATATATATATATATTAATTATTTCATGGGTCGGTACCAAGATGTGAACCTCAATTTGAGAAATTATGAAGGCATTATGTCTGTTGGTCTTCTTACCTCTCTTTTCCCAGGTATCTACCACTTCTATTATTAATGAAACCACTTTTATTTCTTATCACAAACCACTTAAATTTAAGGTAATTTTTCTCATTATTCTTTATTACATTTTTTACCATTAATCTTAATCCTGAGTAATGTTACTTACCATATTCTCCTCGCATCCTCTGTATGTCCTACAATTTCATTTACTGTTTAGAGTGTACTCTTTTTATGTTTTAAAAACAACTCTGATGCTTTTTTACGTACCTTGCATCCACTAAGATCTGCCTGGATACGAATTATCATAGGGATTCCGCTGTCCTTGAAGCAACCTACCTGCTGCTATAGAAGTTTATGCTTATTAAATCTGTGTTAATGATTGTTTACGTGCCCAAAATCTCAATGAAATCGCTGACTCTATCATCCATATAACATGAGAATCCATCTTTCAAGAGTTTCAGAAGATCCATTTATTTGTCTCCTTAGAAGTTTGCTATAATATCACACAGTAGCACTCCTGCGTAAAGCAGTGTGGGTTTATTTCTGTGGATACGTTTGCGTCAGTTGGCATATGCTATTCTTGCAGGCACTTATACCTGAAGACAACGGATATCAAAATATAGTTCGGAATCTATTTATAATTCTTTGCGATCTTTTCTTTATGTTATTGTGTTTGTTGTCTGGTTTGGCAATTTTATTTTGATATATATATATTGAATTGAAATGTGCAGCAGCCTCTGCATTGACAACCTTTTTACTGATAGCCTCTATTTTTCGTACAATCGTCCTTTGCTCTAGAGGTAATTTCCATAAGTAGTTGGCCTACGACATGTAGACAAACAAGGTAAACAACTGATAAAACTAAATGACTATATTGAGAACACGGTACACTAAAAAATCACAAGCTTTCGACCATACTTTGGTCATCTTCAGGTTTAAAATATGTTAAAACTATGTATAATATCAATAATAAATAATAAATGAATCTTTAACACTAAACAAAACAGGTGTAACAAAAATATAAAGGGAGAGAATAAAGTACATGAAAGTAAGACAATCAAAAAAGGAAGAAGGTTATAGTAGGGTTGTAACAACAATCAGGTCGGACCCTCAATTGCTGCCAACCCTACTAGATTCGAGATCTCTAACAAATTTGTAACTGCTATCAAAAGTGGCGCTGCTTGGTATAACATTGAGTTCATGATTTTGGATGTTGAGGCTCGGATTGTTATCTTTGATGTGTAGGGCTTCCAAAATGGCTAATCGATCATTGTCAGTGTTATATTGAAGTACTACAGTCCCTTCAACTAACATGCCTCTTGTGAGCTTGATACCATGTGCTTCCTCGGTGTGTTTCTTGGGGGCTCCTGCTGAAAGATGCATTGTCAAGCGCCTTGAGAGCTTCGTTGCAGTCATCCCAATATACCTGGAATTCAGGGTTGCACAGTCCCCTGTTGAACATGAGTACTGGTATATTAGGTGACTGCGTTGAAGCTCTGGGGTGTCGACTTTAGGTTTGTTCGAAATCACGAGGTCACTAGTCTTCTTATTTTTGTAATAAATTCTGAGCTGTAGTCTATCAGTTTCGTTTGTGGGCTTCACGTTGTCTTTTATTAATTTATGGAGGGCTCTTTCATCTAACTACGAACTATCTTTCGGTCTACGAGACCGAATCATGTTGTTGTTTTATTGAAAATAATATTTAGTTAGTTCTTAAATAGTGTTAGATATAAATAGTGTTAGAATGTGTAGTTATGAAAAGAAAAGTTTGGACCAGATGATTTTTTATTCCTTGAGGAACTGAAAAGAGCCTGTAGGACATTAGAGAAACTTTCAAAAAAGGTAACCAAGCATAAAATTGGCATACAGTTTTTAGAAATATATATATATATATATATATATACGTTTCAGAGTAAACTATAGGTACACAGTAAATAGAAAAACACAATTACAGTCTCTAATTCTTTGGCTTAACCGTTAATTTTATATTTTCCATTATTTGTTAATATATATACATTAATTGATGGTTTTCTCTCAAATACATATAAGATTAATGCGAATGTTTGTAGAAGGCTGTTGAGCGTTTGGCGATAGACTGCCGACGTAAAGAGACTGAGAGCAGGTGGGACGAGGGTTACTTTGGACAAGACCCCGGCCACTTTGCAGTATAATTGCCTCCCCACTGCTTGGAGTTTTCTTTTCCAGCCCTTGCTCCCCGGGGACTGAGGGAGATTGAGCCTAAACAAGTAACATCATCATTCTAAGTAGCCCGCTTTAACAACATGAACCTCCGCCATCCACCCTATTCAACTTCTTTTCCTTCTTTTCTTATATTCATCCCTTCATTTGCCTCCCAACCCCAAGGATTTTATATTCGGAATCTCCAATTAGGAATAAAATACCCTCATCTCCTTTCATCTTTTTTTTCCTTTTTTTTTATAAATAAATCTGCCTGTATAAGATATTTTCAAATTTGCATATTGAAAATTACACTACTATTATAATGTTTCAAAAGGATCCAAGAGAGCTTCATATGTTTTCTTTAATTTACATCTGAGTAAATAACTTTATATGAAATTAAGTGATATAAATTCAGAACACAAATTAAGAGTGCTAAACTTTGATGATATAAAAAGAAAAATGGTGGTATGGGATTAAAAATTATATTATATCTTACGTTGTAGATAACAAAGATATATACCGAGCTTAATGAAAAAGTTTAGGATTACAAAGGAAGTAAACTAATTACGAATTAGTTTAAATACTACTCTATAGTGTCAGTAGCACAAATATTATTGCTAACTCTATAGTAAAAGGAAAAGGCCCAAAAAATGATAATTTCATATTGACTCAGTTCTTGAATTGAATTATTTCATTTTTACATACGTTAAATACGAGTATTAGCTGCTGTGTTGTTTTAAGAATGGTGTTTATTTCTGTATAGATACTTAAAGAATGCAACAGTTAAGAAGAGAGTTTACAGTGTTTAACATAATAGTTCATCATCATTAACAAGTCAACTCCTAAAGTGATGTAAGCAGAAGCCACTAAATATTGATCGTTCGTACAGTCAAGTAACTGTTGACTTCACCAGTGTCATACCATCAGACTCATAAACATTATCTGAATATTTCTTAATGACCTTTAGATTTAGATTTCTTTTTTTTTTTAGATTAATAAAAATAATTAGATTAAGAATAACTGGACTCACTTTGTATATGGTACTGCCATAAACATTTCATTATAATTTATGTTAACATTAACATACAGAGTAACACACAGAGTAATGAAACATACTTCCAAACTCAAATTTTCGTGCAATCCGTCTTGAGGAGAAAAGAGAAAGGGAGACCAAGCATGGTCTAGAGGCAACAACAAGAAACCCAGTAACGTATTGGCCCTGTTTGAATCGTCTTTCCGTTTATTAAGTGAATTAACATATATATTGTTATGCAGGCTCATAATATTTGTAACCATATTATTTAATAGTTTAAAGATACTTTATGGTTGATTTAATCAGCTATTTAAGGGTTTAGCAGTTTCTTGCCACATAGGATATCTATTCCCATATAGTAACAAGAACAAACAAGGTGGTCTTCGGTAAGGTGTATTTCTGTTCATTAAATCAACAAAAGGCTGTAACATTAATATAGAAGTCACGTCGTAAGATATAATATTAAAGTAATCATGTAATTCCAAATATTCAATCATACGAGTATAGTAAACCGTATTTACAATCATAGTATGATTTTAAGCCTAAAAACAAATTAAGAGTAAAAAAATCATATTTAATCTTATTGATTTCTACTGTCTTGATGTTAATTTTTCTTATTGAAATATATTATTTAAATGTTATTAACAAATTGCACTGGTAGCTAGCGTTTACTAACTGACTAGTAGTTAAAAAAATATGTTGAGGTTGTTCTAAGATTTAATTACTTTATGATAAAACTAGATCAATCTAGTTAAATAAAAAAACTCCCTATAATGTTAGTATTGAAACAATATATGTTATGAAGTTTATCTAGATATAACTAAGAACTGCAATATAGCCAATCTACACTCTCAAATATTTTATGTGCATAATTGGGAAAAATGTGTAATTTTATAACAAGAAATAGTAGGTGATTTCGAATCAGGTTTGAGGTACACTGAGTCAAATGAAAATAGGTTTCAGGAATTAGTCTGTCTATATATAGTCCATATATATACGTACATATGTGTGTGTGTGTGTGTGTGTGTGTGTTAGACAGAGAGAGAGAGAGAGAGAGAGAGAGAGAGAGAGAGAGATATGTATGTATCTGAGTAGGATATCACATACAGTAAAATCAGCAACTATATTTCAGTCTTTTAGGACGTAGGTTAGGTTGCAGTGTCTGTCCCGGAAGAGAACCCACATAGGCCATAAGCTGGCTCCTTATGATACCACAAATGAAGAAAATGGCTAATGTACTTTAATTAGGAGGAACTTTATATAACATATATCCTGTTTTTATGATTCAAAATAAACCTTTCCTTAAAATTGATTAGATTAGAATAAACCATTTCCCAAATTTTCGATTTGAACTGTTTCTAGTTTTTTAGTTGAGATTTAATATTTATAGGGTGCGATGAGAGAGAAATACTCCTTCAATGTTAATAGTTTAGAAAGTTCTTATAGAATAGGTATGGGTGAATTTTTTAAAAGGCTCTGAATTCAACAGAGCAAAATGGGATTCATAACAAAAGACGCTGAAACATATATAGCAAATTTTATTTATGGATCAAATTGATTTTAATGAGAGACAGAAATCAAAAAACTACTTTTGTTTGGTAAATAATACGCCTGAAACTCGACGTATATATTTTTATCAGTGTTCCTGATAGAAAATTCCAAAGTTTTATTTCTTTGAGGTTATAGACCAACATTTGTTTTAAATATTAGATTTTTTATTCATTTTAATAAAATTTATTACTGATAAAGTGTTAATTATGCAATAATAAGAAATATATTCATTTGTAATGTATTAAATTTTATTTCTGAAAACAGACATATATATAATGTAATGAAGTTACAACGTTTGTATCAAATTCCTCTTAGGGTATTAGAACTATAGCTCTGTAACAATATTTATTAAAGGTAAAGTGTTTACCTGTGAGTCTGTTCTCAAAGAGTCATGCCAAATGGCTCCAATTTTATTTTCCATGTTGTACATTTTCCCAGTCAAGTTTTGGTGAAAATTTATTGAATGATTAGTTTATATATTCTTTATTGATAATATATACATGCTTCATCTTAGACGCTGTTTTATTATCTAAGTAACTTAAACAAACCGAGCACCCAGCGTGTACGTTACTGGTGAGCAAATTGGCACTATTAATTTCATCATGGATATTTCTACTTATATTTCTTCAGCTTTATTGTATACTAATGTTGTAAAGGTTTTTTTTTATTTATTTTATATTTTATTCCGCATGTTCCACTGTGTATTACATGCATCAACGTCAATTTGTACACAATACTCTTTAATTTACACCACGAAATACTTATTTTAATTTATTTTACATAGATTCATAATTCTACAATATAATAATTTGTTTTTTTTTTGGTTTTTTGTTTTTTTTTCTTATGTGTCTATACTGTTTAAAAATTTTACAAATTCTTTATAATGTCGTTCTTTAATTAATGAGGAAGGCCTATCGGGCCACTCCTCTCCACAAACCATGACCTTCCGGATGAGAGCCAGTCTTTGTGGTTCCCTCAAACAGTACTCATACACCAAGTGTCTAGGTGATATATTAAGTGTTGGAAAGGTATTACTTATATTCTAAAAATGTCTCTCTAGGACGTAATTCAATACCTCGAAATCTTAAAAAAAAATGTAAAAAGTGTAAAATCAGCTCTTGGAATTGGTTTATAGTTTGGTACTAATATGGAAATACAATAATTCGGTATTCTCACCAAGCAGTTTTCTATTAATTATGTATGTGATAAAAACAGAGTAGATCTATTAAGATTTGAAAATGTTCCATTTGATGACTCTTCTTTCTATAAGTGACGTTAGAACTATAAGTAAATTGCGAAAAATTGTTAAAATTTAATCTTTCTAAATCAACTCTCTATTATTTTTTTATATTTTAATTATAACAATTTTAATTTCTAATTTATTAATTTCTAATAACTCAAAATATTCTAAAATTTAAAAATGACTAAACAAGTTGACTAAAAAAAAATGAAAATGTCAAAATAGTCATTATTTTGTTTCAATGACCATGCAAAGTGGTATAGACCAGTTCATACTGAGCTGAACTAAAGACGAGTGGTGTTTCATACCACCAAACTACTTCCCACCAAACTATGCAATACGGTCAACATAGTTAAATAATATGTTGAATGTATTAAACAACCCAATAAGTTGTTTGATGTGAAAAACAGTTTGGATTGTGATATTGAGCGTGCAAATAAAAAAAGAGTTAAATTTAATTAATTCTATTGATTAAAAAATACAATATAAAATTTGTTGAAATTTTATAATCGTTTTTAAGTAATATGTTCACTTATCTTGATTTCGTAGTTCCAAATAATTATAAAAGTGTTTTTTTTTTAAAATGCTTTAAATAAATTATGTTTTAGATAATAAGATTGTTTGATGCGAAGGCACTGATAGTTGGAGGTTTGCCTGGCTTGGTTCTCTTTGATTGATATAGCCGTGCCTCGCAGACTCGGCTCGCTGAGGTTGGCATTGTAGTTTGATGAAGTCGAGATGTTTGCCTCTGGTAATTGGCTGGCTTGTGGGCTCGGTTGTGGGCCCCCGCAAGCCGCCTCGGCTAACCCTCATTACCCCTCCATTCCCTTCTTTCCCAATCACCGTCATCTCTCAACCCATCTCTCCTAAACCTTTCATAATCACTTCTTCATTAATAATTACTTGCTATCAAACTTTTTTTCATATAACATTTTATTACTCAATTATTTATTTTAAATTTTGACTTATATTTATTGCTGTACCTATGACATATACTGGAATCTTTCCTCAGTAAGCTTAGGTTGTGTAAACCAACCGGTTTTTTTGCAGTATTTTTTAATTTTTTTTAATCCCAGTGATCTGAAGAATTTTAAATTAATTACTATATTTCATATTATTAGCAATAGTTTATTGATGGGTAATTTATCTTGGAATAAAACTGAATATATTTCCATTTGTATTCTATGATTTTTTTAATATTACTAATTAAATACTACTGCAGTATAACATTACTAATATTAGAGTAGTACGCAAAAGCTGAGTACAATCAACCCTAATAGGTATTTGAACTGCACCATTTAAGTACTCAAGCTTCCGAAACATTTATTATAATGATACTACTTAAAAAATAATAAGAAAAATAAGGTTTGAAACATTATACAATATTTTTAACAGCTCTAAAATGTCATCGACGTAAAACAAGTCTAGAAATCAAAAAAGAATGCTCATTATGTGTAAGAAATGAACATTTTGTTAATAGTTATTACACCGCTAAGGTCAGAACTGTATTGACTATTTAGAAAGTTTGAAATAATTAAAGGTTTCTTCATAACAATAATTTTGAGCATGTGCTATATGCAAAATTTCAATATTTTAGTTTAATTTTTGAGAGATAAAAATATTTTCTAGAGTTTTAAACTGTACTATAATTTCCTTCTTTTTTTTTAAGTAATTTTACTCTGAAAACTAAACAGATAAAAATAAAAGTTAGCTTGTTTTCTTGTATGAGCCATTTTCTGTTTATTTTCACTACGATCTGTGTCGTGATTTCAACGTTTCAAATTTAAGATAACAAGTATTAAAAGTTTTGCAAAAAACTGACCTTTTATTTAGTTATAAAAATCTAGTTTAATACATGCAAATTGTTTGGATCATAGAGGTAACAAACCAAAATATTATAATAAAAGTCCGCCTTTCCTCTTTTATCTGTGATATAGCCACCCACCCGGTTTTGTATATCTTGAGTTTTCAATGGACTTTTGAAGTCTCTTGAAGAAATGGTCAAGGTAAAATAGTTAATGAATTACAGAGATAGTGGCTACGATAAAGAACAGTTTTACTTTTCTGACTAATAATTATCTAAAAGCATAAAGAATGCCTGCCAGAGCAGTGCACGTAAAATCGAAATAAAACCAAATACTGCTTTAATTCCCTTCTTATATCCACAGCCATAAAGGGGAAAAATAAAACACTCTATGACCCTTTTAACAACACTTCTGTAAAACCAATAAATACTCTCTTTTCAAAGAAAAACAAATTCTTCAATCAAACTTTTGAAAACAAATATTAATTTGTTGTAGGAAGTCTTATAAAATAAATTCTAAAAATAAATTAAATGTTGCTTATTAGAAAAATGAAAAATAGGAAATGCTATTTCATTTATTATAGTGTAGAAGATCAATCATCAAACCACAATATGAAATGAGGGAAAAAGACTAAGATCTTTCAACCCCTTGTTATGGTTGATATTGTAACCACCATTTGAAATTGTGGTTTCATCATTGATTGTTATTTCACATGTTTATCTGAAATCTTGTAATAGTATAGAAGATGCACCAAACTATCAAATACTATAGTGTGTATGGTATTTTATGATATACTATACTACATTTTCAGATATACTATTTCTAAATTGTGCTAAAAAAAACAGTATTTCTTAAGCTATTTTAGTTTATGTGGCTGTCTTAACGTCCTATCTTTTTATCCAATATAAAGATGCCCGAAATAATTGCATCTCATACTTTAAAACTAATTTTAATTGATCACCACTTAAAACTTTCAATCAGGAAAAATTTAATTAATTAAGCAAAGAAACGAATTGGAGAAATCAAAATGGTCAATATATTTTTATTTATATTCTGTGTACTAAATATCATAATAAAGCTGACATAATAACAAGTTATACAAAGTTTAATGAAATTTTCATAAATGATATTTGTTTGTAAATTAATGAAAATAAAATAGCGATTTAAAAACCATATATATACATATACCATGATAAACGAAAAACGGTCCGGCAGAACAAATAACACTTAAAATAAACAGTGACACATAGACTGAAACATAAAAAAAAGACTCATTTTTCAATATTTCGACCGTAATGGCGGTCGTCCTCAGGAGAAGAAGTGACGGAGAGACGACAGTCAACACTTGAGTGTTGAATATTACGGTCGAAATATTGAAAAGTGAGTCTTTTGTTATGTTTCAGTCTACGTATGTGTCACTGTTTATTTTAAGTATATATATATATATATATATATATATATATATATATATATATATATATATATGGCCTTCCATTTAATGAATGTTTCAAGGTCCAGATTTTGAGGCAACTCTCTGATGATGACACTCAAACCACTTTAGAGGCTTCTGAGGAAGCCTTCATTTGGTAATTGGACACCAGAAGTCCCCTGGTCTCAATTTGACTAGATGACTTATTCTATTTTATTTATTTTATTATTATTATTATTATTTATAATGTTTTATTTTGTGTTATTTAATTTTGTTAACTTCTGTTTTATTTCTTTTATTTACTCGTTATTTGTTTATTTACAATTTCATCTTTTCCTTTTTTCTTTTCTATCTTTCTATTGACATTTACTTCAGATTTAACTGGTCCACGATGGCAAGGTGGCTACGCTGTGTGTCCTTTTTTTCGGTCGGTGGACACTTTCACGTCACCGCTTTTGTGTTTCTTATCCTACTTCTCCTGAAGACGGGATGATAAAGAAATGATAAAATGATCATTGATCCTTGAAGATAAAATGATCGAGAATAGTAAGTGTTAGTCACTCTTTTTTGTTTTCTAGTGATAACTTTATATATATATATTTATGTGGTAATATATATGTTTATATATTAACATGATAAACGAAAACGTTCCGGCAGAACAGATTACACTTGAAATAAACTATGACACATAGAAAGAAACATAACAAAGACTCACTTTTCAATATTTCGACCGTTATGGCGGTCTTCCTCAGGAGAAGAAGTAAATTGACGGAAGGACAATAGTAAACTGAAGAACTCTCTGGTTGGAGGGCTAAACCAGTGCTGTCGCGAAGGAGTAAATAAAAAAAGAACTAAGGAGTCCAGATTGAAAGAAATATAAAGAAGAATTCTGAGTCTTACTTTGCATCTTCATTTAATCCTAATTCTTACGCTATTAACAATTCCTTTTCCTGTATTTCAGCTGGCTCTTTCAAGTTTATCTCTTGAAATACAGCAAGGCATGTATTTTCCGTTGGTTTGGTATCTAAGATGCAGAACCTTCCGCTGAATAATTACAGACTTTCGGTTGGTAAACGCAGCAGACTCCCTGTAGCTACTCACGCCAATTCACACCATCTCAGCTTCAATGAGTGTCTCACAGTCAAGTATATAAACAATTCCCTAGTGATAACAGAAAAGTTACTCTAAAACCTTCTGAGGAAGCCCACATTTGGCTCCTAGGAGCACGCTCCAAACCTGGCTTGAATTTAAACCGTTAGTGTTTATTTAATCCTATATTATTATTTTTTTATTATTTTATTTTACCATCTTACAGTTTTTTAATTTCATATTTTTCTTTTATATTTTAAATATTTTTTAATATATTTTTAAACATATTTTTTATATATATTTCCTACATTTTTTTGTCTTCCTCCCCTTTACTCTTGTTTATATTTCTATCAATGTTGACCCCTTAGTTCTTTTTTTATTTTCTCTTCCACGGTAGCACTGCATTAGCCTTTTATCCAGAGAATTCTTCAGTTGTCTGTCATATCTCGGTCAATTCAGTTATCTCCTAAGGACGACCATCATACGGTCAAAATATTGAACGTGAGTCCTCTGTTACGTTTTTTTCTATGTGTGCCAGTTTATTTTAAGTGTTATCAGTCCTTTTGGGTCGCAAGTCGTTTATCACACTCACTCACACACACACACACATACACACACACACACACACACACACAATATATATATATATATATATATATATTTCGTTGAACAACTGACCGTATTTCACTGATGTCATTTTCTTCGCCAGTTTTTCAAGGTTTCTGAATACATTCTTTCCTTCATCCAAACGTTGGAGAATATTTATTACCCTGAAGATGACTGAAAGCCAGTCGAAACATGTCGGTACCCACTTAATTAACATTCTCCAACGTTTGGATGAAGGAATGAAGAAGGTATTCAGAAACCTTGAAAAACTGGTGAAGAAAATGACATCAGTAAAATACGGTCAGTTGTTCAACGAAATATGCATAAATGAAGGACTGCTTCCAAATTTTACAAAAATATATCTTCATATATATTCCAGTAGGAAGATATATTAACAAGTAAAGAGTTTAACTTGAAGGAACGGGTAGTAACCACTGAAGATTATAAAATTGCGCTATTTGCACTGAACATTACCAACAGTAAAATCGTCCTGTTGATATTTATATATATATATATATATATATATATATATATATATAATATATATATTGGTGCAAATCGGCAGCAAATCTTCTTGTACACAAATATTGTTAAAAGTAGCAGCAGTTTCTGCTTTCTCGATTTCTGAGCTGGTGGCCTCGATTTTATGGGCAATTCTTCTACCTTACGGTTGCAGCTTCCACATCAATTGTCCAAGAGACATCAATTCAAGAGTTTTGGCCCATAATTACGTTAGTCATCGTCAGGTAAAATTTTGCTTCTGGAAATCGATATACGCATCCTTCGTTATTAATTGAAATTTAATTGTTTATTGTGACAGTTTGATATATATATATATATATACGTTCAAAATTCAAGAAGAGTAACGTAAAAGTTGGAAGCAGTCCTTCTTGTATAAGTACATTCAAGGAAGATATGTCCGCAATATTCTTCACTACTTGTAAAAGTTGGAAAGAGTTGCAGAAACCATCTGCAACTAACGGTCAGTATGATAACAACCAGTGTAACCCACAAGTCTAATGTTTGTATTTCAATACTTTAGCCAGTGCAGTTTTATAGGCTTAATGTTGATTTTTATGATGATGGTGAACGAACACCAAACATATCGATAGTTAAGAATAAATCAATTGAAAAAACCTATGGTGTACTCCTTTATGAATTGAAAAACTATGAACTTAGGATGTGTTAGGAAGTGAAGACTCGAGAAATTAAAAAAAAGAAACAACTAGTGAAGAATAATGTGGACAAATTTTATTCTTCTTACATCTCATATAAAAGAATAAATCTTTTTTATTTTTTCATTATACATCTAAATATTAATTACATTACAGTTCAATCACTTTAAAAATTGTTTTCAATGTAAACAATGTAAATAAATACAAACAAATTCAAGAAATATAGCAGGTGATCGATTCATTAGTACAGTATCAATATTTAGTTTTTAAGCTTTATGTCCTTTGGGATAATTGAAATTCCCGAATTTTTTTTAAAAATTGCTAATTTTTTTCAATTTGTTGATAAAATTCCATGTTTTTTAATGAGTCGTTCATATATTGTAACGCCTCTTTGGTTAATGTGATTTTGAAAAAAATTACCTCAACTCATTCCCTATATAATGCTTTATTTTAAGATATAATTTGATTTTAGTCCTTTTACGCTATGGCTTGTACCTTCCTCAAGTATTCAGATTGAATCATTATTCAAAACTTTTACACTCTATTAGAAAAAAAATATTTTTAGTTGTTTTAATAATAACCGATATTTTCTTTCCGTTTTCATAATAGTGCCAACATTTCAAGGCTGTAGAATTAGTAGTTTAAGACAAAAAAAAAATGCCTAAAAACGCATTTTGGTAAAAAAAAGTGACTTTCCATCTTGCATAATTGCCCTCAAACAGTAGAGCACATTTACGCTATGAGGCCCATTTTGATTTAAAATATTAATTTTATTGTAGATTATAGCGTCCCCACAAATGTTCACGCACACAGACACCACGCATTCATACACACACACACACACACACCCATATCATCAACAAACATAATAAAAAAACTTTGGTGACCTCGAAACCTGTAAATTCAACAAAATCTCTAGATATAATTTTTTCACAGTCACTATTCTTTAGATATAGTAAAGTAAAACATTGAAAAAAGGTTTAAATTTTAAAATTGCATGAACGATTTCTTGCTCAGTTAAGAATAATGTTGATGTCATTCTATAAATATTCTAAGGCTATCAACTTCTCTGCTTACAGGATATAGATGCTTCAGTATCTCTCAGTCCCAGACAAAATTTCTTCTAAGTCGACATTAATTTTTCAAACATTTAATCTTTATATAAACTAATCATGCAAATGTATTTCTTTCCGATTCTATAATGACTTCATGAAATTGTTTCATATAAAATGAAAGCTTGAAATTATCTTTCAATTTCAATTTTTTATATGAAAATATAAATTTACATGAAATGAGCAACTGTATCATCCCGAGCCTTTCCGAACCCAGATCAGTCAGCAGAAGTGTGTCTTGAGTATATTCAGTTATTCTAATAATTAGAAATAACCTTTATGCTTCTGTATAGTTTTTCATAAAAATTCTTCTTTTTTCAACGAAAGGCCCATTATTGTAATTTCTTAGAAATTGTAAGGCTCCATCATAAATAGGCAATTACAATTAGTATTTATAGAACTTCAAAAAATTACTCCGATAACATTAAGTCTAACAAATTTTCAAAAGTTTTTGCTATTCAAAGGCAAATACTAAAATTAATGCCAAGTAGTTGATTTCGCAATACTTTGGCGAAATAAAGTAGTGCTCAGGTGCAGGCAAGGCCATTCGATTACAGCAGCCCTTTGCCGAATGCACAGGGGAGACATTACTTTGTCCAGCCCACCTTACAAATTGAGTGACCGACTCAATTGATCTATTATCTCAATAACTATTTGCACGTTAAACAAATCTAACTATTTCATAATTAATTAATAATTTCTTCGTGCTTCATGCTTAAAGGTATATAATTAATAAAATTTATGAAAGATGCAACGCTATTACAGTTAGTTTCAATAACTTTTAAAACAATAATAATAGGTAAAAATGTGTAATGCCGGTAATCATGCAGTTTTATTCAATATAAAACAATGCAGAAACACACACACATACACACACACACACACACACACACACACACACACACACACAATATATATATATATATATATATATATATAGGTTATTGAATACAAATTGGGTTTTTAACTCTGACGAAGACCGCTTGTTACTGTTGAAAGATCTTAGTCTCTTTTTCTAATTTCATATTGTGGTTTGATCATATTTACGGATATAAGTTGACAAGAAACCAATGTTAATTGTACTCGGTAACAGATGGATTAGGAATCGGACATTCAAATTTAGCAATGTTATCAAACAACAGACCTTAAAAATTTAATTTTCCTTACCAGATTCAATTATATACTTTATGCTTTAAAACAAAACATAATGCACTGTGTTGCAATATGTATATTGACGACTATTTTAAAAGTAAATAATGATGCAAATAAAAAATTATACTTATAAAAGAATTATCTTATATTCTTTAATAATGAAATCAAATGTACGCTTAAAAGATTCATAAATATGACTAAATTTTAAAAATGTTAATATATTGGAAAACCCATTTAATATTGATGTAAATATATATAAATGATAAATATATCCATCAGAATTACAAATAGTTGCTAATAGGCACATGATTAATACATGCATATTGTTAGTGCTTGTATGACAGCCAGTCTGGTAAATCATTAAAAATGTGTATGAAACAACAACAAATACAACTTGATTAAAGTTGCTACATGAATAAAGTAGAAGCTTTATTTGAATATACATAATGGGATGCATGAAAAGAAGCTAAAATGATCACATATGTATGTGCTATGTTGTTAGCAAGTATTATCGAGTCCTCTTAAACTAAATTTAAAAAATGAAATATAATAAACATGACTAATGGTTTATTCGAGTTAGGGTCAGGTTGATGAGAGCAATAGCTTTGTCTACACTAGCAAATAACTCCTACTTATTTCTTCCTCAACTCCTTTGTTTATTTTGACTACCTTTTATTCCCTTTTATTACTCTTTTTGTCTTTTAGAATACTTCTTTTCCTTACCGACATTATCAGTATCATACTAGATGTCCTATGTTTGCTTATTTTAGGATGAACGACAGTCTGACGAAAACCAGCTGAGAACAGCCAGTTCTTTGGCTGATAGATCTTAGTCATATTTCTGATTTTTGTACAGAAGTATAGACGTTGATCTGCATTTTGTACCGTTTAGAAGTTGATGTACATATAGTTATATTAATAAAATTAGGAGCTGCTTCTGCAGTAAGGATAAACTTGTATACTGCTTATATTTTCTTAGTGATTATTTGTTAATAGACATTAACTACAGTAAATTAAATATTTCAGGGTTACACTAATAAGTCACCAAAGCTTAAATTACTATGTATCACCATTATCTCACTAGAAGATTACACTATCTACAATTTTCCCCGCCATAAAAGATAGTTATACCTTTATATGCTATCAGATGAAGATATAACTATAAGATATTACTAACTAGTTAACATATTTTTATTTTATTTAATCATAATATAACACGGGCACTAGTTTTTAAAAACTAAATGGAGGATAGCTGAAGTAGCTAGAGTGGGCAGGCATAGAGTAGACACCAATAGGTCATTGGCATCGTCTCGTGATGCTAATACAAGAGACCAGAACTTAAAACAGTTCACAGCCGGGAATCTGAATCTTTTGGAGACTTATCTAATGTGTAAATATACTTGCAGTGGAGGGAATGGCGCAATCCTGCAGTCTAAGTTTATTAGAATGACAGCAGAAACACTCTCAAGGTACCAGACTCTCCACCTATCTGCCAAGACTACATGGAGAAATCAGCAGCAATATCTTTTCAATGGACTTTATCACTTCTACCTGAAGATTACGCAGTCAAAATGTAGTAGTGATTACTTATATGGGTTTTCTTTCTGTAAATGTATTTATTTAGTTAGATGAACCGTTTTATACAATGGCTTATATATTGTATATTGCATTGTTTATATATGAGAGAGGGAAGCGGGAGTGTAGATCCATAAATGCTTGTGACTCTATACTTGAAGTAATAACCACAGAATCAATGTAAAATATTACTCCATTGATCCAGCTGCAACACATCTCTCTCTGCATTCATCTTCCTTTTTATACTTCTCCTCGTGTCTTACAAAATATCAACTCTCATCTGTTTTGTATAATGCGTCAATTTTCATTATTTTATTTGAATATGTCTATCTACCTACCCACCTAACTATCTGTCTATCTATATATATAGACAATATCGTTTTTGATATCTATTTAAACTACAGTCGATGTTGCTGCTAATAACAAGATGTCACATTTCATATTAAACAATAAATGTCATAATCTTATATGTTATATCTTAGTTGTTCGACAAGGGAGACAGCATTAAGTTTGATGGTATGATAGTTTCAATCATAATTGTTTTAAGTTAGAAATCTTATTGAGAAAGTGATGTACACCAAAATAGGGGTGTTTTGTTAGTTAAAGATGAAGGTTTCGATTAAAGTTTAAATAAGCTTGCAGAGAAGGTAGAGGAAGATTTTTAATTGACGAGGTGACGATAGCGAGGCAGAAAGGGAAGTAAAGACTAACGACGCGGAATAAGCAAAGCCGGGTTTGTTCTGGCTCTGACGACCCACTTAGCGAGTATACTGCCCATTTCCTTCGACATTATGTAAATACCCTGGACCAGCCGACGCCAGCCCTCCAACAACTTACCTCCCTTCTTGAAACAACTCATCCATACTCAATCTTCTTGTGTTCAACCTTCCATGCCAAGTTAACAGACTTGCTGTCACCACTCCCTAGCAATTTTAATAACCTATGTGTGTTTAGGTGTGTCAGACAGATGTATATGTGTTCGTTTATTTCTACATTGTGAAGCACCCAGTTAAATTTCATTTGAATCACAATTCGCCAAAATTAAGGTCTGAACTAATAAATTAATATATGTTATAAGAATATATAAACGATTATCAATTAAATTTCCTTGAAAAGACGCGTGCATTGAGAAAATAATTATTTCCGACAATTAAGCAGATAATGTTGTCATTTATAACAAAAATAAGTGCAAAATAACAAAGGACTGAATTTTTCCCCCTCAACGACACTAACTTGGAAAACAAATAAATATAGGAAGAGTTGGAAACAGTAACCATTAATTACCTTACAGTTCCTATCTTAGAATAACGTAATACATTTCAAAGGAATGCAGCATTATTAAATCTCAAACTAAACAAAAAAATTGGATTGGCCCCACTCAACTTTATTATAAGTAAACAAAGAATCAATCTCGTGAACAAGTACTTTAGTATTAAAGTTATTTTAATGTAGCTATAATGTAGGTCACAGAAGTGTGGTAGGATATTATCAAATTCATAGAATTTTAAGTTAAAGTTAATTTATTTTTTCTGCCATTGATAAATTTAATTAAAGAAATATTAAAAATTGCTTTTACTGACTTCTAGTGTTTTAGTTAAAGCCAGCTTCTGTATTTTATTTTCTGTATGAAACAAAACCTTACCATTTTTAATTTATTTCAAATGACATGATGATTTAAGATTTTTAAAATTATTTTGAAGTTAGATATTGTACTATTGTGTGTCTCAGATAAAGATATATGTATAGTTGGATGACTTTTCACTCATTCTCAGCATAAGCTTCTTAGAGTTCAGATATGTGATTGATTACTAATAGTGTTTTAATGAGCTATTTTATTAGCTACATGAATATCAGAATGTTAATAACTCTGATTAACCTATTTACAACAGTGGCAAGAATAGATAAAGCTAAAATTACAAAGAGTTCAAGCATATTCTTTGTTTAGAAGTTAGGGAGATTGAACCACTTTGTGATGATCTGTTTAATCTTTTCACCATATATTATATAAAAATGTCGCAATCGATGAAAAGTAAACAATTATTTACAGGAAAAAAAATTTTGATTTAAAAAAAAATGAAAAAGTCTTATGTTATAATATACATGAAAGCTTTGATGGATTGACTAAAGAAATGGATAAATCTAAAATTTTCAAAGATAAAATGGATGTGAGTGACGACATTGTATCATTATGAAACAATCAGGCATTAAACATAGTCAGCTCTCTCTAGCAGAAATATTTTTCCCCATAGAAATCGAATATTACGAACTATAAACTCATCAGCCCCAATAGATTGAGAAGATATTAGAGTATGGATTTAATTTTGGTCTATGTCTAAAAAAAAAATTGGACATATTTTGACGGTACTACCTAAATTCCAGTATTAATTTGAGCTGATTTCAGTCTTTTAAGAACAAGATGATTAAATCTGAAAAAGAACCTAATTGAAATAAATAAGCAGATGCACTATTGCAAATAGAATTATATAAGTAAAAAAAAGATGTTTATTTCCTGAAAGGTATTGAAAACAGATATTTTTAATATATATATATCTCCTGAGTTAGGTGATAATTCATAAACAGTAATTCAGATTAAAATCAAGGAGAAATATTCAGAAGACCATTGAGAATACCAAGCATTATAACATTGAAGGAAACATGATAATAAATATATCCATGAAAAAAAAAACCATCAATTACAGTAAACATAATTTGATTACCTCGTAAGTCAAAGTAATCCATTCGAAGTAGACAGTAGACATTAAAATAACTGAAAGAAAGATTGACACAGAACACTTATTTAGCTATTTGTGAATAAACTTAAACCAGATATACTAATCCACTTTGTTAAAACTTTCTTAAAATAAGAACAATAATTTTTGATTATGGTATGTGAAGTAATCGAATGATATAATTTAACTATTATACTAATATGGTAATAGAATTACAGAATAACAGTCAACCAGATAAAAAGAAAATATTATAGATGATCTATAAACAAATTTGTAATATTTAATACCACTTATATTATACACATATTTTCTGGACTTTTTTAGATTTTCAAATATACACTTTTGAATGAAATTGTAATTGTGATGGAACATATATATATATATAAAATATTTTAGTATAATGTAATTTATAATAATTATAATTTAATTATATTAAATCTTATATTTACTCAAAATTATTTATATATGAACTAAAATGAAGTTTTTTTTTGTTTTAATGGCATTGTTTGCACCCATTATTTGGTATTATGCTCAAATAATGACTAGTCCAATCATTAATGGATGGAAGATCTTAGTCTAAACCTCTATTTCACAATGTCTTTTACACTTTGAATGTATTCATTTTTGTAAACTGAAATAGCCGGCCAGTTTTATGAGCAATAAATGAACAATAACCATATGAATATGTGACTATATATAATATAGTATTATTTTATATAATGATGACTTGATGATCCCAGGGAAGAGTTTCACGCTGTCAATAATCGTCAACTCAAGTCCTCCTCAGATTGCGACCTACAACAAGGCCATCAAGGTGACGGTGGATGGACCCAGAGAGCCTCGATCAAAAACAAGTCAGTGCTATCCTCTACTAACTCAATATAAGTATTCACTACTCACTAAATAGATTAATACAGTTGTCTTGGAGTAATATGACTATACGGTTACTACAACTTTAATAGATTTTTCCTCTCAAACGATTTAACTATAATGCATTTTACACAACTAATACATTTTAAATTTGCTTAAACTATAGATTTATTTAGGCTTTATAATTATTACTATAGGTGCTCAAGATGTTTGTTCACTGATTTTATTTTTTTTTTAATTTATTTTTTAATTTCTTTAAATTTATAAATTATTTATCATGGTTTACGCATAGATGAATGTCGAAATATCACCGTAATTTTTTGCGCCTTCAGCTTTGGTTCGTTTAGTTTCCAATGTAGTCTTTTTAGATAACTGTTTTTATGGAGGGAAATTAATTCCAAGTTGCTTCTATTTTTCATCATTACGAGAAATTTAAAAAACAATTTAAATTTCTCGTAATATAAAACAATATAAAGTTAGATTATTCAAAGCATTAGTTCAATATGCCATGCCAATTCCAGTACTTAGTTTAAGAGCCGCCATATTTTTTATTTAATTTAACAAATTGATGTCATTGTTTTCGTTTTAATTCAGTTTATATTAAACATAGCCAGATACACTTCACCAGCTGGAAGATTAAACGATTCAGAAACTATTTCTTCTTTTATATTATACCTATATAGTTGATTAGTTCATGCTAGAAAGTTAATATAATTGAATTGCATAACATTTCGAATGTATATATCATAGAATACTTTTTATCTGAGAAATTCTTGCTTAGTTAGTCACGAAACCGCTAAAGCTTAAAAGAAAACCAATTACTGAAAAGTCAAAAGAAAATATTCATTTATAGACAGTTTTTAATTGAATATTTGTATTATATTGTGAATATTACGAATTATGTATTAGTCACTTGATTATATTAATGAAATTAATTATGCAATTATGTATTCCATTTTTACTAATCAAGTTATGTTATTATATTAATAACTATATTAACTTTATTTATTAATTACATGATTCATTTTGATGGGGCCTGTTTGAAATAGTGTTAAATGATCTTTTAAACATAAAGTGGCTAAACGAGAGTAACTCCATTTTAGTTTAAAGAAATGTTTGGCAAATGAACTTTTTGCTAAAGCTAGTAACGTTATCAGATAGTATGATTAGGTTTGCAAAATTAACTCATGAGATTGATTTTAAGGGACGTTTATTTCAATGTAATTTACTATTTATTTTCCTCCCTGATTGATGTAGAGAGTTATTGCAGTGGTTATTTCCTAAGTATGATTGTTAGTTGCCATCAAAATAGTGTGAATCAGATGCTATACGTTCCAGAGTTATTGTTTAAGTAATAGAATAATGGTTTAGAAGCTCAAGGAAAATAAATAAGATTTATACAATGTGTTTAGCATCGTCAAAAGATTTGGAAGATTATTATAAGCGTGAAGGATTTTACAAGTTTTATGAATGAGAACGGGCTTGCTTTAGGCAGGCGTGTTGAATTAGCCTCAGTGTGGTGTGTGAGTCTGTCGGAAGGGTTGGCTGTTTCATGAATGCTGCAGCCCCTCTACAGACAGTGTCTGTTGAGAGCGTGTAAGTACTGACAGCAGGCATGTTGCAGGGCACCAGGGTTTCCACCCCTTCCATCAGTTCGGCCCCCGTGCCTTCCACCTCGCTTCCGCTCTCGATCAACATCGAGTTGATGCCCTCTCTTTCAAACTTTCCGGTAAGCAATTATTTTTATTGTACATAACTTTTTGTTGATTTCGTTATCATGTAATAATATATATGAAACGTGTTCTTGCCTTAAAACAGTTGAAGATTTATATGACAATAAAGTTATAAAGTAAGGTTTAAGTTATAAATAACCACAATAAATCTTAGAGATTGAGAAACAGCGTAAGCAACTGGGATGAGTGAAAATGGAAGATGAATAGCGCGAGGCTTACCTGAAGCAGTATAGAAGAAAGAAACAAATTAGACTTAGAAATACAAATAAAGACTAACAAAGACAGTGCCAACAGAAAATTATTCTTACTAAAGAGGAAGTCGTGACTGAGAAATAAACGTGAACACTACCTAGAGGGCTAGGGAGTTATATTTTAACAAAGAAAGGGTGAATGAGTAAGGAAGTACACACACTGTGAGTACCGGAGGAACTTCTTTCAGCAGTGGATTTAACTATTTTATTAGATCCTAATTATAAAATATTTAACCCACGTTAAATTGTTGTACTTCATCTTCAATAACCCTCACCATTATTGACGTATGTATTGACCCTCGCTGTTACAGCCTCTGAGATTTCCTTAAATTGTTAATTTCACCTCTACTTACATTTCCCAATATTCTTTGGTGTCTTCCACTTTGATTTTTTTATAAATTATTCTTTCCTCATGATTTAAGGAATATTCTATTCTTTACTGAAAAATGATTTTCTGGTACTGATAGAAATGTATTTACTGTCCTTTATTATATTTTCTAAAGTCTTGTGAGACATCATTGGTATGATAGTATTTTTGGAGGTATTATTGTTCATTATGGGGGAAATTTTAGGCAAGTCAAACACATACCAACGACCAAAACTCAAAGGCAATCACTCAAATGTGTATTAAACAATCCTCCCCTGTGGTAGATTTGTATCTAATACAAGTAAAACTAAAATATCAGGGCTACAGAAAATTAATGTAAACTCTCAGCATAGCTAAAGAATCATATCAATGGAACGTAATGAGGTGGAAAATCTTGACTTTGGCAACACAGAAATACCTCCAATATCATATACCAACGGTCCTTGGGGAGATCTATTTATACAATAAAACTTTTAAATAAAAAAAAAGGGACAGGAAAATTCTTTCAGATAGCTATAGCACCTTTAGTAGCATGGACAAAGTTTTGACAGATGATCCTGTTTCGTTCAGCGCTATCTGTTTTAAGTTTTTCAATCTTACACACCATCAAAAATTACATAAATTGAGCCTCAAATATGACTCAATAACAACGTTGTTTCGTAACATTTCTATTCAGGATGTACTGTGCAATGTTACAAGGATGGCAATTCATTGTCAAAACTTTGTCCATGCTACTTATTTTATCCGAAAGTTTTGGTAAAACTTTTCAATTGCAAACTGATACATATATAAAAACAAAACATTGTTTGTCTTTCCGAAGATGAGCCAACGATAACGATGCGATCATGTTAATAGTTGCCATAGATGTGCTAATGCAATCATTTTGTTTGCAGAAAATAACATAGTTTTCGACAATCAATATATGAAAACTTATAGAAAGTGTTTCATTTCCAAGACGAAAATAAATGAAATAGAAATACCTGTATTCTAATTCAACATTAAAATTAAAAGATAAATAATTAAAAAGTTTAATGCAATGGTTGACATTATAAAAACCCCTCACGAAACTGCACAATAAGCAAGTACTTATTATTAGATAAGCAATTACTTACTCAGACATAGTCTTTTTCATGAACTAATATAATTGAATTGTCTTTTGTTTTATATAATACATGAACCAATAATGTACATAAGAAGAAAATAAGCAGAAAAGACGTTTTCAATAACTAATTAGTGAGTAATATATGTTCAACTTTATGAGTACGACTACCTAAATTCAATTTCTTATCTGATCTTCTATTTAGGGCAAAATGTTGCTTTAAATCAATTGTAGCAAGTCTTTCATTCTATTTTGTATTCCGCGAAACTTTTGCTATATGTAGGTATAACATGATTTTACAATCTACACGTGAAATAAAAGTCAACGAGTAAAGCAGAGTAAGATATTTATAAATTTCACTAAGATCATTTAACATAAAAATAGTACTGAATTTCTTACTGTGGTTTGGACGTTAAATATTTTAACATTCAATAAATATGTTGATGTTTTAAAATATTTATTTATAATATATATTTTAATATACATGCCCTAGCACACTCTAACAAGAGTGTGTGCAACCCTTTAGCTGGTAGTACAGTCATCTGCATACAGAGCGCTGCTCTTTCCCTCTAACATATGGACCATATATCCACTTAAATTCATTCTGCTTGCTTCTTAACAGTACTAAACATTATTCATTCTACCCCTTTAATTACTAAAGTTATGTTCATTAATACTAGCAGTATTAAATCTTTCAAATTACATTCTTCGAAGTATCTAGTTTTATAAAATATAGAAACTTTAAAAATGAAAAGACGATCCGAAACGGTTACCAAAAGTTATTATAAATAAAGATACTTAGACAAATTAAAAATATGCACTTACTACCTCTAATTTTTTGTTTGAACCGTCATGAACCAGTGCACTTTGTATCTCTCCGCTGATAGTTCAAACCAAAATTAGAGCTTGGATATGTATGTTTTTATTTATCTATGTTTCTTTGTTTACATTGAACTATATATATACGAATAAACACGTATATATATATATATATATATATATATATATATATATTGTGTTAAACTGAATTGCCTTAATTAAACATACCTTTTTTTTGAGCAGTTTTTCATATTTCCTTGCTAATTTTAAATCGTCTTGATTTAGCTGGTGGATTTGAGCGAAACTCTGGTAAGCCATCAATATTCCTAGTGTAAATGTTCCTAGTGTTAGACTTAGGGATATTTATTTTAGTGCTAGACCTAGGGATATTTATTTTTTAGTAACCAATTTTATTTAACTCACTGTTATGTTTACATACTTGTTCCATGAAAATGGTTTTGTTTTGTAACGTTTTATAATAATTTCTGATGATGGTTGGAGACAACCGAAACATGTCAAGTTATGTTATGTTATGTTAATCATTAAATATAAATTGATGGCTTAAATTAAATAAATTATGGCTTACCAGAGTTTCGCTCAAATAATCCACCAGCTAAATCAAGACGATTTAAAATTAGCAAGGAAATATGAAAAACTGCTCAAAAAAAAGGTATGTTTAATTAAGGCAATTCAGTTTAACACAATATGTATAAAAGAAGGTCTGCTCCCTATTTATACTAATATATATATATATATATATATATATATATATATAATATATATATTATTTATATATAACTAAATTTCACAGTCTACATTTGAAATAGAAATCACCATTTAGTTAACACCGCTTTAAGAAATTCAGAAATGTGACTAAGATCTTTAAGTCAAACAAAACACCTGTTTTCTTTGTTCACCTCTTATTACGTTGTATGGATGTTGTATTAATGATTTACAGGTCTTACCTCTGTATACTTTATGATAATATTTCCAAGCAATTTTATGAATACCACACATTAGTTCCCTAGGGGAGTTTTTCATGATCAAATTACGCGTTCTATTAATATAAAAAAAAACTTCAGTAGTCTACACTCAGCTTAACTATAAGTAAACATAATCTCAAATTTTTGGATTACACTCAAAATAGCTATAAAAACTGAAAACTAATCGCATTTTTTTTACTTTGATGTAGAATTTTTTTTTAGAATTTAGTAACAGAATTCTTGTTTTAAGATTTAAAAGAAAAATTTAAAATAAAGATATGAAGTTGATATGATATGAGCAATAATATATATAATGTTGTTTGTATCAAACACCAAACAACCATAAATTTTAAGATCCTCTCTAGGGTATAGAATTGTTGGAAAAGAAAAATGTTTCAATGAGTCTACATGTTACAACATATTATTCTGATATTTTCTGCTTGAGAAATCTATTATTTTTGGTGATGTTAGAGCATACATATGATACTATTTCATTTTTATGATCATCCAGTAATTATTTGTAAGCTACTTCTATGGAATTAAATTTTACAGTGATTCTATAAAATTATAGTACTTTGTTAGGTATTTTCATACTATAAATATTTCTTGAGCTTAGAATATTTGATGAGCAATATTATATTAAAAGTGACAAAAGTACTATCTATAGTAACATGAGAAGTTTTAGGCAAATGAGCATCTCCAGTTCCAAATATTTTAAGGAAAATTTTTAAGAGTAAAAAAAATTCTCTGGACTTCTTAGAAAGAACTTCTGATAGCACATGATTGCTATCCATTCAATAAGCAGGCATATCATGATTATAATACAATGCTAAGGCAAAGAATATTTACTGGAAATATAGATTTTACAGGCGGCGTTGATATGATTACAAATGACCACCTGGGTAGAAAGCTTCTCGATTTCAAGAAAGACAACCCAGACTGGTATACTGATGCAACAAGGATTAATAATGAAACCAGAAAAAATAACTTACTCCTATATTGCTCCCTAGGAACAAGGTAATATCTAGAATTAAACAGTGAACCGTTTGGAATATATCGCAAAAATTGAACTACATGAAGAAGAAAACAAATAAAAGCTGGGTACAGAAAGCGTGTCTAATTTAATTTAAAAACTCATTCAACTGAGTTGAATTATTTACCATTCAACTGAGTTTAATGATCTTAGTCACATTTATGAATTTCCTACTATGTTTTAGACGTTGATATATATACTCGCATACTCACTAAACATTATACAGGTCACATATACTGTTTGTAATATTAGTCATAGTAAGTCTTCTGTTCTATCAAAGTTTGCATAATTTTTATTATTGTAAAGTTCTCATAGATCAATATTTTCTTAGTTTGAAGTATATATGTTGATAACTACAGTTAAAAAATATATAATTTTATACTTCATCTCTTTTTTAGGAAGATTACTAAAATAAATTTAACTAAAATATATTTATTTATTTTATTATTTTGCTAAAACAAATACATTCTTACATGTATGTAGACTCTTATTTTTTAAGGGAACATTTTATTTAACGTTTTATTCTTGGTTTAACTTCATCTGTTGCTAGAAAATTATGATTTTTTTCATATAACCTGGTAGATATATAGATTTTATATAAGGGACATTTTATTTCATATATGATGTTTCATATAAGATTCATTTAAAGGAATAAAAATAAAAACAACATTCTTTAATGAAACCTGAAATTAAGCGCCTATATTACTATTTCATAGGAAGTCACAATGCGAATAACAATTATATAAAGACAGATAAATACAATATATGCCTTTAAAAATGTGTTAAGATAGTTTAAGAAATAGTCAAGGCAATGTCGATAAAATTGCCTCGCTTCTTTAGCCAATAAGGTCAATTAAAGACCTGCAAAGATAAAGGGGAGTGTTATTTGAATGAAAGAGGGAAGCGAAGGCTGCCCTAGCACACTCTAACAAGGGTGTGTGCAACCCTTTAGCTGGTAGTACAATGATCTGCATACAGAGCGCTGCTGCCTTCTCTCTAACATATGCCACATATACCCACTTACACCATTCTACTCTACAAGAATCCTCATTCAATTTACTCTTTTAATTACTAAAATTATGTTTATTAATATTAATAATATTAAATGTTTAATATTGTCAGTATGTTTTTATATTAAAATTAGAACTGAAAGAAAAATATATAATGTATATTGAATTGAAGATTTAACCTTTATTATTATTAACAGATATTTCAAGTAAACTGAAAGCAGAAGTTTCAGTTCAGTTATGAGTCTTAGTTAACAAATGGCAAAGAGAAAGCACTGTTGAAATGTTTGGTGGTTTTTTCGAGATTTTCATCCATCATGTCATTTGAGATGAAAAAATTAACAGTGAATTTTATTTCTGTGTAAAATAGGTTATATGAAAAAGTATATTTTAAATCAATGTATGATGAGATCATATAACGAATAGTTCTTAGTTTTTTCAAATTCATATATAACATAGATTTCATATTACAAATGAAGCATGGGAAAATATTCAGTAAACTCCCTCCAAGTAGGGGCACTACTTTGGAGGAAAAAAAAAATAAAAATAATTAATAGTTCTTGAAGTTAAAATCTTTTTGTTATCTTGGAAATATCGTAGAGATCTGTGGAGAGATCCAGTCAGTACTAGAAGAGAGGAATATATCGTTAATAATGCAAGACTTCTATGTTCATGAAAACCTCCTTAACTAAACAGTTTTGTATTAGTAAAATCTGTAGTTGCCTCAAATAAACTATAAGTAAACATAATATCAAACTTTTTTTTTCTCTTAATATAACTGTATTAAATATACATTTTAGAAATGTTTTATCTACTTATAGATAATGATTAATGATTTCACTTGCTTTATGATTTCATTTACAGTTTTGGAATAACTTACCTAGAACAATGAGATACGTTCTTATTATCCAAAAAAGGTTTTCTTGATGTCTAGGCCCAAAATTAATTACTCCAGATTACTTACCAACGTTAGGCCGAAAATTGTTCGTCATTTTTAAGGCTAAAAACAATCTATTGAACCAAACTAGCCTTGAGAATGCAAAAACTATTTTCAGTGAAACATCGATGAGTAAAATGGAGTATTTAATTTTGGACCTAATCCTCAAAAAATCCTATTTTGAATGTGAAGAATCAGTTGTTTATAAGTTATATCAATTATTATTATGTTCTTTTATTAGGATCTACCTAGAATGATGGAGCCTGAGCCCCATTGAACTCATGCAGCGCTACCATATGAGACCTTTCTAGTTTCCCTTATTCGTTTTATATCAGCTCTGGATATTAATTTCTTTATTTGACTTTAAAATATTTCTGAAAGAACTATTTTTACCTTCAATTGGTCATCGATATGGGTTACTAAACATCTTTCCTCTCAAAGTGATTGCCTTGGTTTCAGATTAAATGCGATCAGAAGTTTCTGCAACTTCCAGATAGAGTTTGCATTGTTATAACTCACAGTGTTAATTAAAACTTACATAAATAATAGTAAAGAAAAAAAATTGCGTTAGATATTCTACATATATCTAGTAATTTTTCCTTTGAAGATATAATATATTCATACGTATGTATATTCAGTTGAAATGAATTTTTTATAATAAACTAGACACGCTTGTGGCACCTTTTATCTGTTTTCTTTTTCATCAATTTTTCAATTTCTTAATCTATCGCAGATGGTTCATTGATTCATTCCCATGTATACTCTTGCTTTCAGGTACCAATATAAGGGGAAAACATACACAACCACCCACTCATCCGTAAACATGCAGTCATAGTTAGAAAAACGATGTAACCTCAAAGCATGTAAATCCGTCAAATCTCCAGATCGAAATTGTAGCGACCATTTTGAATGCCCTTCTCCCTAAGTCAGTTTTCTCAATATCAAGACGATTGTTGTTTCTAAAGTTTCTAAGTGATTTCAATTTAATGAGACAATTAATCACTCTCTGAACGAACTTCAAAGGGCTGTGATTTGCTGTAGTAAAGAAAAATCTTTATCTAATGTGGAAACTCCTTTAAATGCCATTAGTTAGTGATTGTTTTTTAAGTTTGATATAAATAACTACTACTAAGCAGTCTTATAAAAAAAAAAAAAAAAAAAAAAACCGGAGTGGACTACACACAACTTTACTATAAGTAAACGTAATGTCAAACTTCTTGGGTATTTAATATATAATGTCCCATTTAGGCATAATGTAAGAGTCTAAATGAGAACTATGCACTAGTGTTTCATTCGTGGAGTTAGTAGAGATAGTAATGGATTGAGTTATCAATATACAATCTTATTCTTGTGTATCACAGAACTGATGCATATAATATCATTGGTATTTCTACAGCAGTAATAAGGATTCTGTAAAGCCAAAATGATGATTTCGTGTTAGGAAATGATTTCCTATAGAAGGACATGGCTTCTGTTCCTTTAGCCAGTGGATCCCTTACATTGCCATCTGTAACATTACATGGCCAGTGGATCAGTTTCTTGTATTACTAACTGTCAATGTATTAATAACTCTAGAGTTATTAATTTAGGATAAAGGAATATCTATAAACGAATTTTGACAAAAGAAGTGACTTCCTTTCAAGCACAATTGCTGCTTAACAATAGGGTTCATCTACACTATGAGACCCATTTGATATAAAATATTAATTTGAGCCATCAAAGATTGTGGACTGTAACACATGCACAAAGTTTTAGATGCACACCCACCCACAAACACACACACACATACGGACATCATCGAAAAAACGTCATAAAAGGACTTCGGTGACCTAAAAACATCTAAATTCGTCAAAATTTCGAGTTGTATTTTTTCATGATCACTATACCTACTTTACTTACAGTAATGTAAAAATTGATGCCAAATTTCAAAAAAATGATTATTTGATTCTAGGCACGAATTGAATGAAACTTTAGCGTTAAGTATTTTATTATGTTCCATATATCGACATCCATATATGGACATGGTAGAAATTTTGTTTGTTATTCTAAGAATGTGTTGGAGACGACTTTGATTTGGATTCCAAAACATCATACATTTGTTTTGGGATGCTTGCCATTCGACTACCAATGATGCTGATCTCTTTGTTATGGTCTCCTTCCTAAATTGTTGTCTTTATCAATATAAAAAGATAAACGAAAGCACTCAAATATAGTAATTATACATTTGATACTACATCTTACGATTTTTTTAGTCTATTCTTGGGATTTAATAAGCTGTTATCAGGAAAATGTTGGGAACTTCTAGTTTAATTTGGGGATATTATGTTAACGCATACTGCTTTAGCTATATCCTCAATAGCTTCTAAATTGCTTAGGCTATAAATTAGTTTAAGCTTTTTAAACCCCGTATGTCGATCGGTTTCAACCCGGCTTCTTATTTAGAGTTTTGAGTTTAATTGAATAAAAAAGCCATATTTGATCCAAGTCATATAATTTACGAATTACATAACAATCTCTTCATACATACATGCCTTTTTCATTTATAATTGTTAAACAGCTCCAGCAGAGGTTTAGGGGAAATTGGACATTTTTCACATGTTCCTGTTACTTGTCACGTATCTAGGTTTTTTATTAAATGACATTAAGAGTTTCCTTTTCCATTTTTAAAAGGCACATCTTACTAAGGGAAAAAACGTGACTTACCGTCAGTATATTTACATATAACTGAAGTTACATGAATGCAGTAATTACAATTCATGCAGTTATATTAGTGTGCGTTTGTAAAATGTCATTGAGTAAATAATTTTTTTTATTATTTATCATTTTATGATAAATTAAATACATGATTCTGAAATATTTATATTTTACGAATGGAGCGGCATTATTTATTCTTGTAGTACTGGTTAACATGAAATATTTGTGAAAAAAGTTTACCCATTTATAGGTGCAATGATCAGTTCTATTAATTTTAGAGTTGAAATAGAGAAGAAGAACTATAGTGTAGCTTATTCTTTATTGGATGATTTTCTTGTCCAATTTTTCATCCTCTCTAAATTTGCCAATAACTGTTAGGAATTAAAGGATATGATATGAAATAAACCTTGTCAATTTGACAAAAAGTTTCCTAAATAATGTGCACATGCTATCATTTTTTATAATGAGTGAACTTGTGTAAATTACAAAAACTGTATTTGCGAGAATCATAAAAAAATAAAAAAGAGGTGTTATTAAAATAGGAATAATTAAATCTGTTCATTGATACGAGAAATTAAAAATTGGATATAATGGAAATATTAAAAGGAGTAGGACTGGGGAGTGATGTGGGGTGGAGGAAGGTGCGAAGGCGGCAGAAAGCAAGGTGGAGAGGCACAGATCGAAGCGAGAAGAAGGAGAGAAGGAAGTGGGTGTGGCGGGTGCGGCGGTGGACCGCCAATCGCGGCTCGCCGCACCCCGTCTTCACGCACCAGCCACCTGCCGCAATCACCTCTCGTCTTATTACCAAACTGCCCACGCAGAAACCTGTATTAGTCTAATGTTCAATATGTAAAAATGTCTACTTTAAATTAATAAACTGCCTTAGTTTGCAAATATGTATTCTTCAGTTCAAGTACACATCAAAGTTATTCAATGTTTAGTATTCTAACCTGTTCTATTCTAATTGCCTTTTATTTTTTGAACACATGCTTTTGCATAATCATATTCCTAAGGTATTCGTAACTGCAGCTATGCAACTATGCTAGAAAAATATTATTTCCTTTTGGAATGTCGAACCAAATATACTTGTATATTACTCACAAAAAACATGCCCTGACTAGTTTTCCTTGAAATATTTTATTTCATTAATTGATAATGATATGAGCATATTTTATTTATAAATTATATTCACATACATAACTACATATACATAAAAGTTAGTTTATGTATAAATAAACTAACGATTAAATAAAATAAATAAACATACAGTATAGATAATAAAAAACAGTCTCTAATATTGGTAGAGTTATTATGAGAAGGAAAAGGGAGGGATGATCCAATATGGAGGCAAGCCGACGACTATCTCTAAACCACATTGCAACACCCACTCCAGTGTGCCCCACTGGAAAGTGAACTGTTAATGAGTACACTTAAGAAGAGAATAAAGAAATAACGCAAAATAGCATGGAATTACAGAAAGTTATAAAATGCAAACAGGAAAACATAAAAAGTAGAACTGTAAAATAAATAAATAAGTATAATTACAATGCTAAATGCATGGTAAAAATTAAAATAAACCTAATAAAAGGGAAGAGAAAAAAGGTTACAACCATGACTTAGTCGTTCTGCCAGTGACCCCATTATTTTTTATTTTGATTATGATTCCCACCATATCCGGATCGCAAGTTTGCAGTTGTTATTATATTTTAATTAAATATAATATACATGGCATGGGTCATATATATTATATTATGTATAAATGTAATATACATACATTTATATTTTAATATAAAATAAATGTATTAAAAAAATAAAGTGTAATAAGACAAGATAATACAAATAATAAATTAATATAAATTGCAATGTATATAATATATAAGATAATAGTAATAGTAAGAAAATAATAAAATGAAATTAGAAATATATAAGTAAAATAAAAATATCTATGTGAAACCTTTAGAGAACGTGACAAAGACTGTTGGTAATGAAAAATTCTAGTCTAATTGGGAAAGATTTCACAATAGGCACATAAAATAAAAATTAATGTTCAAACAACAGTAGAAAATCAGAATGAGCCTAAGATTTCTTAAAAAAAGTACAGTCCAAATGTGGCTCTGACGGTGACCAGTTCTTTCCGTTGTAAAAACCATGTTTGAAGTTTTTACAGAGGCTTAATAGAGTGAATGAATTATTCATATATTACGTATATCTATACTGCTACACCAGGATAGTTTGAGATGAATTATGAGAAGCTTTATAGAAGAAGATGCAGCTGCTTATTGAAAAGCAAAGGAATGAGATGTTTGTAATGCCGATAAATAAGATTTCCAAAGAAGAGATTAAAGTTCTTCAGAATATCGTAAAATACACGTAAATACAACCAAAATGTAAGAAGAGGCAAGTCGTAGAGACACGATAACCCAGGTGTAAACTACTACATGGTATAAATTTGTTTAAACAAATATTAAAATACCATTCTCTTGTCTCCATTGTGCCTTAAAAATGATCTGCAAATGATCTAAGTGATATTGAAAATATATTTTTCTGCATCGTACTGTTACAAAGAGAATTGTTTCATCTGAAAGATATTTACAGATCTGAATTGCACAGGGCGCTTTCGTTCCTGGTTCGACATTATTGCATGTTTTAAGACTTTCTGCTTCTTTTGAGACATACAAAATTTATAAAGCTTTATGGGGAACATAAATATGACTATTCTGATCAGGAGGTTTTTAAGATATTGCACTCTTCAGATTGGATGAAGCGTTTCTTTTAAAAATTAGAGCAAATTACATTGTCCGTTTAGAAATACTCACATGTAATTATTAAAAGTCATGGTTGTATCATGCATTTTCCTTGAGTATTATTTTTTTTACATATTTTTTGTATACTGTTCTTATTTGTTAGAAGAAAGAGATTAGATTACGAGTATGTCCTGATACAAAAATTTAAACCCAACCAATATTTTTTTCTTTATTGAGAAATTGGAAATGTGCCAAGGTTGTTAATAATAATTTCTTAACCTTATACTTCCATAAATTTTTGTAATTATACAATACTGTGCAATAGGAATTTTTATTTAAATTGTAATTCTTTTATTTAAGCTCATTTTTTCTAATTTTATCAAGTAACGTGAGTTTATAATATTATAACGTAAGTCATGTAGTGCAGGTGACAATTGTTGTATTTCAAAGGTATTTAATATTCACATTTGATTTAATGTGTATTTCGAATTAATTTTAAACATAGAAGTGTAACTTCAATCAATTGTAAGCTTGCAGGTAAGATTAATTAAATGAGTAATAATGTATTCCTAGGGACTGAGTGTAGACTTGGGAGATATGACGGAGGAGGGTGTGTGTGGGGCTGGGGTGGCCTTTAAATCCCTCACGAAATACCACTGTAAGACCTTCCCCCCGCAACCCTTTCTCTGGGGCGGCTTGAGTAATATTCTGTCCTTTAATAAACTGCTTCGGACGGCCTTATAACAGCTGTGCATTATCCGGACGTGAGTGGAATCACCCCCGCCGCCTGCTTCCCAGCCACGCACCACTTCTGTCTGTCTGTCTGTCTTGAGACTATTTCCCTTCGCCTTAGAAACTACTTTAAGCAACACTGTCACAATTTTATAAGCCTTCACACGAATAAATCTAGAGTCTAAACAAACAACTGGACATATTTAACTTTTGAAATGAATAAATATTTGGACCACTGAATTCTAAATATTGTTATTAAAATATTTATATAGCGCATTGAAGTTTTTAAAAAATAATTATGGCCTCAATGTTTGTCTTATTCTGAATCACAACAAATTTTCAAGATGAACACTACTAAAATAATGGAAATAATTTAATAATTTCAAACAAGTTTCTCTCAGTTTTGATAGTTAAAATGAAAACAAATGTTTTACGACAAAACAATGTCGTATGTTCCTCAACATATCTTCTTTGAAAGTACTTTTTAGCGAAGTATTGTTATTTTATAATATAAACTTATTTTTCATTTGTGTTATCAGTTTTGTTTTATGTTATGGTAAGTTATACTCGTACAGTAAAAATGAATATAGCTTAAAGTTACTACTGAGCTTACCAATAAATTTAATATTTTGGTTAGTAAATGTTAACCAACTTAACATTTAAATATTAGAATTTTCCTTAATAGTTAATTTCTTTTGCGATTTTAGGAACTTAAATAAATAGGTTACTCATAACATTTGCCACTCATGGTGTAAGTCTTCCAAAGAGGAGACAGATTTTGCATTAAACAGAGGCTTTAAATATATCAAAACTCAAATATTATAAAGAAGATTAATGTATTTTTTGCTGTTGTAATGAAATATTTTGACCAGGAAAGGATTAGTTGGTTTTTAACAATGGTTTGCTTACCGTAACAATAACATGGTTGTTAGATGTCGCGGTAAAATTTATTGGAAGTTAACTATGGTGTTGGACAGCGTATGGCTGGGGCTGAGGAGTAGTTTGTTGTCAGGCATGGTGGAGACCGGAGGGTGGCCTGCGAGGTGGAACCCCTACATGCCGCCTCACTCCGGGCAGCACCCTCACCTGCTGGCACTGTCGGCTCCCAGGACCACATCGCCCACACCAGGTGCGTCCGCACACCCGACCATCTTCTACTTCACGTAGAATCACATAGTTAAACTGAATACAGCAACAAAAAGTGCCAAATATTTTAAAATCTATTGCAATTTAATAAAAGTTAACAAACAGGAATACTTCTGTTCTTTTTACAACACTATTTTTTAGTGGTAATATTTTATTTTCTGGTATGGATAATACATCCATAATTTTTTTTAAAGTTCAGTCATATTTTTAAAACAAAAATTAGTCACTAAATTCTTTTTTTCTTTAAGGAAAAATCAAAGGAGATTTAAAGTAATTCTTTCCAGAAGTACATAATACAGGTCACAATTTAATTACATTTTATTTAATGGGGGAAAAATTATACATGACTGTACTCATTAGTTCTGTTAACTATGTTGTTTTGTTTTAGTGCATTCGAAATAGCTTTTCATTTGAAAATAAATTATTTCAATAGATTTCCTATGGTGACTTCTGAAAATCTGACTAAATTTTCTAGTATTCTGTCTTTATTATTTTGTAATTATTCATTCATAAAGTCAGTGTACAAAGTAATTCACTAGCTTTAGTAGGTGGCCTGCTATAATTTTCTCATGGCTGAAAAATTAAGGAATTTAATTTTTGCTTATTTGACTAATGGAGACTAATTTATATAATATTCTCATTTAAAGTAATGTAATATAATACTCGCATGATTGTCATGTTAACTTACAGAACAATTTTTTTTATATAATCAAATTTAAAACAATAATTGAAAAGTAATACATATGACTGTTAACCAGATAACACAGAATGTAAAACACTTGTCTACAAATATAAAATGATTGCTGCAGGATTAATTTGATTCATGAAGATGAATATAAGACATAGAACTGCATTTTTTGAAAAAAAAAACTAAGATTTTAGTTCTTTAGTCAAGATAGAGTATTCTGTAGGTTTTGATGGTAAATAAATTATTTGTGAAATATTGTAAAAAGTAGTCCAAATAAGTAAAGATCTTATCCCTCAGAGTGGACCTTAAGATTTGATCCTCTTCAGTTTGGAAATACATTTCTTTCCCCATTAAAGCTTTCCTATTATTTCATTTTATTCCTTCGCAATATTCTTTAGTATATTACTGTTTTATAATTTCTTCTTTTATTCATGGCTTTCAATATATGTTAAAAATAATCCGTTTACCACCAGAAAAAAAACTGAGAATGCATATTATTTTGAACAAAATCTTCCCCTCGTAAAGCCTGTTAAACTTTCAAGTGTTTTCAGTTCAACTCTTTTGTAAATGTCTATTTGTTGATCTCTGTGTGAACAAATTATTTAATAATCAATGTAAGACAATAAGTACAAAATCATTTTTTTGGTATATGCAATTATCTGTAGACTTTTCGAAAAGTAATTATTTTCTCTTTTTTAGGCTTTTTTTCCTTGAAAATTATGCTCTTGTGAATGTCACTTTAAGGTAATATTTAATACGATAACAAATTAATTGTATAATGTTTGCTTATACAAAGCATAAAATGTTTATTATAGTAGTACAGAAATTTTGCTGTAGTCTACCTGGGCAACGGTTAATGAGTAGAGATAACATCAAAACAATAAAGCATTAAAATATTTTAAAATTGCCTCCTATTTAATGGTTACATGAACTGTACAGCCTGTTGTTAATCTGCTGTTGTGTGAACTTCAGGAAGCGAAGGGCGAGCGGAGACCGAGGGCGAAGAAAGTGAAAGCCCTTCCCGAGGCGAGCCCGCCCTGACACATCCCTTCTTCAGTCTGCTAGCACCCTTCTTGCCGGCCTCGCAGTGGCAGGCGCTTTACTACCCCAGTCCGCTGCCACCCCTCCGACCACCAAAGGCACCCTCGCCTCAACCGCCACATACGCCCCCGCCACCCACCCCCAAGCCCACAAAACGCTCCTCCGATGTCTGGAGACCCTATTAGGTGTTTGTACTGCTCGCCTCATCTTGCTACACATCTAGCTCAATGCCGACAAGCAAGATGGAAACCGAAACATATGTTGTTACTATTTTGCAAATGACTCTAAACGTTCTTTAATTTCAACATTTTAGCACACTATCACAATATTGATCTACTCGATTTTTTTAATGTCATATTTAAAATGGCTAAATGGAAACAATTTTTAAAACATAATAATTCAACACAAATTTCCTAAGTTGTTGTCACGAAGTGTATTGGTAAAGACTGACTGGCATGTGGTTAATGTACCTAGTTTTTTCTTTATTAATATATGTATACTGTTTTTTTTTTTTTTTTTTTTTTTTGAATGCCATATTTGAAAATAACTTCTCACCAAATAATTCATACGTGGGTAACATAGACTTAAAGAATTCCTCTCTGGTGAATAATGAAGTAAGCGCTGTTTTTCTTGGTATAGCATAATTTTTGATTTGCTTGCTCAGTAAGAACATTTTCTTTTTATAAAAGTTTATTTTTATGGGCTTATGAGTAGCACTTATTCTACAGTGCATACATGTTAATCATGTGGAACTATAGAATCTATAGATCTATATAATATCAAATTTCGTAAAGTATTTCGAAAAATAAGGAGATATCCGTATGAACATTATGAGTATTTTGTGCCTCAAAAGGTTAATAATATATTCTATCTTTTGTTTAGTAACGCATTTAATTGCTTTAATTTGAACAAATTATTCGAGTTTGTAATTGAATACTAATTCTATACCAACTTCTTTCTTTTTTTTTTTAATTTATGATAAACAGAATAATGTGAGGTATATTCTAATTGATTAGCACTCATACATCAGAAAAAATAATGCGACTGAGAATTATACTGAAATGGGCTCTGAAAATAAACAAATTTCTGTCTAATTTGCTACATAAACCCCTCCTTACTATGTCGGTATGTTAATCTACAGAATCTTCTTTTTATCATCATTATTATTACTTATAATACCAACTTTGTTGGTATTATAACCAGTAACCATAGTGTTGTTGGTTACACTACCAGTAACCATGTCACCTATAATTTACAGTGGGTAACATGGGTAGATTTAATACCCATTTTCATGAATACTTTCCCAATTACGACAGCTTACTCTCATTTTAGACTTTATTTTGGTAATTTGTGTGCTCCAAATGTTATGTCAACATGATTTGAACATCAAATTTTTTTAATAGCCTAAAAAATGGACAATCTCTTAAATTAAGAGTGTCAGTTAAAAACTTGTAAATAATGGCAAAAATATTATTCAATTATCTCGTATTATCCAACCAGTAGGTCCTTACTTTTTCAATCTGCACTCAGTACCATGAGACTGGATACTGAAACATAGTACTGTTGGTTTAATAGTTAACCAATTGATATTTCTTTGAATTTTTTTTATTTAATCACAAGCACTTAAAAACAACCTCTAAATAAGTGTTAAAATATCGATTTATTCAGAAACAATATAGATGTGTCCTTTTAAATTGGGTATGATTAAGTTGTATTTACTTCATTATTGGATGAAGTTCTTAATTAAAACCAAGGCAGTTATTGTACAAATTATTGAAAGCATGTCTTAAGATTCTAGTGCTTCTTCATTCACTCCAGCGCTAGATCAAGAGTCAGTCTACGCCAATAACATGATTTTTTAAATCTGCACTTAACCAACAGTAGCAATCAAATCATTTCACCCATCACATTCTCCATCTCATCAATTTGGTGCTGTCACCGCTTAGTCAGTGTTATTTTAATTTTACTTCAATTTTATACTACAATTAATTATTATGTAGTTAAAAACTTTTGATTTAAATTCATAGTGCAATAACACAATATTGAATACTTATTTATATTTTTTATCTACTTCAAGTCATGCATAAAAATATTGTTAGTTATATCATTTTTAAATGTTAGTAATCTGTACCAAAGAAATGAAGTTGAAAAACCGATAGTATAATTTGGTTAAATCTTTATTTAAATTTTTTTGAGACAATTATTTCAAAGTAATGCTGTAAAATATTTGTTGTATAAGACATGCATGTAAATATGGGACAAAGGTATTAATGTTAACCAGGTGTAAATAAATTGTTGAATAATAGAATAAGTGTTAATCACTCCCAATTTTAATTGCATTAGTGAAATTTGTCTGACTCAAAACGAAATTGATAATTATTTTTCTTTTAATGATATTTATTACTAACAAAAGTAATTATTTAAGACTTTTTTTTAAATGAGATATAATGCAATTAATAAACATTAAGTGGTTTTAATAAAAAACATACCTAGATCATTCAATACTTTTATGATCGCCTCTAAATAATAAGGTAGAGGAACTCCAAAAATTGAAGTATGTAAACATCATTAACGAGTCAGAAACCAAAACACACTGAAGCAAACACTTATGTCTTGCACTCTTACTGGATATACCAAGTTATACTCAACTTCACCGTAGCTTTTGACGGTTCAAGTTTCAAAAGTCTTGTGCATTCTTGGAATCTTGGAAAATCTTGGAAGGAGAACTGAAATCTTCTTTCTAAGCCTAGACTACGTCAAGCGCTTGTTATGAACCTCCAGTTCTTAACTATATGAAAGATCTCTATACAGCATGAACTTCATAACATTAGTGGTTGATAAGTCTGCGTAGAAAAAGATGAGTAGGACAAATTTTCCTAATGCATTATGTACCTTAGGCACTAATCTTTACCAAGAAATCAAAATTTTATATATTCAGACAGTTAAAAATATTCATGTTTATATGTAAATACGTGTTATCCACTAAATAAAGATATTATGTACTGTGTTTAATTTTTTTTTCCTTGCATAGGGGCTTTTCAGTAATTTAGGCAAGATTTGATTGTTGATTCGATTTAATGTTGTTGATATTATTGATTGATTGATGTAAACATTAATAACATTTCATGAATGATGATTTTTAGATTTAAATATATTAAAAGGCTTTAATATATTTATTTAATTTATTTATTTGAAGACTTTAGTCTTCAAGACTGTTCGATTTGAATATATTACCAATAAGCCGAAGAAATTGTGGACTCATTCGAGGTTAGTCAATCTTTTAAAATTACCACTAGTCATGTTGTAAATGATTACTATTGCTTAAAAAACACAATATTTGGGGAAATAGAGCATATGTTTTATATGTTTAGGGGTGATTAGGTAGCATGGGGAATTAAGCAGTTGGGCAATTATAAAACTTAGATGTACTAATGGCTAACTTTACGGGCTTCAGTAAGCATATACCATGCCAAGTGCTAATTCACTCTCATCAATTAACTAGTTACGTTATGGAAGGTGTAAAGAAAGATAATTTTAATTAGCTAAATGCACTGAGCATATAATGACACATGATCTCTTGGAAAAGTAATTATGTAATCAAACCAGAATGTAATCTTCCAATCCAAGAAAACTTCCTTAGACACTGTGTTCTTTACTACCCCTAATCACTTTTATTTGCCTGTAAGGGTGGCTTCATAAGCAAACTCTTAAGTGACATTTTCAAACTAATAAGTTTAATTGTAGTATTCATTTTATTATAAATATCGATTGTCTTGCCAGTTATTATTTATTCTGTTTAACGTAAATTTTGTTTGTTAAGTATTTAATCTACTATTTTTGAAATAAATTGCTTGTGTTTTTTCTATTTTTGTAATATCACTATTACAATTTTTTTTATTTTTTATATTTATTTTTGTGGCTTCGTTTTGAAAAAGTCCTTATTTACTTCGAAACTCTTAACAATACTTCATGAGTAAGCTTCCAGCATGTCTGTACAAATAAAGTATGGAGAAGATGAAAAAAATGAATTTTGATATTTTGACGCTTTAAATGTTTTAAAGTCACTAAACTTTTGACATGTTTCGGATGATGACTGTGTGTGTTTGTGTACTTAATCCGAGAGTTATGAAATATTTTACAAAATCTATAGCTATAATAACACCTAATATCATTGTGGGATTTACCACAATTGACATTGTGACCCTATTATAAGAAAAAAAATACTTGATGGTTATGCCTTTGTGCTTATGCAATATGCTCTCTAAAAGATGGTAACAAGAACGGTCTGAATATTACTCCTTCTAAAATGGTCCTTATCCCTTTATAAAAGAGAAATAAAATAGATTTAAATACTTCTTTATTAAAAATACTAAACTGGAGCTCTCAAGATTAGAGATCCATTTGGTATCTTTAAATGAAAGATTAGGTTGGAAAAGATCCTGCTGTAAAAGATTCTTTGGTAGCAGTTGGGTCTTAACCTAAAATCTATACTTTGGTTCTACATTACGAAGACATCATACATTACAAGACATCTACATTACGAAATTAATAGTATCATAAGTTATGAATTGTGTTGTATCCAAATTTAAATGAAAAAATGTCACCAAATAAGCCTTAAATAAGATACAAAACAAGCCTACCTACTGACAGGAGGGACAGTGACCACCTGTCATATATCCAGTACCTTGTGAATCGCGTCCTGAGCATATTAAACATCTAGTAATGTCAACTAACAATAACTTGAAAGAAAATCGTTACAGACAGATGTTCTCTAAATTTCTAAAAAAACTGTTTTTGTTATTTTTATAAAATACCCTCTAAATAAGTTTAATAATGGTAACGAGGCTGCAACTCCAACTCATTGCAAATAATAAGTTAAATATCAAATGTGGTAATTATAACTCTTTGGTTCTTAAAATATGCTGTTCATATAGATTCCCACTCCCATTCTTTCTCACTCTCTTTCTCTCTTACAAACATACACATATAGATACATACAAAAGCTCACACATGACAACCCGCGAAGAAGATTCAGGGGACGTCAAAATGTGTATGTTTGTTAAAAACTCGATGTCAAAATTGTAACCCGAGTGGAATACTTTCATATTCTATATAAATATAGAGAATAAATGAGTGTAACATTCTATGTTTAAAATAATTGTAGGCCCTCTTATTGGATCTGAAAATTTGAAGGTAGAAACCAAATCATAAAAGAACTTTAATTCTGTTTGTTGAGAGTCAGGGAAAAAAAATTGAGAATAAGACAAAACATAAATCACCAACTGAAGTGACCAAAGACCATTTACTGAGTGATTGCACGAGAAATTACTTTCTTCCACGCAATTTCTTTCTCTTTCTAGTTAGTAACTTTCTACAACTAGAAACAAACACAAAACTAGTTTTGAATCTACACATTTTCATAAATGTTTTCTAAGTCATTGATAGTTCATTAAGATAGTTTAGTCCCAATCAATATTGAACTACGTTCTTACATTTTTTTTTTTTTTTAAGTAACAGAAATCTGGCAGGATGACAAATACAGTAAGCTACCATGAGCAAAAAGTAATATGATTTAGACAAACCACACTTGGTTTCTGTTTCATCTGTTTTATAAATTGACTTAACAGTATTAAATGTTCCCCTTTACAATTTTGCAATATTATAAAGGACAGAAAACAACACATAGTGATTCTGAGGTAAAATGGATAAACCAACAAAAGTCTCCACACAAATGAAGTTTTATTCAACGCGTTTCCAACACTTTGTGTTATCATCAGGAAGACACTATAATACAAATTATATAATTTGTATTATAGTGTCTTCCTGATGATGAACACAAAGTGTTCGAAACGCGTTGAATAATTATATAATTTGTATTATAGTGTCTTCCTGATGATGAACACAAAGTGTTCGAAACGCATTGAATAATTATATAATTTGTATTATAGTGTCTTCCTGATGATGAACACAAAATGTTCGAAACGCGTTGAATAAAACTTCATTTGTGTGGAGACTTTTGTTGGTTTATCCATTTTACCTCAGAATGAGTAAATACCATACAATTACAGATTGCACAACTAATGATTTAACACATAGCGATTTGAATATAATTTGTTGGACTTGATCTGAATAGAATTGCAGGGAAAAACATTGGCTTAGATTGTTACCTTTGCCCTTTAATATTTCCAAAGTTTAAAACAGTGAATTCTAAATATCGTTTTAGTTTCAAGATTAGCATGTCAAGTAGCATTTTTTTTTTGTAAAAGGGTTAAATTAAGCTGTAATTAAAAAAAAATACTGGTTTTAAATAAATTTTTCTTTTTGAATAATGTTTACCAGTTCCCTTTTATTTATTTCAAGGTATTGTGGGTATTTTACAAACTATTATTAGTGAATGTAAGGAACATTTTTTTTATAGGTTCATGACGACCATGCACGTTCAAGAGAACACCAGTTGGCCCTGTCCACTCCCTCATTATCAATAGTTTATTTTACCATGAATACCATGTACCGTCAAGCAATTTTTATTACATATTCACTATGTAATGTTTCATAATTTAATGTTTAATACCTTTAAACATTATATAAAGATAATGAGAGTCATATATATTTGATGCCTACCATTTTCTACATTGGGGTGTGTTTTTGTATTCGCCGAGTGTGCAATAAAGCTGCAAATATTTCAGCGTAGAAGCAGTTGTTTGCGAGGTTTGATGAGCTCTCTACTCAAGGAAGAAAGTTTTAATGCTGGCTAATGAGGAGGTGAGTTTTTGTGGGAGGGTAATTATTGGGAGAGTTATGGCATCCTACCTGCTGCATGAAGAGTGAGGGCCTTCATAAAATGGTGCCCTGGTCTAGCCCAGGAAATATCTTCTATAAATAAAATAGAAATGCAAAAAAAAAAGAAGAAAAACACAAGTTTCCTAGGGGTGTTAATTCACAAGATCCGACAGTTCTTTATTTTCTTATTTTTCTGTTTGCTGCTAATAAATTTTAAAGACAAGCATACTAGATCAAAGAAGCTGGATTTCCGATTTCATTTACTCTCCATATGAACTATTAGTAATGAAAGTTTTGTTTTAGGGTCAGACCTTGATATCGAGAAAAACACGTTTTGTCTTTTGGAATCGAATAAAATAGGTTTCATCTCTTGGTCTCTTTCTCTCTCATACATATTCTCTCTCAAAGTCTGTGTATAGTGGTGTATGTGTGTGTATATGTGAGTATAAACAGTGTATTTAAAAAAAAGGACAGTTATATTCACTAAGTTTAACATTTAAATTATTATTAACACTAACATAGGGTCTAAAAAATCTTTAAAATATCTAAAACAGACATTTTTAGAGGTCTTATTATGGAAACAATTAGATTTTTTGGGAGGAGAGGGATTTGATAGTAAACTGGTAGCATTATTTTAATAGAAATTATTGTGATTCATATTTTTCAATTAAGATGTATATTTACAGAGTGCAATCACGATTTAACGTGCCTGGGTCAATATCTTAATATGAAAAATCAGTCAAAGAAAGTTTATGGCAATGATAAACTTATTTGGAAATAATGAAAATTGTAAGAAACACATACCGAAACTCTGTTTAATTTACTCCTATATTATAGAAATATCGCAATGTAAAAACTGAGTGTAAATACTCTAATCGAATGAAATGCCATAATGCGATTTGATTAAAAATAAGTATATATGTATATATATATAAAGTTTCATAACAAATAATAAATATACCTATACCTATTAATGTTAATAAATACTGTAACAATGGATGTAAAAAGAAAGTTACCTGCTGTAAAAATTCATATTATTGAAAAGAAAATTTTGAAATATTATATGAAAGGAACACTACTTAATAAAACCTAACAAAAATCAGTCAAAAATAGTAATTTCAAGAAGTTTTGATTTACAACAAACTATCAGGCAGTCTTTTGCTTCGAACGTTTTTTAATTTTCTGTAAGTCGTGAAAGATATAGTTTTAATGCACCTAATTCCAGAAAGTATTTCACAATTTAATAATTTATGTTAAATGGTAGTAATCATAGTTATAGATAAACTTTTAAGTCAAAAATTTTCCATTAGTGGTTCACTATGTCAATTCAAACAACCTTTATAGTTACATTAAAATACTTACTAATATACAAGTGAAATGCGCCTAATGTGATTGGTAGCAAATGTTAACTTTTATCAAGATTTTCTAAACTTACATGCAGGAAGAAAAAAGAGATAGAACAAAACTAACATGTTTTTATGCCCCATGATGAGCTGTAGTCATTGCTATCTTCATGTCATTACATCAATTATTAGTAGTAAAAAGTTTCGATGACTTAACAAGAAAAAATAACTCAAAACCCCTTCAAAGCGTAAGGAAAGAATGATAAGGTAATATTCTGTTTATATTCATGATTTCTTACTGTATGTACTTGCTGTACATCAGTTTGATTTTCATAAATATAGCGTACAGTATTTTAATATACGTAATTAGTATAATCCATGTTTAAAATTAAAATTTTATTATGTATAATTGTAAATTTATTACAGTGTTACAGATTACAATGATATAAAATTCTATAATGAACTAAAAGCTATAAACAGAAATAGTTTTTGAAGAAGCAGAGTGGAGAGTGACAATGAATTTGTTTGACACTCTAATAAGGACATTCATCTCACTTGTACTAATTAAATAATGTATTATTATTTACATATTTTCAATCCTTAGAAAATTGTCAGGCCAACTACGTCACAAGACAGATTATAGCACTCAATACCAAACAGTGTAACTATTTTAGTTTCATGTTATTATTTTACAGTGTGATTTATATTTAAATAATTATATTTATTGTAAATTTCAAACATTTATCATGTACAATGTATATAGTTTGTATATTATTGTTTAAGTTATGCATTCAGACTTTTATGGAAGAGAAATTTGAATTTCTTGTTATAGTTTTATTTGTTATCATTCGCTATGTATCTCTGGTCACAATGTAGTGTTAAATGTTTTGCAGAGCTATAAGGAGTGGGATGGCTGCTGCACTAGGGAGGTTGGCACGAACTGTAAATTGACTTAGGGTTGTTTTGGCGTGCGTGAAGTTGAGGAGGTGTGTCGTGGTATTGGAGTCACGTCGGGCAGGCAGCAGCGTTCGTCTCCTGGGAGTAGGCGACAAACCCTGCTACACACATCGACCCATCCGCCCCCGCCTGATCTTAATCTCTTAATGGCTTCAGATTAACATCCTGTATCGCAGCCTACTTGTCCCTCCACGTCCAACTAGCTATCACCACTCTCTGGCTCAATATCTCTTCTCCTCCTATTCAGATGAATCCCTCATTACTAGAGCGATCCAGTCATTGTTAAAACATTGTTATATGTTTAACAAAAAATATATTGACTTATAAAGCCGCACTAAAATGGAAAATTAGTAAATTCGATAAACATTGCAATTATTTAATAGAAGGTTGAGGTGAGGGATACAGAAGTATAAACAGGTAAGCACAATATTCTTGGTAAGTCATACGTTTTACGAAATTTCTGAACAACAACGAACAAGTTTTCTTTTAAATTTATTTAGTTTTTAATTTTAATTAATTAAATCCAAACCAGCGATCTTTTTTGGATAGTTTAGTGTTTTCTGAATGCATATAATTTTGCATTTGTCTTTTGAAATGAACCAATAGATCCAAACATGATCTATAAAAAATTAATATCACAAAATGGATATCTGAAGTATTGAAAATGAAGAAGTAGCTATTGTATTTTGTTAAAGTACATTGTCTAAGATAGGCATTCTCGCATTGTTATCAAATTAGTAATGTTAGAATGAGGAAGCTTTAGTGATACTTTTCTTGATATATATATTATATATATATATATATATATATATATATATATCACTTCCTCAATCTCCTCAATAACTTCTCGATCCCACCCCACCTCACCCATCCCCTCCTCATGGTTACTATGGACGTCACCTCTCTGTATACTAATATTGAACACAGTGAGGGACTGAATTCCCTTCGTTACTTTCTTGAACTCAGAACTCCCCCCCTCACTCCTTCTACCAATTTTCTAGTTTCCTTAGCCGAATTTGTCCTGAAGCATAATGCCTTCCAGTTTGATGGTGCCTTTTACCTTCAAACCAAGGGTACTGCGATGGGCACTATTATGGCTCCTTCTTTTGCTAATTTGTTCTTGGCCAAATTAGAGCAATCTTTTCTGTCTGATCGTCAATTCCTTCCCCTTCTTTATACTCGCTACATTGACGATATCTTCTTCATTTGGCCACATGGTACCCATGAGTTAAACCTCTTCCTACTTTCCTTCCAAAACTTTTCGTCCTCCATCTCCTTCACCCACCAAGTGTCCAGCAATAAAATTACTTTCCTTGATGTTGATGTCACCCTCAACAATAGCAGTTTCTCCACCTCTGTACATATAAAACCTACTAATGCACAGCAGTACCTCCACTACAGTAGTTGCCATCCCACCCACATCAAAAAAGCAATCCCCAGATCCCTTTCCATCCGCATCCACAGGATTTGTAATAATTTGAAAAACCGTAGTTCCCACATTAACTGTTTGAAAGAAAAATTAATTGATCGTGGCTACCCTTCCAATGTCATTGATAGTCGTGTCGTGCCGGCTGAAATAGTTCACCGGCACGTACCCAGAAAAGACCACACTGATAGTGTTTTCCTGATATCCACTTTTTTCCCTGGCGCTCATAGGATTGGCTCGGTTATTAAGGAGTTTTTCCCATTGCTCTCCTCTTCTCCTTCTACCTCATCTATTTTTCCTGAAGCCCCCTCCTTATCATATCGCAAACCACCGAACCTCAGAGGCATTTTCTCCCATCACTCTCCCATGAACCCTGCACTTGGGAGGGGAATGGTGGAGTGCGGACGGAGCAGATGCCAAACCTGTCTTATCATAAACCCTAATCCCTTTTTTACTTCCCCCATAGCAATATTAACTACCCTTGTCCTCCCCACACCTCATGCACCTCGGTTAATTGCGTTTACCGTTTGGACTGCACCCAGTGTGATGCATTCTACGTTGGTATGGCCTCTACGCAGCTCAACTTACGTATGAATGGTCACAGGGCTTCCGTTGGTCAACGCAAAAACCTTCCTATTGCTATCCACTCTAATTCCCATGGACTGGATTTTAATCACTGCTTCCGGGTCCAAGTCCTTAATCATATCCCTGTTCAGTCTTCTCGGGTTACTTTAAGAGCTTCAGAGGAGGCAATTATCTGTCTTCTCAAAGCTCGCTCTCCTCCTGGCCTTAACTTGTACCGTTAATTTAAGTATTTATTTATTTATTTATTTATTTATTTTTTTTTTTAAGAATTTATTTATTTATTATTTTTTAATTTTAATTTTTATTTTTTTATCTATTTTTATTTTTTAATTTTTTAATTGTTTATTGCTTCATTTACTAGTCTTCTCCTTCTGTTATTTTTATTTGCTTTTATTTGTTCTTTTTAGTTATTATTCTCTCTGTAGTTAGTAGCTTACCTAGGGCGGCAGGCAGAGTGCGCGCGTGTTCGTTGCATTTGGCCTACCACTCAGTTAGCTTCAGCTACTCAAAGGGACTACTTCTACCCGATGACGACGACTGTCGAAATATCGTTGTGAGTCTTTTGTGTGTGTCTTTTATTTGTGTTTTCTCTTTCCTGTGTGAACTATATATATATATATATATATATTGATACTTGAATGATATATATCACCCCCACCGCACATTACCAGGACTATCGAGCAACTATTGCTTTAAACACAACCAACCAAACAACTGTCGCCCTATTACAATTATTAAAATATTTTATTGCGGCTGTAGTGTCAACGTAATATTAAGCTTCCTGGTAAAAAATTTTGAAACTAATAGATAATCCTATTAATGTTTTCATTTGTTTTATTACAGATATATCCATCCATCTTATAAATAACTTGAAACAATTGTATGGAATAATCTATTACGTTATTATTATAATTAAAAAGGTTTCCGTTGTTTTATTAGTCTTTTCGCACTGCTATCACATTTTTCCTGTTTTCCTTTCCTTTGTCACTTCTATATTAAATCATCTTTAGATTTTAAATTCTTTAATGAACTTTATAATTGTTACTAGAGAACCATTGCTGACTTTGGTTTTAGGATAGTTTTAAGACGGTTTTGGTTTTAGGTTTTGGATAAACTTTTCCGAAAATTGTTAGCCTCTTAAATGTGACTGTCTTACATTAACGTAGAACGAAAAGAATTTTGTAACCTACATACTTTCTTTTTAAGAAAAGTGTAAGTACCAGGTATTTTACCTGGACTTATGACCAAGCCTTTTATATTTACCTATCCTTCAACAATGGTAGAGAATGCTGCAAAACCTAAATGATGTACCATTAAAAATCCACCGAGTATCCAGTATATCTTCTACAAATAGTCCCTACAATATGGTAGCACGACTCCCTGAGTAGAGTCTTTGGTGGCCTCAATTTTGGTTGTGGTAGATCCTATACTTACACTAATCATTCTTGCTTGAGATTTTTATAATCAATAATATGGTTTTCTATCCACACTTACACACATATATAGCTTTTTAAGAAAGGTATACGAATTGTCTTAGATGGATTTATATACATGCCTCTTTCGTTACCCATCTTTCGTCAATGGTCAATCATCAATCATTCTCTTCTTATAAAAAAAAACAAGGTAATCTGCTAAACAATCATTATTTAGATTATTCTGTAGTTAATAATCTTCAACTAATCCCAACAATAGTGGTGATAGGACACCTCCGTGATGGCAGTTCAGTAGTGACAATTTCCACAGTAATATAGTATTTAAGTTGTTAAATCCTATTTTTCTTCTAATTATACTTGAGTTTGATCATTGTAATTCACATTATAGTTCTTTGATTAAAACATTTAAGTATTAGTTCAGATTAACTGGTTTGAGAGCGGGTTCAATGCTTAAGACATTCACTATTTCGTCAACCAAGGTTTCTGGAAGGGACACAGTCAACAGTCCTTACATATTTTGTCCCTTAAAAGATGATTGCTTACCAAAAACTTCATATTTTAATACAGATAAAACAAAATAGTTTTCAGTTTTTTTTTTGTAATATTACTCATGTAATAACTAGCTCATGAACTGTTGGCAGTAAATCAATACCTAATAGAGCGTTTGATGTTTATTGAATGACCAAACAAGTGGCTGAAAACTATCATCCGATTACTTTTAATGAACAAGAAAGTGCTTTTTCCCATTCTTCATATTCCCAAAAACAAAAGATTTGTTTTGATTTCAGATTTTTTAATGTAATCATGTACGAGTAGATTGATTAGAACATATTTACTTGACAATCATGCATTACACACTGTAAAACTTCATAAAATACATAAATAATTTCTAATCTATTTTAAGCAAACCTAACTACCTGCATGGATATTCCAACCGGTAGTATAGCAGGCTATCCGTTATTCCAAGTTGATGTTTAAATATTTTAGGGTAGTATTACTTTTTGCTATAATTGAAATTTCTCGATAAATTTCTTATAAATTTGATTATAAGATACTCACTTTATATTGATTTTTTTTTTACATATTAACTCTTCTACAGTTTTGGATTTTAAGTAAAAAATGTAAATATAAAATTTACTATAACGCCTCTTTCCAAATTTCAAAAAAATAAAAAGGCACTTAGCGCATAGTCACAATAGATGGTATTCATATAGGTATACAATTTCATTACGAACTATCAAAGGTATGACCTGTATCGTGTCCACAATCTTTTAGAATACTGTGGAAACAATACAACCTAAACATTTTACATTTAATTGTAACTGACTTTTCAGGTAATGAAAAAATGCGTACTTTTTTTTGTTGATGTAGTTCTTACATAATAATAATTGATAATAACATCAAAGTTTTAAGACTACAGAGTTAGTAGTTTAGAAGAAAAAGATAGTCTATAACCATGTATTGGCCATTTTTACCTATTTCTTATGATGAATATAAATCCTTAGTTGATATCAAATGAATTATAAAGAAACATAAAGAACCTGGTATTGTATTACATAGTTATTCCATTTGACCATTGTACTATGATTGCATTACATGCACAGTTATTAATATGCAGGTATTGCTTTACTTGGAAGTATAACATTTTCTTTACTTTAGAATGATTTAAAAAAAAATGATAAAAATAACTGAACCATGTTTTTGCAATAAAATGGGAATAAATTTATAATTTTACTAAATGTTTTAATATTTTACTAACATTCTGAGCTGATTATATTAGATAGCTTTATAGTGATAAAGTGCATTATTACAAGTAATTTTAAGTAAAAAATATTATTTTGAAATACTCTTTCAAGATATTATCATAAATAAGTAAAATCATAGAGTTATTTCATGATTAAACTTATATGGTTGTTAATATGCTTTAAGTTTGTTAATAATCTGTGCTTGGAGTTACCAAGAGTACCAGGAAAGCCTGAAATTCTATTAGAATCAGCTCTGGTTATTAGTTAGAAGTCGAGTTAAAGTTTGGGATGGAATCTCGACTCCTCACATTTGTCTGGAAGTTCAATAAATAGAAACTTCATTACTGTTATAAACGCACAAAAAGGAGCTGACATGTAGTAACTACTGAAAAGTAAAGCTAATTATTGCAAAAATATTTAAGATTCCTAATAGTAAATCTAAAAAATCTGCAGTGGCCTACACTCAACTTTACTATAAGTAACTTAATATCAAATTTCTTGAGTATATAATATATAACGTCTCAATTAAGCATAATGTAAACATCTAAATGGAATATGATTATTAGTCTTTCATTCCTGAAAGAGTATAGATAGTGATTGAAGGACATATCAATATATAAGCTTATATTGGTACATCACACAGCTGATGCAATAATTTCATTAGTATAACTACAGCAGTAATAATATTTTTGAAAAACCAAAGTAAACATTTCTTGATACGAAATATTCTCCTACAAGAGAACATGGCCTCTGTTCAAATAGCCAGTGGATTTCTTACATCGTTTACTTGACATCCTTCTACATTGAATATTAAAGTAAAATTTTCAAATTTTAAACAGGAAAATACCCTTATTTTCTATGAATTAATAAGGGTATGTTTGCTATGAATGTATATTGAGAAAAAATATATTAGTAATTAGCCAGTTTACATACTGAAATCGAAGTCAAAGCCAGTTATTCAATATAATTTAAATCTTTTATAGTTGGGAGCTTCTAATTTTTGAAAATAATAAATATGAACTATTTGACTAGAATTGTAAAAAAATACTGGATATTTCTCAACAAACATAAGTCCTCTTTCTTGAGGAAAGAGTCCATTCATTACATTTCAATATCATAGAAAGGTACTACATTCACAGTTATAATGTAATTGTAACTGATATTAAGTTTTGCTCAAGAGTGCAATATATAGATTTATTAAAGCATTTTATGAGACAAATCCACATGCCATGGAAGACAAAGGTAATTTATTTATGTTTATTGGCGGTGATTTTTTCACTTGTAACAATATTATTCCTCTTACATCTCATATAAGTCAATAAACAATTTAAATTGTTCCTTTATAAATATCAATGTTATAAAAAGTCAATGTAAACAATGAAAAAAAATATAAAAAATTCGATAAGTATAGCAGGTGATCTCTTAGTCTAAGATAAACAAACAGTTTTTATAGCGTTATTGCTCTTTCCCATGATTGAAACTTCATGATTTTTTTTTTGTGTATTGCTAATTTTTTGTTCCATTTTTGGTCAAATTTTCATTATTTTTAAATGAGCCGTTTAGCGTCAAAAAAACATTTTCTGAAAACAGAAATTGTACTGTAACGCCCCATTAGCGAATGTAATTTTTAAAAAAAATACCTCAACTCATTCTACACATAATGTTCTATTTATAGGCATAGTTTCATTGTAATCCGTCTAACAGTATGGCTTGTATCGCTCTCACAAGGTTTGAGATTGAATTATAAGTCAAAATTTTTACATGTTATTGAAAAAAAAATATTTCCTGTTGATTTAAAATTCTGAATATATTTTTTGTTTGTTCCATTTGTGACCTCAAAGGTAATGTCAAAATTTCAAAACTGTAGGGTTATCAGTTTAGGAGAAATAAATGTTTTAAAAAAAACGGTTTTTGGCAAAAAAAAGTGACTTTCCCATCATGCATAATTCTTCGCAAACAATAGGGATCTTCTTCCCTATGAGGCCCATTTTTGTGTAAAATATCAACTTGATCCATCAAAGATTCTGGACCGTAGCGTGGTAACAAGCAATGCTAACACACGCACCCACCCACCCACGCACCCACCCACCCACACACACACAGACATCATCGTAAAAACGTCATAAAACGACTTCTGGGACCTCAAAACATGTAATTCCGTCAAAATCTCGAGATCGAATTTTTCACGATCACTATACTTTACTTATAGTAAAGTAAAAATGATAAAAGAACGTCTTCGAGTTTAAATCAGTGACTAAAATTAAGAGCATTTAGAGACAAATGTAGGCGTTTCCCAAGCTTCTATTCAGGTGTCCCATCAATCTGCAGATTACTGGACCTTATTGAAACCTAACACACGTATTATTGACTAGAAGGTGATGGAAACTAAAGAGACTGGCAATGCCCGTTCTTGCTGATTAATACCTGAAGAAAAGCGAATGCCTGTACTGTATATCATTCATAACTTGTACATTTCAAACTATATTTACAGTTTGAGAGTTTATTTAGGTTTACGGTTAACTCTGTAAAGAAGGCATCTCAACGTCCAAAAAGTATCTCTGTAGACTAATTTCTTAAAATTATAGTCAGTTAATAATATTGACTAACACATTATAGGAATTATTAAGCAATTTTGAAATGGTAACTCATATTTTCTTGAATCAGTGAACACTTATTGTTTTATTTTTTTTATTATAATACTATACAGTTTTAAATATGGTGAGTTTTAGTGGTTATTTGGTTTGTCAAGTTTTCTTGGGAGTCGTAGACAGGGAAGACCGTGGCGTGGGGTGAGCCTAAGACGAATTGCCCCCTACCCACACTGGCTCGCAGTACTCAATGGTCTGAAAGTAATAAATCAAACCTCGGGCTCGACTTTTTCTCCTCATTTACTCCCAGGCGCATAACACGTAGTACATTGAGCGTTTAATGTGCACGTCTTTGACAAATGGCATTGCCGACTTACACGGATTGAGAAAAACTAAAGTCAGCCCTACTTGAGTCCCTTTAGGTTATTTTCTTATTTAATTTTCCTTTACCTGCTGCTTCTAAAATGTTTTAGTACTATTAATTACTTTTACTGATTGTTCTGGACGATATGTTGGATTATTCTTTGTTCAGTGTAAAAAATATTAAACATTTTCATTGACTATATATTTCGTCACATAATGAAGCAATCGGACTTTCTTTTCCATCGAATTTTACTTTACTATAAATAAAGTTTAAGAATCATGAAATCAATTGAACTCAAAATATTTGTAGCTTTACACTTGTGGACTTGAAAGTCCGTTTTTGACGTTTATTTGGCGGTAAATGTTTAATTGTTTTTGGACAATATAACATCACAAGATTTGGACAATATTGCACTTTTTTTGATATAATGCGATTATAGGTATTTCTTTCTATTAAACTACAAATTCTATAGATTTTAAATACTGTATTACTATGAAACTGATTGTATCATAAATGGAAAGAACTTCATATCTTTTTAATTATTGGAAAGGTCATCTCCGCCTAAACTGTAAAAAAAATGACTTATAAATGACTCCACTAACTGAAGCAATCACTACTGGTCATACCATTTAAAGAATCATAATAAAATTGTGCTCTTATATTGTTCTTGTAAGATAATGAACTGCCTACTATTTTTAAAAAAACTACTTGAAGAAAAGGAGGCATTCGGTTCATTTATGAGTCAAGAACATGTTTTTACTTTACTATAAGTAAAGTATAGTGATCGTGAAAAAATTCGATCTCGTGATTTTGAAGGAATTACATGTTTTGAGGTCCCAGAAGTCGTTTTATGACGTTTTTACGATGATGTCTGTGTGTGTGTCTGGGTGGGTGGGTGCGTGGGTGGGTGGGTGCGAGTGTTAGCATTGCTTGTTACCACGCTACGGTCCAGAATCTTTGATGGATCAAGTTGATATTTTACACAAAAATGGGCCTCATAGGGAAGAAGATCCCTATTGTTTGGAAGAATTATGCATGATGGGAAAGTCACTTTTTTTGCCAAAAACCGTTTTTTTTTAAACATTTATTTCTCCTAAACTGATAACCCTAGAGTTTTGAAATTTTGACATTATCTTTGAGGTTACAAATGGAACAAACGAAAAATACATTCCAAATTTTAAAACCACAGGAAATACTTTTTTTTCAATAAAATGTGCAAATTTTGACTTATAATTCAATCTCAAACTTTGTGAGAGCGATACAAGCCATACTGTTTGATGGACAAGAATGAAACTATGCCTATAAATAGAACATTATGTGTAGAATGAGTTGAGGTATTTTTTTTAAAAATTACATTCGCTAATGGGGCGTTACAGTACGATTTCTGTTTTCAGAAAATTTTTTTTGACGCTAAACGGCTGATTAAAAAATAATGAAAATTTGACCAAAAATGGATCAAAAAATTAACAATTCATGAAAAAAAAATCTGGAGTGGCCTACACTCTACTTTACTATAAGTAACTTAATGTCAAATTTCTTGAGTATATAAAACATAACGTCTCATTTAAGCATAACGTAAACATCTAAATGGGATATAAATATTAGCCTGTCATTCCTGAGGTAGTACAGATAGTGATTGAAGGTCATATCAATTTATAAGCTTATTTTTGTACATCACAAATAATTTATTATTTGCAAATAATTTCATTAGTATAACTACAGCAGTAATAACATTTTTGAAAAACCAAAGTGAACATTTCTTGAAACGAAATACTATCCTACAAGAGAACATGGCTATTGTTCAAATAGCCAGTAGATTTCTTACTTCGTTTACTTGACATCCTTCTACATTGAATATTAATGTAAAATTTTTAAATTTGAAACAGTAAAATATTCTTTTTTTCTCTGAAAAACTTCTTAAGCAGCGAAGAAAATGTTGTTTTAAGGTGATTTGTTAATTAAAGATGTACGATAATTACAGTTATTAATCTCTAAACGAAAGATTTATATTTTGAATTATCTTTTACATTTTTGGTTTTTAACAGAATTATTATACTGGGAATTTTATGGCTTCTTAGTATTTAATAAGATCATTTTCCTTCCCCTCTGTCAAATAACATATATACGATTTTTTTTTTTAATGAGTGTTATCATTTACCTGCACAATATTATTCCTCTTACAACACTTATAAGTCAATAATATATTTTCATTTTTCCATTAGAAACATCAATTTTATCTCAGTGGATTCGCTCAAAAAATTTCTAAGTCAATGTAAACAATGTAAAAAAATAAAAAAATTCGACAAGTATAGCAGGTGATCTCTTAGTCTAGAATAAACAAACAGTTTTTATATCGTTATTGCTCTTTCCCGTAATTGAAACTTCATGAATTGTTTTTGTGTATTGCTAATTTTTTGTTCCATTTTTGGCCAAATTGTCATTATTTTTAACGAGCCGTTTAGCGTCAAAAAATCATTTTCTGAAAACACAAATCGTACTGTAACGCCCCTTTAGCGAAAGTAATTTCAAAAAAAACATATCTCAACTCATTCGCCATATAATGTTCTATTTGTAGGCATAGTTTCATTCTTGTCCATCAAACAGTATGGCTTGTATCGCTCTCACAAGGTTTGAGATTGAATTATAAGTCAAAATTTGTACATTTTATTAAAAAAAAAATATTTCCTCTTGTTTTAAAATTCTGGATATATTTTTGGTTTGTTAGATTTGTAACCTCAAAGATAATGTCGAAATTTTAAAACTCTAGCGTTATCAGTTTAGGAGAATAAATGTTTTAAAAAAAACGGTTTTTGGCAAAAAAAGTGACTTTCCCATCATGCATAATTCTTCCCAAACAATAGGGATCTTCGTCTAAATGGGGCCCATTTTTGTGTAAAATATCAACTTGATCCATCAAAGATTCTGGACCGTAGCGTGGTAACAAGCAATGCTAACACACGCACCCACCCACGCACCCACCCACCCACCAACCCACCCACCCACCCACCCACACACAAACAGACATCATCGTAAAAACGTCATAAAACGACTTCTGGTACCTCAAAACATGTAATTCCGTCAAAATCTCGAGATCGAATTTTTTCACGATCACTATACTTTACTTATAGTAAAGTAAAAATCATGAAGTTTCATTTATGGGAAAGAGCAATAACGCTATAAAAACTGTTTGTTTATCTTAGACTAAGAGATCACCTGCTATACTTGTCGAATTTTTTATATTTTTTATTATTTACATTGACTTAGAAATTTTTTGAGCGATTCCACTGAGACAAAATTGATATTTATAAAGGAACAATTTAAATTGTTTATTGACTTATATGAGATGTAAGAGGAATAATATTGTGCAGGAAAATGATAGCACACACTCAGAAAAACTTCGTATATATGTTATTTGACAAAGGGGAAGGAAAATGATCTTATTAAATACTAAGAAGCCATAAAATTCCCAGTATGATAATTCTGTTAAAAACCAAAAATGTAAAAGATAATTCAAAATTGAAATCATTCGTTTAGAGATTAATAAATGTAATTATAGTACATCTTTAATTAACAAATCACCTTAAAACAACATTTTCTTCGCTGTTTAAGATGTTTTTGGAGAAAAAAAGGGTATTTTACTGTTTTAAATTTGAAAATTTTACTTTAATATTCAATGTAGAAGGATGTCAACTAAACGATGTAAGAAATCTACTGGCTATTTGAATAATAGCCATGTTCTTTTGTAGGATAATATTTCGTTTCAAGAAATGTTCACATTGGTTTTTCAAAAATGTTATTACTGCTGTAGTTATACTAATGAATTTATTTGCAAATAATAAATTATTTGTGATGTACAAAAATAAGCTTATAAATTGATATGTCCTTCAATCACGAATGCAATGCTAATAATTATATCCCATTTAGATATTTATGTTATGCTTAAATGAGACGTTATGTTTTATATACTCAAGAAATTTGATATTAGGTTACTTATTGTAAAGTAGAGTGTAGGCCACTCCAGATTTTTTTTTTATGATAAAATGCTAAGAAGACAGGAATTATATTTTGTACAAAAACCAATCTCAATTACGATTCAATAATGTTTGAAGAAATTTATATTCTAGCAAACACTAACTTATTCAATCTTTTATGGGTGTATATATTTATTTATATAAACCAAAATAAAATAATCTACGGGAGAGAACACATAGAATCGTAAAACTATGTTTATTGAATACTCCTTTTTTCCATATTATATTACTTTTGTTCGTAATTTATAAAAATAAAAAATGTAGTGTTTTTTAGACTAAGTGAATGTAACTTGTTGATTCCTGAACTTAACAGATAAAATCATTTGTACAAAGCACGTACACAGTTTCATCGTTCATCATTTACGAGTAACTGATCCATAAGAAAGTGTTTGAACTACATACACTTTCACCACATAAAATGAATCAGGAAAGAAGCGAAAAACCTTTGTAATAGCTGCTGTCTAAGATTAGTCATTAGGTTTTAGCTACCATACTCAAACAGTGGTCATACATAAATCTGGAGTGGCCTACACTCAACTTTACTATAAGTAAACTTAATATCAAACTTCTTGGGTATATAATATATAATGTCTCATTTAAGCATAATATAATCGTCTAAAAGGGAGATGTTTATTAGTCTTACATTCCTGAAGTAGTACAGATAGTGATTGATCCACTTTTTTTTGTATGTCACACAATTAACAGTTATACAATCATTAGTATAACTACAGCAGTAATAACTTTATAAAAAATAAATTAAAAATTTGCTTGTACGAAATAATTTCCTACAAGAAAGCATGGCTTTTGCTCCAATAGCCAGTGGATCTCTTACATAGTTTACCTGACCTCCTTCTACATTTAATACTTAAGACAAATTTTCCCATTTAGAAATTAAAAATATTTTAGGTATATTAAAAGCACTACAAATTTTTTGTCTGAAATGTCAAAAATATGTAAGAAAAAATGTCGTTTTAAGATAATTTTTAATTTAAGATGTAGGTTAATTTCATTTATTATTATTAAAAGAATTTTTTTTTAATTCTGAATAATGTTCTACATTTTTAGTCTTTTATCAAATTATTATACTGAAAATTTTATGGCATGCTAGAGTTTTTTAAAAACTCACTTTTCTTTCCCTTAATCAAAAATCATAAAATTCCAATTTACTCTGAGCGAATGTTATTTTTTCTCACGTGCTGTACTCTACACTTTGCTGTAAATGTATATTGAGAAAAAATATGTTGGTAAATAGCGACTTTTGTATTCCCAAATCAAGTTCGAAGCCGACTTTTCTGTACAATTTTAAATTTAAAAGCTGGAAGCTTGAAATTTTTAAGTATAATGGTATGAACTATTAGACAAGAATAGTGAAAAAATTATATTATTTTTCGGATATTAGTCGAAAACATAGAAGGTCTCTTACAGGATGAAAAAGTTCATTCCACAAACTTCAGTATTAACCAAAAATAATGTCATTCATAAACATAAAAAAATCAGCATCTGATATTAATCCTTGTAGAATGTTGCAACATGTAGATCGATTAGAACATTTTGTTAGACAAACTCATCATACCATGAAAAGAATCAGAAATTATATGTTTAATATGCTCTATTGTCGTTGAATTTTTACATATAAGAATTATATTCTTTTTATATCACAAATATAATAAGTCGTTAAATCATTTCAAAATTTTCATTATATCTATAAATATTATATTATTTCGGTCATTTCACTCAAAAAAATTCTAAGTCAACGTAAACAATGTAAAAAAATATCAAAAATTCGACAAGTATAGCAGGTGATCCATTAGTCTGGGATAAACAAACAGATTTTATAGCTTTATTGCACTTTGCCATGATTGAACTTTCATGATTTTTTTTCTAAATTACTAATTTTTTGTTCCCGTTTGGTAAAATTTTCATGGTTTCTTAATGAGCCGTTTAACGTTAAAAAAACATTTTCTGAAAACAGAAATCGTACTTTAACGATTTCGTCCCTTTGGCGAATGTAATTTTAAAAACAAATATCTCATTTCATTCTCCATAGAATGATCTATTTTTAGGTATTGTTTGATTTTGATCGGTCATACGGCATGGCTTGTATGGCTCTCTTAAGATTTTAGATTGAATTGAAGTTCTAATTTTTACATTTTATTAAAAAAAAATATTTGCAGTTTTTTTAAATTTTGAATATTTTTCTTTTATTGCATTTGTAACCTCAAAGATAGTGCCAACATTTCAAAACTCTAAAGTTAGGAGTTTAGGAGAAAAAATGTTGTCTATAAACAGGTTTTTGGCAAAAAAAGTGACTTTCCCGTCATGCATAATTCTTCCCAAACAATAGGGATCATCTATACTATGATAGGGCCCATTTTTGTGTAAAATATCAACTTGATCCATCAAAGATTCTGGACCGTAGCATGGTAATAAGCAATGCTAACACACTCACCCACCCACACAAAGACATACATCATCAAAAAACTTCATAAAACAACCTCTGGGACCTCAAAACATGTAATTCTGTCAAAACATCAAGATCGAATTTTTCATAATCACTATACTTTATTTATAATAAAGGAAAAATTGATAATAAAACGACATTTAACAGCCTGTATTAGAAAATAGGAAAACCCTCATGTATTCTTCTACAACAGAAGGTTGTCAACCTCAAATTTCAGTAAGGCAAAATTGAATAGTGAAGTAAAGTCAGGAGCCATATTTAATATTTATTGAAAAATTAAATGCAACTGATATGGAATGTTCATCCTTTTCATATGTAAACAAACTTTACTTTTGCTTAAACACAACTAAATGTGGTATTCAAACAAAAACACAGATCTGGTATTCATTTCTTATTTAAATAAATAAAGTATGTTTCTCCCCATATCCTTTCAAGTTCCTTTTCAAACTAAACCTTTTTCAAAGCCAACAACAAAAGAACCAAAACGAAAAATGACATTTAATAAAAATCCAACTATTAATATATATATGTAAACTATATTCACAAAAAAGAACACACAGAAATGAAACAGAAACTCACTGCTATATTTTGATGGCTTCGTCATCAGGAAAATAGATGTGAATCACTCTGAAGACTGGTAACAACTCAGTGATCTATGAATATATCACAAACATGAATATCCTAAAACAAAAACATCAACCATATATCTTAATCTATTCTTTGTGATATATATTTCTTTGATATAAAATATATATCACAAACAAATATACTGAAGTAAGTTAGGAAAAATGTTTTAAACATCTTGAAGTTTATACGGTAATTACTAAAATAAAACAAATCCAATTTTAATAATTTTAAAAGGAAATTATTACCATAAATAAAGTTTTTTTTTGCTGAATTACCTTTAAAAAATTCATTATTTTCATTAAAACAAATGCTAAAATAATCAAAATAAAGTGTTAAAAAGTCTAGAAATTAGAGAAATTTGGCAAATTAATAAACATGATCATCTTTAATAAACATGATATAGGATTAAATTTAGTTTAAACACATTTAAAAACTAATTTCATAGATACTTAAATAGTTTTTATATAATTGTGTTGATATAATTTTTAATAATAAACATTTCATAATATCAAAATTATTAATATGATTGATCATATATAGAAACTACAGTTTCAAAGTATGAAAAAAAATATGTGATAATGCAGAATGAACCAAAAGTAAGTTTACAATTGCCCAAATCTTTTCTTTGCTACATAAAGATTTCAATTGGTGAACAATATAATACAAGTATTAAATTAATACTAAATTCAAATGGATATTAAATTTATATTAGAAGTTAGAAAAGAACAGAGTAAATTAGTTGAAATTAAATACAATATATGAATGTTGAATTGAACTATTGAGGTTTTTAGCAAGAGTTATTAGTATGAAATTAGTAAATAACTTAATTAATCTACCAATAGGAAGAAATATGACATTATAACAGATTGAACAAGTAATGAACATTTAAAGTGCTTAACCTATCATTTGGTTATGATATAATTTTTAATAATAAACAATTCATAATGTCAAAATTATAAATATGACTATATATATAGAAACTACAGTTTCAAAATATTAAAAATTTTTAATGAATTTAACAACTATATGATAACAAAGAATGAACCAAAAGTAAGTTTACAGTTACCCAACTCTTTTCATTGCTTCATAATGATTTCAATTGGTAAACAATTATAATACAGGTAAAAGAAATGGATGTTAAATTAATATTGGAAGTTGTAAAATGCTGAGCTTGTTCTATGGACAAGGTTATTGTAGCCATGGTTTTAGTCCTGTATTATGTTCTCATATTTTTTCTAAATCAGTTTTAGTTAATGTAATTTTCCATTATATGATTATAAAGAATGATTTTTATTTATTAATTAAAAGAATATGCCAGTAATTAGTAAAATGAACGTTAAATGATACATCATTACATTGTATAACAAAATTAATACTAATAACTGAATTGAAATAGTTAATTATATTAAACATGAAACAACTATAATCATAAAAACAATGATAACTATTATTGAATTCAAACTGTAAGAGTTACACATAATATTAGAAAGTAATATATTCCATTAAACTTTAATAATTTAAAATGAAATTCTAGTTATTTCAATAATTTATTTCTGGTAGGATACTTGTTTGACATTTTGATAAATAACGAACACATTATTCTGTATTTTTAATTAATTTGTCACATTGTGTATAAATATAGGTATGTATTATTGATTTTAATATAATTTTTTTTAAAGAAAGGACGCTAACCTATAACTGAAGTAGCCATTTGGTTAAACATAATCACTAAGAAATTGTCATCTAATTATTTATTTATTTATTATTATTATTATTATTATTGAACTAATTTATTGTTAAAAATATACCTACAAATAGTTGCAGAAACGGTCGTACTTACGATTTGTTTAAATATTCAGGAATATTGTTCTTTTCAGAGAATAATATTTCATTATGGCAGATGTATTAGAACACTACAGAGTCGTATTCTGAACTGACCAATCACAGTGCATGATGTGCATGAGTTGCACATGACGTCACTCAAGCAATATCATTTCAATTACGTCATTTTATTAGTTCACTTAATCTCTTTAAATATAACACTATTTTACTTGTTTTCTTTAAGGAAATATATCGAATGACTATATTACTATATATATATATATATACTATACTATACTATACTATATATATATATATACTATTTGATAAATAACGAGCACATTATTCTGTATTTTAAATTAATTTGTCATATTGTGTGTAAATATAGGTATGTGTTATTGTTTTAATACACAAATCAATATAGTACTATAGTATATAATACTATAGTACTATAATATACTATACTATATTACTATATATATGGATATTCATGATTTGTTTTCTTGACCCAATATTTATATGATGTAATTTTTTTTGAGGGTTGAGGTCTAATGATTTTAAACTAGTCCTTTTGCCGACGCTTCGACATATATTTCTGTCATCTTCAGGTCTACAACATGATTGTTTTACAATTACCACTACTATTACTACTATTATGGTTATTTATTACATTTTACATGTACAGGAACAGAAAGGAATTGATTCATAAATCAGTTATTTCGACTATGGATTTTTTTTCACATTAAACAGACATCATCGAAAAAACTTCATAAAACGACTTCTAGGACCTCAAAACCTGTAATTCCGTCAAAATCTCGAGATCGAATTTTTTCACGATCACTATACTTTACTTATAGTAAAGTAAAAAAGAAAATGAAAGAGTGAGTTACGAGTTTACTCAATAATCGAACAAATTTCTAAAGGGTACATAATAAACATAGAATAATTATTGAGCTGAAGAAATAATTTTGCTTAAATTAAAAAAGGTGTTAACTAATAAGGTGTAAAAGATTCTAAGACTCCCATTGAATTTAAGTCAAATATTTACATAAGCATAGTAGAAATTTTTAAACACCTATATATGTCTACTCAAGCTCTTGAAAGAGTGTATTTAAGATATATTCTTTAAATAATGAAAAAAATAATTACTTTTTAACGAGAATAAAAATAAAAAAATTGTATTAACATTATTAAAAACAAACTCACATATTTTTAAAAACTATGCATAAAAAAACGGACAGATTTGAAATTTGGTTATAAAGAATAAGATGAAACATATCAAAAAATTTCTAAAACTACAAATTTTTATAATTTGGATGACATAAATGCTGGGTACGTTATTTATCTTCAGTTTAATAGATATGTAGCTTCAAATCGGAGGGTCCCAATTCAAGTCCAAGTAGCTAATAATAATGGATTGAACGAGATTTGGCCAGTATTGATTACTTCCTAGAGGGGCCAATAAGTTGGTATGGGACGCATTAGGAAGAGGGTTTTTATTTGTCATCGGACCGACGGCGGAGAAACAGCCAGTGTCCCTGCGAGGGTAGAAAGGCGATAAAAAGCGGAAATGATGTTTTGCCCCAAGTGGTCACTTGGGAAGGCTGTTCTAATTCAGCCAAGGGGCGCCGCCCAACAATCAGATGACCGTTTTTTCTTACCCCCCCCCCCCCCCTTCACAACCAGTGTTCTTTAGTTTTGTGAGAACTCGAGTTCCCTCAAGGGCTCTCTACATCAGCCCTTTATATTGCTGCCAACCCTCCAATATCACCCTACTTGCCACAAAGTTTATTGCCACTCATATGTAATGAACAACACTATGCCTCAAAAAATGCAACTATTAATTATGGTTAACTTTCAAGTTCTATTAATTGAATAATTTGAAATTAATTTAAACTATTTTATTACTGAATAACTATATTACATATCCTATTGAAACATGTGTTAATAATAAAACAATGTATAAAAAGTTCCAATAATTAATAATCAAATAATGATCGCTACTTTCATTTACCCTCTACGGGAAATATAGACAAACGAAAGCACTATCGTTAATGCAGAGCTTTCAGCTTAAGTATACGGTTTTAGAGGCTCTGGTTTATAAAATTGATCTTTTAACGTACTTTGGAGTATTTTTTTTGTGTGTTTGTTTATATCTGAGCATGATGTTTCAAAAATGGAAAAAGTTATAACCGCTGAATTTTATGTTTTAATTTTAAAGCCCTGTTAGCCCGTAGACAAAACATTAATTTAAGGTCAATACTAACATTAAATATTCATAAGAGGTACTTTATCTGGAATGAATTCGGTTTCTTGCGATTAATGATAAAAAACATTAAATAATAAGTTGTCTAAGTAACCTGGTACAACATTCTACCAGCGTTCCTGGTAAACATAGTGCAAACCTAAACAAATACAATTATTAGAAATGATAATTACTACGACAATTTATAGATCTTTAGAAAATAATTTTTCTGTTTACTTATGTTACAAGTCCTGTTTCTGTGATTAGAACTGACTAAAACTTCTACTATTATATATATTCTAAAACTTCAAGACCGAGGCTACTTTGAAATGTACTTTTTATTTATATATTAATAATGTGCGTTGATATTTTTTGATATTATTAAAAAAATGATGTCGTGTCACCTTTAGCTTTTTTAAAATACATGTCATGTGCACTTATATTTTGTACAAATTACTAAGTATACTTTATTGAAGTGATATTTTAACTAATATACATACATACAATGGTTGAGTTTACTGGTTTAGATATAGAGCTGATTATAAACGTCTTCCGGTTAAAGATAGGTTATTCATGCATAATAACTTATCTTTTATGAAGTAGGGTTGGATACTTCTAATAATATAGTAATAATTGAATATTTCAAACAAACGAATTACCAATCAGAAATAAATAAGCAAGCCTTACTTTTAATTATTTAATTTTACTAATTTTTAATTTTATTAAACTTAAAGAAAAACTTAGCTAAACTTTGACCAAAAGATTTTAATTATGGTTCAAATGGTATCATTATTATGAATAATAATATAATACATTCTAAGGTAGGACAATCAGTTATTATGTGGTATTTAAACATTTTGTAGTAAAAAAACTAATGAAATAGTCTCCATATATAGAAATTTAATAGTATAAACAACGCGTTCCGAACACATAGTGTTTTTCCTCAGGCATTAACTAAAAAAATGCAATGTCATCAGGAGGAGGAGGAGGAGGAGGAGAAGGAGGAGGAGGAGGAGGAGGAGGAGGAGGAGGAGGAGGAGGAGGGGGGAGGATGGGGGTGTATGGGGGAGGAGGGGTGAGGGGAGAGGGGGAGGGAGGAGGGGAGGAGGAGAAGTGGGAGGAGGGGGAGGAGGGGAGGGGGAGGGGAGGGGAGGGGAGGAGGGTAGGGGGAGGAGGGGAGGAGGACAAGGAGGAGGAGGAGGGTAGGGGGAGGAGGAGGGTAGGGGGAGGAGGAGGGTAGGGGGAGGGGGAGGGGAGGGGAGGAAGGAGGGAGGAGGGAGGGAGTGGGAGGAGGGAGGGGAGGGGAGGGAGGAGGGGGAGGAGGTGGTGAGGGGAGGGTGAGGGGAGGGGGAGGGGTTCAATAAAAATTGAACTTTTATTTATATGAATAAATTAAGAAAAGTTGTGCAGTTAAGAATTTGCTCATTGAGGCAAGCAGGAGACTTATCGCACACTGATTTGTTAATTTCATAATCTTTGAGAATAGATATTTTACGGAATTTATTGTTTTTATCTAATATTTGTATGTTTTGGTCTTGATCAAATTGGTGATTATTTGTGACTAATTGTTAAACAAAATCAGATATGAATTGATTATTGTTGTGGGATTAGGTTTTATGTTAAACTTCTTGTATACGTTCTTTCATTCTTTTGTGGTTTTTTTGTTTAATTTTTATACGTGAAGACTATTTCATTAGCTTTTTACCCCAGAGTATATTCAATAGCTATACTTAAAGCAAGTTAAGCCAATTAGATAAAGAAAGTTATGGATAAAGTAACTATATTAAATTGCAATAATTGTATCAATATCAATCCGAAAACAATAAGAAATGCTGGTAATTGGATGTTTCCAATTGAAGAAAACAGGCGGAAATATTAGAAGTTAGTGATAAGAAATAGCCTACCTGGAGCAGCCATTACCAATTAAAGTTATTATGAAAAAAAAACAGGTTATAAGACAAACTTCATCTGTAAATAAAAGTTAGTTTTATATTTCTGGGATATTTATTCAGGAGCACCTAGAACCTCAACCCTGACCCTGCAAACTTCGTACCGCCAACTGTCAAGGGTTGTTGTGTCTTACACAGAAATATTCAATTCAAAAAGAAATAAAAATTTACATAAAAAATCTGGAGTTGCATAAACTTAACTTTACTATAAGTAAACATAATATTAAACCTGTTAACAGTCAACTTATGTTTTGTTTTATTAATCCAACACTTGTTCAACAACTATCCATCACACCAGAATGCAACAGAAAATATATGTTTGATTGAGGTTAATTTTATTGTTCCAGCATATCATCTTAACTAATTAAAACATTTCAATTTTTTTTAAATGAACCCATAAATAACAATTTTATTCCACTTAAAAACTGTCCAAGTCAATGAAAACAATGTGAATACATGAAAACAAATCTGACCAGTAGAGCAGGTGATTCATTATTACAAAACAAAATTTAATTTTTTTTAATTTCCTGAGGAGCACCAAAAACAACTCTGATTTAAAAAAAATTACATAAACCTTCTCGGGAATATACCTAATAATTTTCCGGATTTCCACGGCGATTGGATGTATGGTTTTTGAATCTCTCGGGTACAGACAGACAGACGAGTATATATATATATATATATATATAAGGCATTCCTTAATGCAAACCCTCTTAATGAACTGAATCAGTAGAGATAGTTACGTCTTGAAGAGTTTTATGAGAATGAATTTTAATTGATATCTACGTCTTTATCTGTGAAAGTTGCAAGCAATATAAAATTTGTTAAATGAATAAAAAAATATTAAAATTACTGTATTTGAAAAACATGTAACTTTACGAAAAATAGTAAACTGATGGTAGTTTACAATTTTTTTGTATCTTCAATTTTTTTTCCTTTCAAAATCTCATGAAGATGTTGAAATTTAAAACATTTGCCACTTCTTTACATTAATTTTACCTGTCAGTGATGCAGACGTTCTTATGCATTTTTTATTAACTTTATTTTATTAACATTTTTATATTAACTTCAATATATGTCAATGATTCATTTATTCCATTGGTGACATGAATCATGTTCAAAATTTATAAGGTAACTAATGCAATAGCTTTAATTTATTCTTTACTAAATATGTGATCATATAATCAGACATTCATAGTTAGTCTTTTGATTATTTTAACTATATCTTAATTCTAACAAATTTTGTTTCAATTGATCTTTAGAGGGCAGAACGTCTACAATACAGAAATGACAAAGTAAGAATAGCAATCAATACATTTTGATAAAAAATTCTGTCAAATTATTCAATTGTCCCTTTTTGGTTTTTACTGTTTCATTTTTATTGATTGTCTAATGCGAAGCCAGGGAAGCCTATTTGACCAAAATGGTGTATTTTAGCGTCTTCTGACTGCTTACAATTATTTTTTATAATGAAATTTTTTGTATGCTCTTTATATTGTATTGAAATTTTTCGTAAATGATTAAACTCTAAGCTTATATATTTTGAGAAAAGAAACAATAGACATTTAGTTTATTATTATTTAGTGTTATTCATAGTAAAGTAATTAATCTATAATTTCGTTCTAGTAGTAATCTATAGTTATAGATATGTTACTATAATTTATTAATTAACGAAGAGAACACAGTCTGATGAAGAGTACCCAGTTCTCTCTGTAGGACTACCCCAGCAATGTAAAACTTGGTTGCATACCCTCAATAAAGATTCATTTATTTAATAGACATGTTAAAGTTTTCTGAGTAAAATAAAGTGTTGTTTTCGATTTAATAAAAGACAGATCAAAAGTAATTACAGCTTTGATAGTGACAGAGACTTAAACCTTTACATTGGATTTTCCAGTTTTGAAAACTCTCTTATTTAGAGTGGTATAAAATCAATCAATATTTATAATTTAATTATTATCAATTATCAATTATTAATATCAGTAATCTTTAAAATTTATTTCTTCTTTAACGCCTGAATTTACAATTAAAATTTCTGTTACTAAAATCCCTTCATCTATCTTATAAACTTTAAAAGGTATATTTACTTTCACTAAATATTTTTCTTGTAAACTTACTTTAGACGTTGTGCAGTTACTGTAAACTTAGCTGCTCTCCATAGTCACCATATAACTTTCTTCTCTCCTTACTACCTACCTCCCGGTACACCTGTACACCTAAAACCTCTAACATGCCAGTCTAGTTATCTCTTCCCGATAACTAGGTAGGCACTATATTATGCTCCTTGATATAGTACCTAACTAAATATAGATTTAAACTAACTAAAAATAAAATTCCTCACTTATAGTTTACAATTTAAGTATAAAGTAAACAAGAGAACGTTAAGTTCGAACTTTTCGTTTCTTAATAAAACTTTTTTCGTATAGATTCTTTTATTTCCTCATTACAAGTTAATGTCACAATGCAACTTCTTCACTACTACTAAGTACTGGACAAAGTCTTCTTGTTATCTGAAAATATTTTGTCTTTTTAAAGCAAAAATTTAAGAATCATTTAGAAAGTCAAATCAAAGATAAATTAATTTAGAGGGAATGTACATCGAAAGAAATGATTATATAGTATGTTTGCTTATTTCACAAGCTATGCAAGCAGTTATTGGGTGGTATTTACTCAGGATTATAGAGAAAAAGAAACACTAAGTTTTCGAATGATTTAATCAAACCATGCGTTTCGAGCACTTAGTTTCATCATCACATTACATCTGCTTCAGTGAGGTGATGTAACCTGATAATGAACATATATTGCATAAGCCTGAATGCAATAAAATGAAAATTTTTAATGTGATTGATAAGTTTAGAATGGTTAAAAATTATTCTTATTTCGCACCCTTTTATAAAAGTGCAGTTCACACTTCTTTAAACCACTAATGTAACTGTTCATTTTTTCTATTTTCTAAATTTTATACTTGTTTTTATAAAAAAAGATTGTAAATAAAACCAAAAAGTTGATTTCGAAAGATTGATTTGAAACTAGAAAACTGACCAATTTGTCCTGAATTTTGATTTCAAAATTCAAGTGGACAGTGGTACCTGAGAGAGGTACCACTCTCAGCTCAACGTCCTTATTAAGGTATATTCGTGTGGCAAACAGGAATCACCACTTTAATTGTGCTCTTGCATGTGGTACCATGATCTATCAGTGATATGGCTGAATAATCTGGGAGCACTAAATAATACCAAACTGGTTCCAGGATCTAAACACTTAATGTTAAAAACATGTGGCAACAAGTAATCACCGGTTGAACTTAACTATTCCTTATGTTTTTCCAGATCTGGAAAATTATTGTTAAAACCTTTCTCAGTTGTTCTTAAAACCTTTCTGAGTTATTGTTGAAACCTTTTAAAAATTAAAAGTATAACCAATATTACCAGTTTTATATTTTCATTTGTACCTCATTAAATTATAAATCGTCGGATATGTTAATTTTGTCAATATTCAACAACTTTAATTCCAAAATACCTATATAGTTCAACAATGGTATAGGACTATTGTGTCATAGGCATTTAGCTGGTTATCAACAAATGTTATTTAAAAGGTTATCATGTAATCAGTTTAAGAAAGACTATGTCTTTTTAACTTTAATTCTAATGTTGTCGATCAAGAGAAAAAGTGATGAAGGTTGTTTGATTTAATTCCGTTACTTTTGAAGGCTGAGATTAAAAGTGGCAACTAAATGTCTGTTCAGGAGACGCTATTGAAGGCGAAAGGTTTTTGTTTTTCAGAAAGTTGAAATCAGCTACAGGAGTGGTGGTAGTAGTATTTAAATTTCTTTTGTCCCGGAGAAGGGGAGGCCACCCTGTTCCGGTTCTTTAGAGGGGCGTCAGGCCACTGTCTTATCTCCAGGAGCCACGTTTCACAGATTTAATTTAATGAAATCTCAAGCTTTGCTCGTAGCCGAGTGGTGCAGCTCATCTGACGATCACTTTACTCAAAAAACTCCTTTCATTTTATCAACACTTTGACCACCACTTTCTTCAAGAGACAAGTCCTTAATTAATCAATACAATTTGAATCACTCTTCATATGTTTTGTAACTTATAAAAAAAATAATTTTTTTATTTTTTATTATAAATAAAGCATAGCGATTATGAAAAAGATCGATCACAAAATTTTGACAGTGTACATGTTTTGACGCTCCCAAACTTTACTTTTTATGTTCTCTCTCTCTCTCTCTCTCTCTCTCTCTCTCTTCTATATATATATATATATATATATATATATACATATATAGGTTTAAAAAGAATTTCTAGAACTACTCTGTAGAATACATGATACAAGTATCTGAACTACAATACTTTTATTGGTTATGTCTATAGGAATAGTAAAAAAAAATTATTTCGAGATTTTGACAGATTTACATATTTTGAGGCTCCTTCGAAGTCTTTTTGATAATGATGATGACGAGTGTGTACGTGTGTGTGTGTGTGTGTGTGTGTGTGTGTGTGTGTGTGTGTGTGTGTGTGTGGGTGTTGTGTGTGGGTGTGTGGGTGTGTGTGTGTATGTATGATTCTGTGTATAAGGTGAGTGGGTGGGAGTGAATATGCGAACATACCCTTTGGTCTTTAATTAGGAAATCCTTCAATTTATTAATAACGTTAGCATTATTTTTGACATTTCATTGGAAATAGATCCAATTAAGGGAGCTAATTATTTGCTACAGCTTTAAATTTATTAATAAGGTCAATATTGTTTTTAATATTAGGACTGAAAATGAGGAAATAATTGATGTAACATGCAAACACACTATTTAGAAAGGTTATAATTAAAGGAGGTGACAATAGGCTTAGCAGTGTCCCTGTTTTTCTTGGGGGGGGGGGGGGGGGGGAGGTGTCCTGATAGACCCATATTGTTTTGTTAAAATTCAGTTTTTATGTTTTTTAAGTGGTTTTTGTGTTAAAACTGTTTTCTTTATCCTATAAATAGTAGGCTATCAACGTCCATGAAAAAAATAAAAGAGATAGTTCCATAGGATCAGTATGAAACTAATGGAACAAATTGGTGGACCAAATGGTGTGTTTACAACCACTATTTGATCCATTTATAATTCAAATATTGAAAATAATACTAAATTATTAATAAACTAGCAAACGTATAGTATATTTCAAAAATTTTTAGATGGTACATGGGATTCCAAAATATTATTACAAATTATAGTATAGTTGCAAATTTCATTATTAGTACTGTGTTAAGCAAATACCTATGATACACCTGATTAGGTGTCTGTCCTTCAGGTTCTTGGCAGAACAAAGAGTTGGAACTTCTGACTTTGGAATTTCCTTTGGAGGAAGAAAATTACAATTGATCATGTGAACAAAACATCTTCTCACTCACTTCGATTCCCACGCTACATATGGTAGAGTTTCACCTTGTGACTTAGTTACTGTCATTGCAAAACAGACGCTGATGGAACATTGCAATCGTCGGCTTGGAATCAATGGTATGTTTGGTATACAGACTTCCCAGTACCACATCCAGTCATGATGTCCGCCTCTATGGCGCATCTGTACAAAGCACGAACCCACAGTCCTGTCCCGTTACACATTTTTGGGGCACTCATGTTTCGTAACATGAAATTTGTTACTGCTACTACATCGCAGCGTAATTGGTGCCCCTACTTTAAGTTTTTACTCTTGAGCAGGCAGTTCAGGAGCAGTCATGGAGTTAAGAAATTCAGTTGGATAATGAATTGCTTCCTCATCATTAATCACTCTGTTTACTGACGTGTAAGTTCTTTCTTCGGCTGGATATAGGGTAGAGACTTGTTTTTTTGATTTTTCCTGCCTACTCATTAGTAGGGATTGAGAATTGCTCGTTCACCAAGCCATTTATGGCAGATATTGAACTTTGAGAAACACCTTGACAATTATCTCTTGTTGGGAGCTTAAATGGAAATGAAATTGAAATGAACTAACAATAGGTACCTGCTTGGTATACCTGTATATTTTCAAAATAAACATGTCTGTGGAGTTAGGCAAAAACAGTTTAAAAGCCCATAACTTTGCTTCTACGTTCAATTTCCAATCCATTTATTGCTTATATTTTAAGTTAAATATGCACAAATCCACTGTCAAAGTTTCAGCTTGCTATGTATTATGATGGCTGAGTTTACTTCTGAAAAAATTTTTACGGACAATGAACAAACCGACAGACAGAAATTTTTCTAAGGGTGGATTCGGTTTCTCTAATGTATGAAACGTTACGATGACTTGAAATGAGTTAGTTCTAAGCAATGTACAGACAAAACCTTTCTTTTATATATTTAGATTGAAAACTGCAGTAGTTAACGATTGTATGCTTATCTTATTGAGGTAAATGGATAAAACAAAGTCTACACACAAAAAGAAGTCTTTTTATTCTAAACGTTTCGAACACTTTGTGCTCATCGTCATTCTACAATACGAATTAATAGTTACAGAAATAACAAGAATTGTATTCAATAAAATGAAAAAAGAATGACATGCCCAATGGAATTAGTGGAGGTCCGAACAGTCTTCGATACTGAAGTAATTAGGTCACATGAGATAGAGTAGGGAGGGGTAGTTAACAGATAAAGTGACAAAAGAGAAAAGTGATGTGCTATAAAGCAAGTCAGGAAACACTACTGTAGAGGAAAGAGGTTTTTCTTTTTACTGATTGATCACATCTTATAGAAGCAATTTGAGAAAATTTGAACAGACGCGATGGTGAATTTTGAATTAAGGCTTTAATTATTTCAAAAGTTTTCAAATTTGAAATTTCTTTAAATTTGCTGTTAAAATTTAACATTGCAAGGTTCTTGATAGGGTCAAAGCTGTGGTTGTGTGTGCAAAGTTTTTTCGAAAATATTAAAAAATTCTTTATTATTCTTATTGTATTTTTTTCTTTTCATATACTCTTTAAAATGTTTTGGGTTCTTTTTTCGAAGGAACGTACAGTCATACCAATGTAAAAACATTGGCAACCTGTACATGATAACTTATAAATTCCACTCAATGCACTGAGATGGTAAGATGTTAACTAGGTTTGGTAGGGTCACTAGGTAAATTCTAGTAGTTTTTTGAACCTAGGATGTTGTTTACTTCTTCAATATAAGAGTCTCGTTTTAGAATGGCAGTTGTCTTTCCTTTATCAAATTTTCTTATAATTAAATTATTTTCAGTGATTTTAAAATCAGTGGAATTTTGAGATATGTGAGAAGGTTTTAATAAGGAAGAGGAAAAAGGTTTATTTTTGTCTGCGGAGACTTTGTTTTATCCATATACCCGAGTATGAGTAAATACCATACAATTACAGATTGTATAACTAATGAGTAAGCTTATTAGTTGTGATGTCATGTCTTTATTCACTAATGTTCATGTAAACAATCTTCTTAAGTTTTTGGTAGGGAAAATAAGAAGCATGAGTTTTAATTCACCTGTCTACATCCAGATCCTTGTAAACTTTTGTGTTTTAAATGTTTGTTTTACTTTCAGTAATAAATATTACAACAAAAATTTGAATATGTCATGAGAGGTTGTCTGTCATATTTGTACAGAGTTTTTTTTAATTTAAAATAATGAGTTATATTACACCTCCGAATATAATGGCTTCAATATGTATAAGCAATTTATATTTGGTTAAAGAAAGAAAAAGTCGGCTGCTTTCTTATTAATATAAATAGCCTAGTATCCAGTATTAAATTGATTATTGGCATTTAAAGAGATTTAACTTTGTCCTTCCTGGATATTCTTTTGAAGAAGAAGGGGGACGTTTTGGAATTTGGTGTTTTTATAAAGACTAATCATGTTCTTATATTCATTATTTTTCTCACCTAATTCTATTAAGAGGTCTCTTTTTGATGTTGGGTTCATAAAAGCTTTTAGAATTTGTAAAGAACAATTTTTGGACATGAAAATTGAAACCATGTACACTATTGCTGCTAAATTAAGTTATCTTGAACCCTTTATAGATTATGTAAGAAAATGTTAAAAGGAACATAAATAAAAGAACAAAAAAACTTTGCTAAAGTACTTGAACTCTTGTTTAATCATGCACCAGTTAGCATTCAAGCTTTGTCAAAGCAGTTTGCTATTACTAATATATTCAAGAATGATGGAAATACAGAGTTTAGTATCAAACGCAGGGAAACATCCTATTTCTCCATACTAACACTCCTAAAGATTCTATAAACTGGGAACAAACCAATGCATTAGTTCATGAAAAGTCCACCATTAAACTACTGTATTTTCACTACTGATAATTTTGTATGATAATAATTTTAATAATATTATGGACATCAGAGCTCTTTTAATAGAAATCTATGGGCATTTAGAAAAGAAGAATCTGTGACAATTTGTTGCATATCAGTTTCCCCTTGTTTTCACAGATGTTGGGTTTATTGACACTTCATCATCCTCAATACATTCTTTTATTTACACCTCCAACTCATACTTCTCTTTGTGTTCCTTCACTTCCAGCACTCTTAGCTCCACCCTTTCTTCTGAGAACGAGGTTTATTCTTTAACTTTTCAGACTTGATACTCAGTGGATGATGGTACTAATTTGGTTTAAGGGCAAATAGAGTTTGCTATCTGTGCCTAGAACACAATGTTCATGAGGTAACCATTCTTAATGATGCTCCTGCTTGTTATGATCCATTAATTTTGAATCTGATAAGTTTGGTAATTAAATATCAAGTTTAATTGGTTTTAAAAGAAAAATAAAAGATGTGGTAAAATTTAAGAGTGGTAAAATAGTATTTTCAATAACAACTGATGTTACTTGAAAGTTAAAAAATCAGAATAATAATCTAAAATTAAAAAAAAAAATTATATAGCAGTAACTGATATTTAGTGAAAGAAGAATATAAAAGGGATCAATTAACTGGTTCTTTTTATTAGGTTCGGTGGAAGTCTTATTTCCTTTGAAGTAGGTCACATTAAGATGAAATAAGTGAGCCTTGGGGTGGGTGGGGGTTCGTGTGCGAGGGGTGGGAAGTTGAGAGGCGAGATGGGAGCTATCCCCTGTGTTATACTCGATCTTTTGTAGGGTGACTAACGAACCGTGGTCTCACCTGTAGCGGAGCTCCTTGTCTCCATGGCGACCCAACACCCCTAGTACTAATTAAAACCACCCCGTCTTGTCACCCTCGCCGTCTCCGTTTATCACTCACCCTCCAGCCCGCTTGCTCACGACCTCGTTATCAGCTCCTGTTGTGACTTGCCTATTCTTGTTTGCTTTCTCAACCTACTTTCACCATGTTGGAAATGTAAAACTCCTCTTCCACACTTTTTCTCCAATAACTCCATAGCTATTTGACGTTGTTTTAAAGACTTTAATATTACAGTTAACATTAAGGAATTCGATCAACAATATTGGACTAGTACTCAAGAACTAAGAGATTGTTTTCATTCTCTGTTTTCTGTATGACATCTAGCATAGCAAAAATATTACAAAATATATTTTTATATTTTTAGAATATTAAAAAAATATTTTTTTAGCATTTTTTAGAATATTAATTTAACAAAGTATTATAACGTTAAAAAATGAACTCACCAATGGACAGAGAAGACATTCTTCTAAATTGCAGTTCAGATCCAAAAAAACTTAATGTTGACATTTGATGCACCACCCACTCTAAACTACTAATGCGTAACAAATCATAGTAATATAACTATGGCTTGTTTAATTATATATTGTAGATTGTATGAGTTATATAAATTATTCACAGTTACCTTTTTTTATTTGGTCATAAAGAACAGTAATAAGACCCAATCCTAACTCTAATCTTGAGTATTACCTAACTTATAAACGAAAATTTCTTAGGGAGATCTTTATGTATGCAGTCATACAACCGCAACATGATTAAAAAGTACAATTCATCCCTCAAATAGGGTGGTTTTCTGAAACATACGTATGAACAAACTAATTATGTCTCCTTGAGAATTAAGTAATCTATAAAACATCCTGACTCAAACCTATATAGCATAATATAGTATTTAAAAAGTATTAAACAACGGAAAATTCAACCAACAAAATAATAATTGTTTAGAAAAATACCTTTTTCTTTACATATTTAGTAAAACAAACACCAACAGTTCAATACATGCAAATTGATGAAAAATTAAGCAAAAAATGGTAAATTTGTTTGCACAATAGCAAAAGGATTTCTTACATACTTGAAGTGTAAACTGGTTTCCCAATCATTTTTTAATATTTTTCCTCCCATATTTATTTTACGATGTTTTTCTTTCAATTTAATTTTATTTTAGGTCAAGTGTAGTAAAAATGTTAAAATGACAATTTTATCATTTAGTGGTTGAAGCCCACCGCCTCAATTTTTTGTTTCAGCGACGTCTGATTGTGTGAATGTGCCTTTTCTTGATGGGTAATTGGATTGGTATCCAAGAGCTCCTGGACTCGATATAGGTAACACTGTTTTGATATTATGCATTAAAATGGCTTTTATAAAGAATATTGTCTCTTAAAAATGCACTTCCTTGTACTCTACGTCATTCTAGCTACATTTTTTTTCTTTTGGATCACTAATTCTAGACACATGAAATGTTGAAGATATTTTTGACCTTCTATTCGAATTACCTTAAAACAATTTCAATTGTTTTTGTTGAAGAAGGATTAGTTTTACTGCCAATAAAATAAAATACAAAAAAATCAGGATTGTCCTACACTGAACTTTATTCTAATTAAACATCATATAAAAATTTTTAACAACCTAAAATTTGTAAATTTTACTGGAAAAATATTTTCAATTGTTTTATAAATCCGAGGGTTATTGCAGTTATTAATTTTGTCACTTTCATGATATTGCCGAAATTTCAAAACCCTAAAATTAGTAGTTTAGTTTAGAATTAGTAATAATATTATTATATTATATGGAAACATTGCTATATTATTTTACTAACATTGTTGTCATATCTATGGTCACTTATAAATTTGTTTGTTTACTTATTACTAAAAGTAATAGTAAAAATATTAATTGCATAGAATAATGCATTAATGGAAAAATGCTTTACTACACTCAAATTATTATTTTAATTCAATATAGTTATAAGATAACAAATCGCACATAGAGAATTTTATTTGTTGTTATTGATCCATAACTTGTTGTTTCCTAATGGCTTTTAAGAATGCCAATTTAGATCATTTATAAAAGGAGCGTTTTTGAGAAAAGTTTTCTAGAGGCTGAAGGGGAACAGCACTTAGGAGTGATTAGAACCAGTAAGAATCGTTACTTAATTCTAGCAAACAAAGCCAAGATGGGTGGACCGAGTTACTCTTGGTTTTGTTTTCCAGAATCACAAAAATCTTCCTTTTTCCGAGCTGATTAAAAAGTTTTCGATGGCTTTTTCAGTCAATTTAGAGCTACTCTCCTGACTAATGTTTTTATTTTTTGAATAATTTTTTCAGGCATCTTTTTGCTGTAGGTTTTATTCTGTTGCAATACATTTAAATAAAGTTTCCTCTATATTCATTTACTTTTTCATAATGGAGTTATTTTTCAAATTCACCGATTAAGATAATGATCTAAAAAGTAATTTTACAATCAATTCTTTGCCGTATTTCTCGTAAACGGATAAATTTGTTTAACAATTTATCAGTGTGCTATTAAATACGCCTTTATTTCAGTGTTTTTATATGTAACATTTACAATTAGCCTGAATATTGTCAACTTTTATGCAGTACTAATATATATATATTATTACAATAGTTATTCTACATTATCATACAAAGAAGTAAATACACAGGAGCATGATAGGGAAAAAGATAAAAGAAATGTTACTAACTTTACAGCATGAACGAGAAGAGAAAAAAAACAGATATTAGACAAAACTTCAGTATAACTTTGGCACTCGGTCAACTACCACCAGATTGCCATGTTCGTGTAATAGGTGATCTTTGGAGTAATGTGTTCTATGTTAAACAGATTGGTCCCCACTATATGTCTGTACTAAATGATAATTAGTACTGCGCATTGAGTAATGGAATATGTTTGTAGTACTCAAAACATAGATTATAACTAAACTGTAATTATTAGAACCAAATAGATATTATTTGATTACATCTGTAGCAAACGTGAAGTAGTAATATAAATCCCTATAGAGATAAAAAGGTATCACAGTCTCATATTTACAATATTTCTCATTGCTAGTAACTTTAGAGACAAATTTATTTTAAATGAAAGTAGTAAAATTGGTTGAAACCTGTAAAAGCATGTTATTGTTGAAACTAAAATTATTCATTTCTCTTTCCTTCAACTTGCAGATTAATAAGAGTAAAGACAAGAGAATTGTAAAAATAATTTTTTCATCATTCGCTTTCCAATTGTGATATATAATTTTACTATAAAAATAAACGAACGAATAATTTTTTCAATGAAACAATACTGGAAAGTACAAATTATTATTTTTTTATTGCTGAGACAATATTCCTTACCTTTTGTTAATAAATTCTTATTCAAAATAGCTGGGTATTATTATTAAAAACGGACTTGAAAATGATTTTCTATATATTTTGATTTAATTAAATAAATTTCTAACAACAAAGCCATTCAAATAGCCTTCCCTATATACATTTAAAGAGTCTCTGAATTTAGGTTAAAAAGCAAACTTAAATTATGATGATCATTAGCATAGTTAAAAGTACTTCGCAAAGAAATTTACTTGCATGAATCCAAAAATCAATATTAAATTATGCGGATGGTTTTTTTATAGTTTAGTGAAATCACGATTAGGGAAATAATGGAAAGTTAATTTTTGTGAATATAATCATTTGAATGAGAGTTGTTGGTGGGAAATTGCTATAGGTTGGGAATAATTGTAGGGTTTGAGAAAGTAACTAGAAGAGGGAGGGGAGCGATGAAAGATTGATGAAGAGAAAGGGGTGCGTTGTGTGAAATCTTAATGGCAGATCCTCGTCGTCGGATTAACGACAGAATAAGTCCTCAAGATAACTTATAAATATTCATTGGTCTCAGAAGGGATTAGGCTGTTTGAGCAAGGATTAGCACATCCCTGACTCAAGCTCTCATGCTTCTCTCAGCAAAGCCAAAGCCATTACTTTTATTTCACTTCTAAGATATGCAGGCCGTTGATATTGCCTAAGGAATGTCTAAGAATACGTCCTCAACCTTCCATTAATTAATTCAATCTGTCTCAAAATCCCGGATAGAAAACGACAGCCACTACTAAAATTAAACTTCATTTACTAAGCAGTAGCCAAGAGATTCGTTGTGGTAAGTTTGTTTTTAAAATTTTATTTCTGAATAATGATGACAGTAAATTATCATATTTAGTTTGTAATTTCGTAGCATAGTATGAATAAACAGAAATTTAATTGAAAAAAGTACAAGTTCTCTATATTTCTTATCAATTTTAAATGACAGAGTAAATCGCCTCATTATAACATTTAGAGACCTTTTTATTTTCTTTTACAACAATTCATTTATGTTTTTATAAAAACTAAATGCCCGAAACTTTATTTGCATGGCTTGTAACAACAAAATTGATATAAAAAGAAGTGATTACTACTTGAATAAAAGGCTAGTATTGAACCTGGGTGACATAACATAGGATTCAAGGACCAGAACAGTGAATAAGCCTAGCATGCCAAGAGAATGGTCGGAGGGGTTAGGTGAGTTTACGGGGTGATGGATTAGACGGACAGACTGGGGCATGAGACGGGAAAATTTAAAATGCAAAGCTGCAGAGCAAGGGCAGGCAGTGGCCAGGTTGTTGCACATTAATGAAGACAAACTGTGCTTTAAGGCTGGATAAACACGCCCAAGCTTTCACAATTACTTACCAACTTCCAGAGGCAATTTTCTTAAACAATCCAGTCGATCATTGTTAAAACCCTCGGCAAAAGTTTATTGTTTTAATTAGAAGGGAAGGGGAATAAGGAGAGAAGGGTAGCTTTCTGGCTCATAAACCGACACTTAATACGGAATTCACACCAACCAGCCTGGCTTAGTAATTAGTGTCTTGAAAACCCCCATTAGACACTCTAAATATAGAAGAGCTTAAAGGAAGCCGTTTGTTTCCGACAACGTCGAGCCGGCTTCTGCACATATTCAACGCAATGAGGTGGTGCGTGAGGCAGCCACCGGTACCATTTACATTAAGAGCAAATAATGATGCCAACACAAAATACATACGGTATAGTTAACTAACTTCATTCTTACAAAGAGATACAAATAAAGCTTACTTTGTGCAATTAATAATACTTTAGGTTCTTCTTCCAGCTTTCACACGATATCTATATAGAAAACTGCTATAAATGCACAATCATAGTTTATTATATACTCTAGAAGTTTGTTTTTCCAAGCTCAACTGTACAAAAACTGTTCACCTTCTTTTCAATTAAACTTTTTTTTTAAATATAAATATATAAATATAAATTTTAGATTATGGCTGTAATTTAAATTTGAATCAGGACTTCAATTTACAAACTCTTGTCCTTAAAAGTAAACATCCATTTCTTGTCTCTCAAATAATGATTATAGCTGACTTTTTTAATTTGCAAATGTTAGTTAGCAAAAAAAAATTTGTATGGAAGTTATTTAATGAACTTTAGCAGATGTGTTAAAAATCTTACTGTTTTGAGTAATATTAAACTATGAATTCATCACAAGTTATGTCCATACGGATATTTATTGTTTTTTGTTGACCTAGCCGTAGTGACAACTGGTATTGTATTGATATGAATATTCTATTGTAAAAACTCTAGACCTTTCTGATTGTTACAACATATCACTAACAAAGACAACTATAAAAGCCCACCCAGAGTCGCTTTTGACTTCATTTACCCCATATCGAATCCTAAGAAACATATTTAGAATTAAATTCATAATGTATACTTCTGTAGATGTTTTATTTTAACTCTAATATCAGCGAAGTATATTGCTGGGGCTAGTAGCAGTGAAAAAGTATAATACCACAAAATAAGGATGATATATATGTATAAGACTTTTTGAGATATTAACCTTGTTTTAAAAAAAATACTCAAATAGTAATTTATTTTTACAATATATATAATTTATATAATAAATATATTGATTTATTTATATAATAAAAAATTTATTCATATCATGATTTTATAAAATTATTTTTATAAATAACTATGATTTATTGAAAAATCATAAATAACGAGTTGTAAAAGGAGTATTTAAGAACATTGTAGGATGTGACTGTAATTGTTTCTTGACAGTTCTTAAATAAATAATTTAATACGAGGACAGTATACTGACATGCTTGCAAAGGTCAGTATAACATTAACTTTTCTTTCATTGGCACAACACAGAATTAATTTGCATTTAATTATTTCTATTTAAATATATTTGAAATATAGTAATACATTTAGAATTATTACTACTAGAGTTTCTAAAGTTACATTAGTCATAAGGTGCGAAACGAATTTAGTTTTCCTTTAGCAGTAAAAGCTAATGTGAGAAATCAAACTAATGAGGGAAAGATGGAAGAAGTGAGCAGGTTGTTAGAGAGTGGGCAGTGGGTGGATGCAGAAGAGTTTGGTTTGGGCTCGTTTGGGGTCGGTGGGATACGGAGGCGGGAGCTCCACGATTGATAGCACAAGAGCCCCACTGATTGAAGGAAGCCCCAAGGGTTGTCCGCCCCAAGAATAATTCAAACAAAATTGCAAATTCCCTTAACTTGAAGGGCGCAGTCGGACCGTTGGGTCGGAGGGGTAATTCGAACAAATGACGCCAGCCCCAGCACTAGAATTAGATTCTCGCCCTTTCTTCCCCAGACAACCGAGCTAATTCAATATCTGGCACACATTTTGCTGGGGGTGGCCATGTGTGCCGCCTCACCCTCATTATCCCTTCTACCCGCTCCTTTTACAAAGCAGCCAATGGCCTTTCCCATCCCTTCAGTCATCTCTTTCACCGTCCTATTTCACCCTTCCTCTTTGACATTAACACCTACTGGCTTGTGAGATAACTCCATAATACAATTACTTTAGCATCCTTAGATGTTAGCAGTTAGTTAAGAGAAGACTATCACTGACTTGAATAGTGTTTGTAACTTCTAACTTCTCTTCACTTTGTATTTAGTAAGACTGATAAACGTTTAATAGGCATAGAATACAAAAAATAACTTTTAGTAACCCCATTATGAACAAGTAGCTCTCCCCAGCTTTGAAAGAACAGATAAAATAATAATGATATCACAGATAATTACAGGTTTAAGCGTAGGCACGTTCAAAAAGTTATTCACTTGAAACTCATCAATTAGAGTTAAATAATAACTAATTCATTCATTAAATCAACAAGAAACTGACTGAACGTCTCGCAAAATGACAAAAATATTAAAATAAATCTTAATTGCAACGAAAAAGTATAAAGGGGCCTAGAAAGAACATTATTGTATGTAAATATAATAAGTCAGTTTTGGATTTACTATAATTTATCCAGAGTATCTAGACAGAGTACCATTGTTTTGATCTGGCTATGTCTATTTTGCCCATTATAACTCCAAATCGTTAATCTGGACAATCTGACGTGCCATTATCGTTATGAATCTGAGTGTCTCAATCATGTTTTCCATCGTTCTCTCTAAAATCACTGTCAGGTTTTAAGTTTTTTAATAAACACTTGAAGCTATAAACATATAAATCTAAATTGTTAATTATTTTACCTATTATTTTTAATTTTAACATTTACTGTTAGTTGCTCATTTATCTCCTATAGGGATTGCCTCACATTCAATAGAAGGTTTGCACCTTTTAGAGACAGAGTCTAATATACCTTCTTCGTATGATGTTAATTGCAGTTGGCATTAACAGGAAAAAAAATGACAGGTCAGACCTCCTACATATATTATTAAATCTCCCCTTTGAAGGCGTATTATTTTCTTTACAATTTTAAGTTCGGTTGGAATATGATATTCACGCCCTTTTCCTACACCTACCTTATACCAACTTAGAGATCATACTGCAAAAGCTCAGACAATACAATCCACCTTTTTATAAAAACAAAGTCTTATACATAACCTACACCTTGTAACATGATTATTTAGAGTATGAAATGGTACAACCACAAATACTCACCAACAATTTAAGGATTTTATTTGTGTCCTGCTGTTTTATACATTCTATGGGTAATGACACAATTGAAATCATTGATCTAGGACAATCTTACATATTATAATTATTATTGTTATTAGACCGAGAGCTGAGTTTCTTAGAATTTGTTCTCACCACAGCCATATTTGTTCCGTTTCTCTTTGCCATTTCTATAATGAAATTTAGATTTTACGTACTTTAATGAACTTCAAAATTGTTTTTAAAGGGTTATCTTTCATTTCCATTGGTATGAGGTTTAATTTCTTAAAAATCTTTAATTCCTTAAAAATTTAATTAACAAAAAAACGTGACAGAACTCTGGAAGTTTCTTTTACCTCTATTACCTAGTGTTCTCTTACCTCTACTGTTATTATTAGATGTGGATATCCTACTGAATATCTAATTCATAATTAAAAATAATAAAGAACTCATTATTATCTTACCTCTATTGTCATTATTAGATGTGGATATCCTACTGAATATCTAATTCATAATTAAGAATAATAAAGGACTGATTATTATCTTTTTATCAATATTATTATAAATGTTAGAGATACTTCAGACGGACAGTTATAAGCTGCAATAAAATATTTGAAATGTGTTGACTTTTGGAGTCGACAGAAGGATGCACAACAAAACAGACATGGTAACGGTGCACACAGGGATTCAGGCCTTCATTTTAATAATAATAATCATTCTATTGTCTTAAATCAATAATTTCATTTTTTATAACTGACAGAATAGATATAAACAAATAAAATTATTGATTTCATTATCTATGAAGATGATAATGCTTAACAGAGGGTTTGATATTGCGTCTACACAATAGCTACATTAAAATGGAACCACAACTAAATCTATGAGTTTACTTGCAGGAAAGTTGTGGGTAGACTATTGAGGTCTTTTTTCTTGTTATGTAGATATGCACTTTGTGCTTGTAAATAAATAAAGCAGCTCTGTGCTGTGGTCTAATGCTTTCCAATCATGGTTGGTTGGGAAGGTGCCAAAGACAGAGTTGATTATTCGCATTCCTGCTGAGGAAATGGATGGCAAGACACAGGCTGGTCAGAGTGATTTAGGCGAGGGCTAATTCAAAACAATCAATTAGGAGGGTCGCGCCTCGCTCCATCCATTAGACTATCTTTCACCGGCTTCAGCTGCCAACAGCCTCCTACAATACTCCGCTTTTCAGCATTTGTCATGTCTACTATTCACTACTTTTTCATCGGCTCATTTCTTCAAAATTATACTATTTTATTAAAGTAATATTATGTTACTTTTTCAATTATTCTAAATATAAGATATTTTTAATAAAATACTGTTTCTATGTACTATTCGTTTATATTTGGATGTACTAGAAACTTTGAAATGAAAAAAATAAATAAATATAGAGAAAACTTTAACAATTTTAATCAAATTTTTATAAATGCTCCATTTTTTTAATAGTAAAGGAACGAAACTTGATAGAAAAAATGCTTCTCAAACTTATTAAACAATATTACCAATTATAAATGTTTTAAAAATATAGAATATTTGGATTAATTAAAAAATAGTGCAATACATCCATACATTCAGATTAAATCATTTCCTGGCACCTTATATTACATCTCTTGACATGCCTAGACATAAATGCCAGCCTGAAAACTTGTATTTTTTGCCAAAGAAATAAACTTTTCCAAGCCCTCAGCAGTTTACTAGCAGCCATGAATAAAAAAATATATACCTGAACCAATCTTTGGCATGAAACGTATCTGGAACAAACATTTAAACAAAAGTTCGTCACATGCAACCATACTCTTAAATTGTTTCTGTTTCCATATTAACCGAACAATGATCTTTTTTCCTCAGACCTATGAAATCAATTCGAATATTATTGGCAAATGTCGTAACGCAACATTAACCCTGAACTGCCACAACTGCCCTATTATATAGGTCTAACACATGGAAATTCCCAAGGAAAGTATTAAACTTCTTTCAATAACTTCCAGTGTTTACTGTTTGGACTTAACTAAGAGCGATTCATTCTTAATGAGTTATAACAATTACAAGTAGTCCCACTCAAAATATCAATATATATATATAAAGATTCCACATAAACACGTGAAATAACAATCAATGATCAAACCACAATATGAAATGGAAAAACAAGACTAAGATCTTTCAACAAAGATTAGTTGGGTTTTTGATTCTGACAAAGACCGCTTGTTACGGTTGAAAGATGTTAGTCTTGTTTTCCATTTCATATTGTGGTTTGATCATATATTATATATATATAAATAATATAGTAGGTGTGTTCTCTAATCGGGTTCGTCAATTTTCCAGGATAAAAATCAAACTCTCGTTGCCAACGTTTTGGTTTTATTTAAAACCTTTTCATAGGCCTAAAACAAAGGATAATAAGAAATCACATATCAACATCAAACATATACACAATATGAAAATGGATTGTTACAACTCATGAATATTACAAGCAGAAATATTTCAGAGATACATAAAAACAATATTACTTAAGAAGTAAGAATTTTTTAACTAAGAAGATGAAAATTTACATTGTTGTTCCTTTAAATAATGTAAATTTCATTTTCTTAATTAAAAAATTCTTACTTCTGTAGTAATATTGTTTTATGTATCTCTGAAATATTTCTGCTTGTAATATTCATGATAGTTGTAACAATCCATTTTCATATTGTGTATATGTTTGATGTTGATATGTGATTTCTTATTATCCTTTGTTTGGTAGGCCTATGAAAAGGTTTTAAATAAAACCGAAACGTTGGCAACGAGAGTTTGATTTTTTATCCTGGAAAAATTGACCGAACCCGATTAGAGAACACACCTATTCTATCAAACGGTCGATATATTATTGAATCTGTTATATATATATATATATTTATATATATTATATTTATATATAATTTATATAATATATATCATCATATATATGATATGTTATCATATATATCATCATCATATATATGATGTATATCATCATATATCTTTATATCATCATATATATATAACAGATCATATATATATATATATTTATATATATATATATATATATATTATATTGTTAAAATTTGCAGCAGCTTCTGCACTCACTAACTTTAAGCTGGTGGCCTCGATCCTTCGGGCGATTTTTCTTTCTTCTGGCTGGCAGTTGCCATAGCATCTGTCCTAGAGACATCATCAATATTTTTCGAGCTTTCGACCATAGGAACATTGGTCATCTTCAGGTAGAGCATGCCTTGTAGTAAACAGCTTAAATGCCAATCAGGTTGACTAATTCGAACCAATCAGAGCGCAGGGTTAAGGCTGCTGCTCTGATTGGACCTCATGCTCGGCTCCAGGCTCATGCTCGTCGGAATTACATACATGTCCTTGACCTGGAGGTTTATAGAGGGGTTCCTTTCCTTTATGTACAGGGCTTCCAATATTTGTAGCTTCTCCGCATTCTGTTCCGCCTGTATGATGGCAGTGCCCTGCACCAGCATCTCCCTCGTCAGCTGAGTGTTGTGGTTTTCCTGTGTATGTTTCTTGGGGCTCCCGCAGTCAAATGAAGAGTTAGCCTCCTAGAGAGCTTAGTCGCAGTCATCCCAATGTACTTGGAAGGCAGGCTTTCACATTCACCTGTGGTGCAAGTATACTCGTACACTAGGTGACTGCGCTGAAGCTCCGGGGTATTCTTCTGAGGATTGTTTTTCAGCAGTAAGTTACTCGTTTTCTTGTTCTTGTAGTAAATTATCAGACTAATCCGCGCTTTCATCCTTGGATGAAAGCAGCGATTAGTTGATATTACTACAAGAACAGAAAACGAGTAACTTACTGCTGAAAACAATCCTCAGAAGAATACCCCGGAGCTTCAGCGCAGTCACCTAGTGTACGAGTATACTTGCACCACAGGTGAATGTGAAAGCCTGCCTTCCAAGTACATTGGGATGACTGCGACTAAGCTCTCTAGGAGGCTAACTCTTCATTTGACTCGGGAGCCCCAAGAAACATACACAGGAAAAACACAACACTCAGCTGACGAGGGAGATGCTGGTGCAGGGCACTGCCATCATACAGGCGGAACAGAATGCGGAGAAGCTACAAATATTGGAAGCCCTGTACATAAAGGAAAGGAACCCCTCTATAAACCTCCAGGTCAAGGACATGTATGTAATTCCGACGAGCAGGAGCTGGAGCCGAGCATGAGGTCAATCAGAGCAGCAGCCTTAACCCTGCGCTCTGATTGGTTCGAATTAGTCAACCTGATTGTCATTTAAGCTGTTTACTACAAGGCATGCTCTACCTGAAGATGACCAATGTTCCTATGGTCGAAAGCTCGAAAAATATTGATGATGTCTCTAGGACAGATGCTATGGCAACTGCAGCCAGAAGAAAGAAAAATCGCCCGAAGGATCGAGGCCACCAGCTTAAAGTTAGTGAGTGCAGAAGCTGCTGCAATTTTAACAACTATGTTTGAGAGAAGACCTGCTGCCAACGTATTCTAATATATATATATATATATATATAAGTGGAACCTCTACATACGAGCTACTCTACTTACGAGAAACTCGAGATACGAGATGTCTTTCGAGCAAAAATCTTGCTCTATATACGAGAGAAAATCCAAGTTACGAGAATTTCCAGATGGTTCAACTAGGAACCTACTAGTCGTACTAGGAACCTATGTAGCTACTAGTCGTGCTACAGCTCTTTTTAATGACACTTGCCTTACACATTTCAGTAACATTTTGAAAGGGAGGCAGAGACAAAACCTTCTTGGATAAGTTTTTCTTCAAAAGACCTATAGAAAGTGAAAGTGTTGCGATTCGCGCTAAAAGGGTAAAAGAAAGTAAAGAAAAGTAAAAACTGATACAGTAATGTTAAAAAGCAAAAAAAAGCAGAAAAAAGTGCATAAATAAATTAGTGCCGTAAAAAAATTTCGTTTTTCATAAAGTTAACTTTAATTTTAAGTGGAAGTGCTCATAATAAATGCTCATAATAAACTCGCATTTTATTCGTTAATATCATCTTATTTATCTTATTACAGTATTTTTATGTTCAGTCACTATTTGATTGTGTTTTTAGTAATCAGGAAGATGTGTTCATAGTTATTTAGGGTTAACTTGAATGATTTTGGGAGGCCGGGAACAAATTAATTGGTTTTCAGTTATTTCTTATGGGAAAAATTCGCTCTAGATACGAGAAATTCTAGATACGAGCACGATCCGGGAACGAATTAATCTCGTATGTAGAGGTTCCACTGTATATATATGAAAATACTAAACAGTTCAAACCGGACAGGTAAAGAAATAAAAAAGACAACACATAAAAAAAACGAGAACACTTACTGGATGAATATTTTGAACTGAAGTTCGTCATCAGGAAGGGAGTAGAAGGGAAGAAGAGGTATGTGCGTTCAGGACAGCGAGTGGAAGGCAACCATCGGAATATTGATCCAGTAAGTATTCTCGTTTCTTTTATTTGTTATATATATATATATATATATATATTATATATATATATATATATATATGTGTGTGTGTGTGTGTGTGTGTGTGTGATACACATCCAGTTGTGTAAAGAACATTCCTTTCTTTGATAATTTTTTATATTAATTTTCAGGTTTTTTTAGATTTTGGTGTATAATTGACTGAAGACAAATGCATTTGTCTCGAAATTAAAACACGTTTATCCTAAATAACACCTTTAAATTGTTTAATATAGCTTTTCATTGTTCCAGTAACTTCATTCCACCTAGGAAATTAAATCTTCCTAATCTCCAAATATCTATCAACTAGGGGAATAGTCTTTATTTAAAGATGATTTTCCTTCATCATTTAACACAATATGAAACTTACTTTTACTTTCATAAAACATAATAATTTTATAATATAATGATAAGGCGTGTATAGCAACGAATCGTACTTCAGTTTTTGCCCCATACTGTCATTTTTAAATGAATAATCAATTGGAATGACATTGATGAAGGATGTGCAAATGATCGGTGAAACTAAGAAGACTTCTATTAATTAGCTTTCGAGAAAGATCATGTGATCATGTCATAGGGGATCTGGTCACTTGAAAATCCAGGGCTTAGCTCTAGGGCTTGTGCTACGCTCCCCACTGGGCCCCACCTGCCACGGTTACAACGAGTTACCACAATTACCATGAGTGCCACGGTCATCTTGTAGGTAAGCACTGAAGTCGCCTTGTCCAGTGGCATCTTCAAAGTTCATCTCAAGATGTTCTATTTATAGAAGTGCAAACATTATTTTAATATTCCCAATGTGTTTTACTGGATTATCGAGCTGTCCTCAATTACTGTGTATTATTGTCATATTATCATTTACTGTAGTTATTGTATTATATATATTATTAATAATTATATTATATATATCTTCTTATAATACAACTGTGTCCAATGACTCTAATATTTATTATCTCAATCTGCTACCCAAAGCAGGACATATTATAATTAGAACGATAATATAAGAAAAGCCTATTTTCACTGGGTACATTGTTATTGTATTGTACATTATGTTATTGTATTTACACTGAGACATTGTTATTCGTAGAATTAAACTTTCAATAATAGTATATAAACTTTGTCTCTCTTAAAATTCAATAGAAGCCATCAAATCAACCTCTATTTTGACTTCAGTGTAAGTGAAGTATGCTAGCCATTGAACAATTTAATTTCAAGATTTTGACAGATTTATATATTATGAAGTCCCCAAATTTCTTTTCTTACATTTTACCCATGATCTGTGTGTGTGTGTGTGTGTGTGTGTGTGTGTGTGTGTGTGTGTGTGTGTGTGTGTGTGTGTGTGTGTGTGTGTGTGTGTGTGTGCGTGTATGTGTGTTTGTGGGCAGGTGAGTGAGAAAAAACAAATGTTAGGAATTTTTTTTACCATAGGCTACATAGTTTGATGAATCATATTTATATTAAACATGAAATTGGTTCTTTAGTGTAGGAGTGTCCAATTATTTTTGCATATACATCAATCATCATGTCAAGTCACTTTACTGGCTAACTGTGATTTTAGATGATCTTTAATTCTGCTAAACAATTCTAGAATTGTCATTCTAGAGTGCAGAAACTTCGGAATTATTGCGAAACTTTGAAAAGAACATATGCTTGAAAGCAAATCAACGATATATTTTATGATGTTTCAATGTGTGATATATGATTATCTAGCATAAAGGTGTTCTATATCATTAATGTTGAAATTAATTTACAAGTTGTACCCTTTATAAAATTATAATATCATAGATGGTTGTTGAATTTTTTTTGTACCTCACTGCTTTTGGGTAACATTGAAGCATAATAAAGGTAATTTTTCCTTCATTATGACAAAATGCATAAGCAATATCTCTTGTGATTCATAAACTTAAAACATTTATATTATGCTTGTTAGATCAAGTTTTGATATTGCTGTTTACAAATACTTGTAGTAAATTTGAGGGTGTCACTCCACAAAATTACAAAATTCAAAGATCTTACGTTAGATATTTGCTCATAAAAATGTATATATTATGAAAGAACTTTAATATATTTAATATATTTATATTTAATATATTTAAGTATTCTTTCTTTAATTTATCTATTTTTTCTTTGAAGAGTAAATCATATTTATTTTTTTCTGTTTTAATAACAAATTTTCCTAATAGAGTCATTTAATCTACAAATAAATTGCCCCATTACCTTGTATATGATATTCAAGATTGCAGATAATAAGAGTTAAAATAAAACTTTATATTTTAGGGAAAAGGTAATTTAGACAAGGATAAGATTGGAGACAAGAGAGTTGAGGGATTTAAAAGGACTCAAGAGGGTTAGAATCGGTCATGTGGGGCGGGAGAGCTCCACTTTGTATGTAAAACATGGTCGCTCCTTCATGTTCTACATGAATCCAACTTATTCCTTTCCACTTAGTAACCTCTACCCTGTAACTTATTTCTCGTTTCACTTCTTTGTGAAAATTTGAATAGGTTTATGATCTTTCTGAAGTGGTTGGTGTTTATCGTTTAACAATTTGTGCAGAACCTAATTGAATGTTAGGGTTAACAGCTAGTCCTACTTCCACTACTCATTAACAATTAAATTGTTAATTTAATTCAACAATTCTTTTACGATTTGAATTTTACATTTTTGTTTTGAAAAAGTTTTAGTTTTCTTTGATGACGACTGTAGATGTTTACGAGTACTGTAATATTATTTAAATCTTGGAAAAATGATAGCACTCCAAAATTAGATCCCTGATTGTAATTTCGATAATTATTTTCGAGACGATTTGAATGTTGACGAATTGTCAAAGTCAAATGGTGATGTTAGGGGTGGGGGTGGGGAGGGGGCAAAGTACGGGGAGCGGCAAAAATACGCCACTGTAAGATACCTGGAAGTCGTGAGGTGCTCACACCAGCTTTTCACTATGGGTACGACATTAAAAGTACTATAACTGAAATAATTTTTTTAAATGACAAAACTAGGATATTTTTTTCGTGCTGAATATGGATGTTTCCAGTAACAGTACAGTCCTTACTGTCTTCTACTGCTATCAATTAATTATATTCTAAATTATAACTATTAGTGAATGTAGTCAGTATTTAGGTGAGTTAAAAGTGAGCTGTTCTTTGTGCTCGTTATTTTTAATCAATTTGATAAAATTGATTTTATCAATTTTTTTGAGGAAATGAAAAAATGTGTTTAAAATACGAATTTTTTGAATATGTTTTGAGTTTCCAGAAGACATATAGTTACTGACTTCTCATAAGTTATGATGCCCCAGTTATTGAGTAAGTCTAGAATTAATATTTAAGCCATCCTCAGTCAACGAATATATATGATGGACCTCTCAAGACTGTTTACTTGAAAATTGTCCAGGATGTGAACCTAAAAGAAACTCTCACTTCCAATCTTATGTTAAGAAAACATCGAAAAGAAGTTTTGAGTTTTTACTAATGAATACAGCCAGAAACTAAATGTAGGTGTACTTTACGTTTACTACTTACAGTTGTTTATTATTAGTAATTAAGTAATTAGTAATTAGTAATTAGTTTAATAATACTAATCAATCTATTTGATTACTAATTTTTGACCTCTACTAAACAATAAAATGATCTAAAAGTTCCTCTTATCACTATCTGCTTATAAATCACCAGCAAAAAGAGTAGGAATTATCTTGTTTAGTATATTTCTTTATTTTTTTCATTTTTTAAAAAAATATAAGAAGTTATTTGTATAATTTATAAATTTAAAAAAATACTATTAACATTATTATATTTTTTAATTCAATAGTATAAGAATATGATAAATTCAATTATAATTTTTTAATCTATATAAATAAAAGAAAGGTTTTCTCTGTACATTGCTTAAAACTGACTCATTTTAAGTTTTCTTTACGTTTCATGCATTAGAGAAACCGAATCCACCATTAGAAAAATTTCTGTCTGTCGGTTTGTCGATTTGTCCACAAAATGTAGATTTGTGTATGCCTAACTTAAAATATAAACTCTAAATGGATTGAAAATCCAGCGTAGAAGCGAAGTTATTGATTTTTGAGCTATCTTTGGCTAACTTTACAAACATGTTTATTTTGAAAATATACAGGTACTCGTATAGCAAGTAGGTATTGTTAGTTGATTTTAATTTCATTTGCGTTTTAGACCTTCGACAGGAATTGTAGTCACTGGATTGCTTCTTCCCTCCTGTGTTCTCTCCTACAACTGTATTATCAGTGTCACTGGTAATACAATACTTACATTGTTGACGTTGACCAAATAAAAAATAATCCGTTGAAGGTCGTAACAAGAGATTATTGACAAGGTGTTTCCCAGAGTTCAAGATCTGCTACCTATTCAGAATAAATGACTTTATAAACGAGTAATACTGAACCCCTACTATCGAACAGGCAGGAAAAATAAATAATCATGTTCTTCCTCTATATTAAGTCGAAGAAAGAACTTACAAGTCAGTAAAGAGAGTGATTAGTGATGAGGAAGCTGTTCGTTATCCAACTGAATTTCTTGGCACCGTGACTACTCCTAGAATGCCTACTAATGAGAAATAACTTAAAGTAAGGGTACCAATCATACTGCGATATAGTAGCGTTAACCAATTTCATGTTACGAAACTTGAGTGGCTCAAAATGTGCAACAGGCCACGACCCAGATACACCATAGAGGCACACATCATGACTGGGTGTGGTATTGGGGAGCCTGTGTGTATACCACGGAGGCATTATCCGTTTCTGTTCAAACGATTGCAATAATGACCCGTCAGCGTCTGTTTTGCAATGACATTAACTAAGTCTCAAGGGGAAACTTTATCTAACGTAGGAATTGAAGTGAGTGAGACCAAGATTTTCTCACAACGTCAACTGTAGTTTGCTTGCACAAGAGTCAAAGGTTCCAACTCTTTATTCTTCCATGAGCCTGACGGACAGACAGCTAATGTAGTGTATGCATAGGCATTTACATAATACTATACTAATAACGCTATTTTCTACTGTTTCATAATTTCTATGATATTTTGGAACGCCATGTATCATACACGAATTTATGAAAACGTATGCGTCAAAGACGGCAGGTTTGCTAGTTTTCTATAATATTGTATTCTAAAAAAAAATACATTTCTCTTTATTAAAACTTCTAATGTTATTGTAAAATTGCATAAATGAAAGTAGGAAATGCTTTGTACAATTAGTTTTGACAAGAGTATCCTTATATATAAAACAAAGAGTTTTATACTGAAATTAACTTGTTTATTTTCAATAGCATTAGTGTGATATATATATATATATACCTTTCTTCTTCTCAAAATTTGGTCAGGGATGATTATTTGAAATAACCTCTTTGCTATGTTTCGTCTTTATTGTAAGACGTCCTCAGGGCAAGAAACCCAAAAACAATGAACATTTATCTTATCTACATCACCAAGACAATGGACAAGATAAATGTTCATGGTTATAGGGTTCTAGCTCGGAGAATGTCTTAAGCTAAAGATGAAACGTTGGTAAAGAGGTGATTCAAATAATTAACCCTGACCGAATTCTGAGAAGAACATTTATTAGTAATTGTGGACAAGCAATCAATTATATATAATATATATATTATCATTCATGACTTATATTCAGTAGGCAAAGAAAATTAACTTCAATTATATATAAATTTAATTTAAAAGCCTTATTAGGCTGGTAGCCGTGTTTATTGAAAGAAAACCCCTCCCCAGAGGCCTCTGGTAAAAGGGCAGACTATAGAATAATATGAAGGGGTAGGGGATGAAGTTGCCTTTTTATAGTTTTGATTCTGCCTTTCTCCCCCTCTTTATTTTTTCTGTTTCTGCTAGTCTGAGGGTTAACCCTCAGGATTAGATCCACCCTCCAAATTCAACCTTTTTCTTCTACATTGAATTTACCCCTTTTAAACGTTTGTTTCTCATTCCCTTTTACGCATGAGTTCATTTAAGGTTTAAAAATTGGCATTAAAAAGTCACGTAGATAAAAGCAATCTAATAACACTGAATACAAAGAGAACACAAATGAAAACAAATTTATTATTATGGTATTTCTAGAATATATTAATTACATGCTTTAATATTTGTTAATGCCATGAAAAATAATAACAAAACTGGAACAGTTATACAGTAACCAAAATGTTACTAAAGTTCTTTCATTAATCATCAATTCAAACTCTGTAACTTTGGGTATCTAGTCTAAAAACTAAAAAACCTACCAAGGAACTAAAGTTTTAATTAATTGATAATTATGTGGAGTTTTTCCACTCTTAAATCATATTGTTTTTATTACCAGCCCTTTTTTTTTAGAGAATTTATCCATGTTCAACATAGTTATGTGCAAATAAACAGCAAGATTTTTAATCTCTCTTGTCAATCAGTGACTGATTTGAGTTACATATAACTTCTGTTAATCTCAACTGACGAAAATTCACACGAAAGAAAGGTTTGATAAATAACTTTTGTGGAGAACCTCCCATAGTTTCCCATAGTCGGTATCATATACCGGAGTGGTTAATATAAGATAATGTAAATATTGCAGGCATCAAGCCCATAACCTTTGTAACGGTAGTCCACCACACTATCATCTGCGCCAAAGAGACCTTCTCATTATAGGCGTCCGAAACCTCATATAAATAATGTCTTGTTTTTTAAGTCAGTTAAAGATGAAACCTTAGATTTGATCACAAAGTAATTTTGAACATCAAAATGATTAAGTATTATTAGTTTTGTATTATTTTTTTATAAAGTTATAATGATTTAATTATAATAAAATTAGAAAGTTGAAATTACTGAATATTCGACGAAAATATGAAATGATTATTTAATATATCAGCAAATGATATTTATTCAATATGCAAGTTTTAGAAATTATCAAATTTATATAAGTAAAATATTTACAGCATCCTATTATGTTTCTAATAGAGTAACACTTAGTCTTAATGCCTATATTTTCTTCTTTTGATATATCTACTTCAATAAAGATTATAGAGGAAGGCTCCTGATGTCCAGGGTGGTATAGGAAAGATTTCAACATGACCAATTATATACTGCTTTCAGTAGGGTCAAACAAAAGAAAACCTTAGCTTTTTTGGAAAATAAAAATTGTGCAAAAAATTTTGTAAATGGAAGAGCATTGCATTGAAATCATTTTCATATCTTCTATATACTTACTACCTTATAATGCAGTCCTACCTCAACCACCGCTTTAGCCAAGTAATAGAAGGCTCTTGTCTTTCTCCAGTTATTCATATTAAGGCAGGAGTTCCGCAAGGAAGCATACTTGGACCAGTGCTATACTCCATATACACCTCCGACATTCCAGAATCTCCCCATACAGTCTTAGCCACATTTGCTGACGACAAGGCAATCCTCTGCACAAATGACAGTTCTGAGCTAGCATCCTACTATATCCAGCAACACTTAAACGTTATAGAGTCATGGCTGAAGTGTTGGAGAATACGCATTAACGAACAGAAAAGTGTTCACGTAACATTCACGTTGCGGCCAGATACGTGTTCTCCAGTCTTCCTTAACCATATTCCGATCCCTCAAGCTACAACCACCAAATACTTAGGACTGCACCTTGACAGACGTCTTACTTGGGCTCCCCATACCAAAATGAAAAGAACAGAACTAAACAGACGATATAGACTTTTAATTCACTTACTTAATAATCGTTCAAAATTAACTACTGTCAATAAACTATTACTATATAAATCTATGATTATGCCTATTTGGACTTACGGAATTGAAATATGGGGAGCAACAAAATCTAGCAATGCCCAGAGGATACAAGCTCTTCAGTCAAAAATTCTTAGAAAAATTCTTCATTGTCCCTTTTACATACCAAATCAAACAATCTATTCAGACCTCAGGATTTCAACAGTTCATCAAGTAGCAATATCTTGATACAAAGCCTTCCATAAAAATCTTTGTAGCAATAACAATCCCTTAGTCCGAAACATCTCCTCAACAAATATTCCAGGAAATCCCCAAACGATAATTACATTTATTAATCTTCAAACAAAAGACTACAATTTTGAATTATCTTTTACATTTTTGGTCTTTTATAGAATTATCATACTGGGAATTTTATGGCTTCTTAGTATTTAATAAAATTATTTTCCTTCCCCTTTATCAAAAATTATATATACCAATTTTTTCTGAGTGAGTGTTATCTTTTTCCTGCCTGCTGTACTCTGTTATAAGCTTGCTATGAATGTATATTCAGAAAAACTATATTAGGAATTAGCCAGTTTGCATACTCAAATCAAAGTCAAAGCCAGCTATTCAATATAATTTAAATCTTTTATAGTTAGGAGTTTCTAATTTTTGAAAATAATAAATATGAGCTATTAGACTAGAATATTGGAAAAACTGAATATTTCTAAACAAACATAAGTCTTCTTTCTTGTGGAAAGAGTCCTTTCGTCACATTTCAATATCATGGAAAGGTACTACAATTCACAAAGATAATGTCATTGTAACTGATATTAAGTTTTGTACAAGAGTGCAATATATAGATTTATAAAAGCATTTTATGAGACAAATCCATCACGCCATGGAAGACAAAGGTAATTAATTTATGTTTATTGGTAGTGATTTTTTTACATGTAAAAATATTATTCCTCTTACATCTCGTATAAGTCAATACATTATTTAAATTTTTTCTTTATAAATATGAATTTTATCTCAGTGGATTCGCTCAAAAAATTTCTAAGTCAATGTAAACGTTGTAAAAAAATATCAAAAATTCAACAAGCAGGTGATCCTTTAGTCTAGGATAAAGGAACAGTTTTTATAGTTTTATTACTCTTTGCTATAACTGAAATTTCATGAATTTTGTTTATGCATTTCTAATTTTTTTTTCTATTTTTGGTCAAATTTTCACGATTTTCTAATGAGCTGTTTAGCGTCAATAAAAGACTTTCTGAAAACAGAAATCGAACTGTAACGTCCCTTTGGTGAATGCAATTTACAAAAAAATATCTCAACTCAGCCTTCACATAATGTTCTATTTTTAATAGTTTCATTTTTTAAATTTCATTTTGATCTGTCAAACGATATGGCTGTATCACTTTCAAAAACATTGAGATTGATTTATAAGTAAAAATTTTTATATTTTATTGTAAAAAAATATTTTCCGTCGTTTTAAAATTTTGAATATATTTAAAATTGATATAATATTATTATAATTAATAATAATTATAATAATTGGATATTTCTTCAATATGTTATGAAGTTGGCATAACTTCAAAGATAATGCCAAAATTTCAAAACTCTAGATTTAGCAGTTTAGGGGAAAAAATATTTTCTAAAAACCGGTTTTTGGCAAAAAGAAGTGACTTTCCCGTTATGCATAATTCTTTCCAAACTACACTACTACACTATGGGGCCATCTACATTTTATATGTAGAATATCAACTTGATCCATCAAAGATTCTGGACTGTAGCGTTATAACAAGCAATGCTAACACACTCACCACTCACCCACGCACACACAGATATCATCGAAAAAACTTCATAAAACGACTTTTGGGACTTCAAAACATATAATTCCGTCAAAATCTCCAGATCAAATTTTGTCACGATAACTATACTTTACTTATAGAAAAGTAAAAATTTTTAAGTCTATGAAAATAAAGTCAACAAGTACAGCAGGTTGTAATTATTCCTAGTTCGAGCTTGAGTTTTTATTGCCGATTGGAGTAATTATAATTTCTTAACATTTTTTTGTATAACGTTCTAATTTAGAAGCTATTATGAATTTTTTCATAAAATTTCAATACTATATAGTTAGAGAGTTAAAAAAAATATAATCCAAATTTAAAATTGTACTACAATTCCCGTTTCTGTTAAATTAATGAGCTATGTTTGAATATAATTTCATTATGTTCATGCATTTTACTACTTGTAAACTTCAAAAAACTTGTAAACTTTTTACTTCATGTTATTACTACTGAAGTCAGTATTATTATTATTATTTTTATTAGAACTATTACACACCATCTTACCTCGTACGTACACCGCTGCTGTAGCTGTCTGACCGGTTTTGGGTGTCGCCCATCTTCAAAAAGAACAGTTCTTTTTGACGATGGGCGACACCCGAAACGGGTCAGAGAGCTACAGGAGCGGTGTACGAGGTAAGACAGTGTATTATTGTTCTAATATTAATTTCATTATGATTTGTTAAACGGTGTCACCAGTATCGTGTTCACAAACTTACAGAATTTAACATAATTCAAAATCTTTATAGTTTAACAAAAACTGGCCTTACCAGTTATTAAAAAAAACTATTCATAGGTTTTTTTCATTTTAAGTTACTATCAAACTCAATATAATTCTGAAATTTCAACACTCTAGCGCAGACGAAATTTAAATTGTTTTATAATTACATATGGGCGATAATTTAACTTTCTAAGTAAGGAATATGGTCCAAAATTAGAATTTGGCCCATAAGAATTCCGGGCGTGTCTAAAACCTTTGAACATAAACTCACCCACTCATACGAATATATATAACCGAACAAACTTTAAAAATAGACTTTGAGGACTTTAAACGTGTAAATCTGTTAACATTTTAAAATCAGTTTTTTCCACGATTACTTTTGGCTTCTTTACTGAATGAAGTGTGTAGGCCTAGGAAGAGACTCTTTAACAAGATTATGTTCTTGTTAATTTAAACAGTCCTAAGGTTGGAGTTCACTAGTTTGCCATCTTCCAGTAATATTATCTGTTACTATATTTTAAATTCATGAACTTTTTTTTCGCAATTTTAACATAAAGACATCAGCTAAAAAATAAATTTACAAATTAATGATATAAAAACGGTAAATTTTAATATATAAATTTAATTTCCTATTTTTCAATATAATCTAAAAAAATAGAGAATTCTTTATAACACTAAAAGCTTTATACTTTAAAATCTCATTAGGGTTAGTGAGATGGTGTAATATAGAATTTATCATACCATACTTAAAGATACTTATATTACAAATGAATAACTGGATATATCCAAGGTATTTATTATTATAATGTAAGCATTCAACAAAATTAGTAAAGTCAGTGAAGAACGAGGCAATGCAATGAAAACTTCTAAACATGCACAGTATGTAGGTATTTAAACCATGCGTAAATGAAGTTGAGTGAAGGTCACTACAGTTTTCTCAATGTGCCATGGATAGATTTAGTGTCATTATGAGTTTTATCTCATTCTAAGTGTGCTGTTCTTATATTATTTCTGTAGTTACTAACTTAATTTGTCTTTCCCAGTTAATTTGTTCAATACATTTTCTGCAGAGCTGCTGTCATCTGTATTAATCAAACACGATTCACTGATGTATATTCGAATGCCCTTTAAACCAATGCAGCTTAACCAACCTAGTTAAAGTTGTATTTAGCAATCAATCAACTGAGCTCATTACTTCGTTAAATTACTACTATTAAGAACATTTTTTTCCTTAACTTTTCAGTTTTGTGACTAAATCTACATCAGGAGCATTTTTTAAAATATTAAGACCAAATATTTTAAAAGAGTTTGTTTGTCTGCATTGACACATTGATTTTCATTAGTTTTTGATTGAACCGTGGAAACATTTATTTGAAGAATGGTTTTAATAAAAATGTAGTAAGCAAACATTATTATTAGATGATGAATTTTAGTTTGTGACACATACAAAAAAGACAAACAGCTGGAGTATTTATGACGGTAAAAACATTGATCTCTAACTTAACTTCATATTTTGGAAACTTAAATGATTAATATGTATCATAAAAAAGATCATTATCAATATAGTTACATATGAGGAATGATTAAACTAAGATAGTTATAATCTGAATGATTTTATCAGAGTTGGGTCTACCAGTTGATAAGAAGGTATATGATATCAATGAATGATATTAAGGAATACGTTCTGCCTCGTTGTCAGCTAAAAGTTCTCCAGAAGAATTTTATTTAAAGGCATTTTACGCTTGATAATATGAAACAGAATTTGATAAGCCAGTGGCTATCACTGTCGAAAACATTGGCAATATTTCAGAGGTATCGATTAGACGAGGGCTGCATTCCTGTCAGAGTGATGAAAGAGGGATGAGATGGGGGTAATAAAGAGAAATTAGCCACGCTGGGGTAATAAGGTGACAGTGCCTCACCAGCTGCTGACCTCCCTTCTATTCAAATATTTAATAAATCCCAACCCTGACAACATCCCTGGCTAATTTAAAACGAACTCACCTCTGTACGTACATTATGTTTATTTCTGTTTTAGTCAGGGATAATTCAAAGGGACTATTTTGTTTATGACTATTAAGGACGCCATTTTCAACAAAATGCTTCTTCATGTATTACAGTAAGTATAGTTTCCAATAATTTAGTTAAAACAACAAAAAATTAATTCAACTTAGCAAATAAAATTCAATATTATTAGGTATAATCACTGTAAGTTCTTTCACTTTTCTTATTGGCAAAAACACAGATAATAAAATGGTTCTGAAATGGAAAACCTTCAGAATACATATGAAGAAAAATAATTTTATTTCTCTAATTAGAGGATTTATTTAAACAACAATTCTTTTCAAATTAGGTTTCTAATCATAAACTTGAAAAAAAATAAGAAATTACATCTTTTTTTGATAAGTTTTACATTTGTATCTTTCGAACAAATTTCATTAGAAATTAGTATTTTTTTTACAGTATTTTTGGTTTAGAAAAGTTATTTAGACGGGTTAAAAGAAAAAATAAATAATTTTCTTAATCGCACTAAAAATTATTCCAAAGGGTGCCCAAAAAAATGCACTTTAGGTATTTCTTGTCATTGAATTAGCAAGCATTATTTTTTGTTTTTGTCACCGTCTGTTCTCAAATTATTGTCCTTTTTGATGCAGACACCGCCGATTACGCCAAGGGTCTTCCAAAAGAATACACCTTTAAGCAGCTGATAAGTATTCTTAAGTGAATACTTATCAGCTGCTAAAATCAATCGTCTGTCTACATCAATCGTTTGTTTTTCCTTGAAAAAGAAGTTCTAAGTGGAAAAATTACATTCTAGATTGAAATGGTACGTGACAAGCTGGAACGAAAATGCACACATTTTGACCAGATTGTGCAAAGTGTTGACCACACGCAAATTAAAAGGTTCGATTAATCATGACAATTGCACTCACCAAGGACCTAATAATCCGTAGTCATGATCGATCAAAATGTTATTTTTTTATAAAATACAGTGTGTGAGGAGTATCATCAAGAGGATTAACTGGAAATAGTTTTGACTTCACAGTGACTGGTCTTGTTTAGTTAAATCTGCTGTAATAATCTGTGGACCAAACATAAGAGATAACTTTAAAGAAGAAGAGATTATTGCCAGCCATATTGGTCACCCTTACACTACTATTACGATGCTAAACCCTTCTTTGGTGAGACCATGCTAAACAGGTGGACTGGTTAGAGGCGGGTGGCATGGTTGAAAGGCTAGGGTACGCCTCTTATACCAAAACAGGACTTGATAGACGGGGTATTGTTCAATGCCTTCCACGTTCACTATACCTTCTACAACTAAATATTTAATTATGTTATGCGTTGAAAGACGTTAAAAGTTCACACAATGAAGTTTTCATTAACCATTTGCATGTAGGCCAGTACCTAGAGATTGCTTCATGGTATGTACTATTCCATCGCATGAATATTAACCATGTGAATATAGGCCAGTACCTAGAAAATTGCTTCATGGTGTGTTATTCCATCGCATCTACATTAACCATGTGAATGTAGGTCAATACCTAGAGAATTGCTTCATGATGTGTGCTATTCCATCGCTTCGCGTTATCGACAATGTCTGGACCAGGACTGACAGCACTTTGAGAACAGGCAAGCACAGCAACAGAATGAAGCTTGTGAATTCTTTCACATAGTTAAAATAAAATGAAAACGTGTTTATAATAAACACCTAAATTACAGTTATTTAAAGCATACATACATTTTTTTGGAACGCCCTATATTTTATCAATTAAGAAAATTATAATTAACAATCTTATTGAATATGTGATAGTAATTTGATAAAACATGATTCCTGCTCAGCATCATGTTTTATCAAAATGCCTTGCTGCTCTACACCATAATAGTTGTCATGTATTTATTTTTCTCGAATATTTCACCAGTTATTACTGAAATGAAATCACTTTTTATGGTAATTCTTGACATGATATGTTAATTTTGTGTAAACGAGGTTCATTGGCATTATTCTGTGCTAATGTGAATGATCTGACTATCAAAAGATTACTCTTTGATCGTATATTTATTCTATGTAAACAGCCATGTACTTGATGACAAAGACGAATGCCTAAACCCTAAGAAGAATGTGATTTCATCTTGTGAAAGCCCATCAGTCAACTAAATCTAGATAATCGCCCTCAGTGCTCTTTAGATTTTTTTTTCAATTAAACGGAGAAAGGAAGTCGTCTATCTGGTGAGCGTCAGTCAAGGCGAGCCCTAACGAGGTGGGGTGGCAGCCCACTTCAATTTTCTCTTCATTACAATGTTCCTCAATCTCGACTCATTACTAACCAAAGTTTGCACAATTGCTTTTCTCGCACACTATCAAAAGATTCTGTAGATTACTTTTTCATCTTTGATCAGTTTGAAGAGTTTTTAATTCTATTTATCTCAACAGAACTTTCAAAAGTTTGGTCAAACTTTATTGGTTTATTTGGTTTAAATTTATTGATGACTAACTAATAACTCAAATCAAAGTATTCAAATTAAAAGCACATTTCCCTGTTTTAAACTCACAGATCATGAAATTATTTCATAAATTTCTTATACAATAGTTTTTTTTTTTTTTTTGTCAGAAAACAGCATGCTCCACCCGAAGGCACCACACGCATCAAAATCTTCAATGCTACACAACAATCTCCATCATGCTATGCAAATACAGCTTAAACAACAACAAAATAACCACAATGACAACAGAGCACACAGATAATACAGGCTATCATAATCAACCCAGTAAATTAAAATATTTGTTAACCACTAGGCTAGACTAGGCCCTCCTCCAACAATGCTGCAAGCTGCGGGGGCCACGCACCTCCGGCAGTCACCACTTTTCTCTCCATCCTACTCCTCTCTGAGTTTAACTCAACGCAGTCGAACAGGAGGTGTTGAACTGTTTGAGGTGACCTACCGTCACAGCTACACCCTGGAGAGTTGACAAGTTTCAGGCGGTGGAGATAGTGGTTATACAATAGTAATCAACACTTTCACTCATATATCATAAACTTGTGTAAAATATATGTTTTAAAATATTACGTTTGTTTCTATTCCTTTTACAGAAAGGAATATATGTCCAATAAAAACAGCCACTTCTTTTAAAATCTAATGAGGTTGTTTCTATAGGAAACGTCAGTTTTCTTACAAGGTAATTATCTGTGAGCTAGTAAATATTTTTCTGTCAAAATTGAATTACTCTTTGCATTGCTTCTAATAATTGACCTGAGGAAACCTAAAAGAAATACACTTAAACACTACGAGAACTATCTTCTTTCTCGTACTATATACAGGTTCATTTTTTGACAAATACTTAATAATTTATAATTTTATTAATTTATTCATGGACTTTATGGACAATTAGTATATCTAACTCGTAGATATTTATTTTTAATCACAAAAATGGTATCATTTTTGGCATGAAACTAAAATCTATGTTCAGAAATAAAAAAATGGTTGCTGAAGTTTATTTAAAGCATTTACTCATTAGCATTTTTAACAGTATTTTTGATAATATTATCTGATGATTATCTTTTTTAAACTTAAAATAACTACAAGTAAGGGATATAGATAAGTTAAAGGAGGTTTTAACAGTAGAGCCACAGAGTAGAGAATTTTAGAAGAACAAAAATGCAGAGAGTACTTCAGAGGTTTTATGAGTATATGACAAAGTATTTTGTTATATATTCGCAAACGGTTATCTACAATCCACTACAGGTCACGGATTAAACATGATTCAGGAAATGAGTAGCCAGCAGCAAGCATATTCTGTCATACAGCAAGTTCTGCACTAACTTTACCTGCGGCAAGTTTCATACTATTAATATCATATTTACTAGTTCAAAATCAAAGAAGAGTAACACACAGAGTAAAGGAAAACTTTACTCAAATTTTCGGAAAATTTATTTTCAGGAGAAAATAAAAACCAAGCCCACCGTAAACGCAGCGGCATGTAACCCGTTTATAATATATTAACAGCAGCTAATAATCAAAATATAGTTTTATAGTTATATAGTTTTATAGTTCATAATAAAACTATGAAAGCACGAAAATAATTTTGGATCCTCCTCATCAGGTGGTTACATTCACTTATAAGGCCATAACTTATTTGTGTATTCAATTCCGTTATGGCACGTTAAACGCTCTGACTACCATCGCATTAGAAGTTAACAAATTAATTGAAAAGGTACAATTATTGCATTTATTATGCATTTTATACTTTCTTTTTTTTTGTCAAATTTATATAGATTTACATTTAACTGTCTTTATTTAATATCGAAATCAATTCAATGAAATTGTACCTTTATCAGATTTAAAACTGCTTTTCCAACAGTTTACAAAAACTTTAAATAGTTAACACGAAGGTTAAGTATAGTAGGTGCTTGACTTACGAAGAGCGACTCACATTTGGTGCAGTCCAAATGGATAATATACTTTTTAGAAATACTATAGCAGTCGTTTGGGAATTGAGTCTGAGGAAATCTGGGATTGTGGGTTGATAATAAAACGGGTGAAGTAACCGCGCTTTTGGTTAGTAGATAACTCTTACGCTATCGCTTAATATGTAGAACGTGGTGACTATTGATTTGAAGTATAAATGAGAGTTCATAATCAATTTATTCTACAGGATTTGTATTCTGTTTATCTACAGTTTAATTATGAATGATAGCTGTCTGTTTCGAATCGTTTACACAGAAATTGTAATATGCATACACAAATTATACACAATACATATATATATATGATGAAAATACAATATGAAATGGGAAAACAAGACTAAGATCTTTCAACCGTTACAAGCGGTCTTCGTCAGAGTCAAAAACCCAACTAGTTGGGTTGTTGGGTTTTTGACTCAGACAAAGACCGCTTGTTACGGTTATAATTTCATATTGTGGTTTGATCAGTGATTGTTATTTCAAGTGTTTATGTGAAATCTTTTTATCGATATATATATTGAAGTAGCAGATCTTTGTTAATACATACACAATTAAATTGAACTTATGAAGTTTACTTAACAGTTTTATCATGTTAGTCGTTAACATTAAACTTTCATAATTTTAATTTAGTAAATAGGTTAATATTTGATCATTTTACATGTATTTACACCCTGAGGATAGTTTAAGACCACCTAGATGTTGGTTTCTGTATTGAATTGTATCATTTGTAGATAAAGGAGTAAATCTTTTGGAGACCAATGGAAGACACAGATAAGAAATCTCAAAAAGCTGTCTCGAAACATAGTATGAAGAGAAATAATTAAACAACTTATTTGTGCATATATATGTATGTTTCATTGAAATGTACAGCAGCCTCTGCGTTGACGACTTTAAAGCTGGTCTGCTCCAATTTTCTAACAACTCTGTGGTGGACTGGTGTTAACACAGCTGAGTTGTTAGGAAATTGAAGCAGACCAGCTTTAAAGTCGTCAACGCAGAGACTGCTGTGCACTTCAATGAAATATGCTACGTGAAGAATTGCTGCCTTCTTAAAGAATATATGTATGTATATATCAATTACATCGAATGCAACACAAAGACAAAGACATAATCCACTTGTGTATTTTAATAATCATCGTCATAAGGAGTCAAGATTTCCTGCAGGAAGTCAAAAAACAAAGTCACGACTGTTACATACTCAGTGATAAAGAAAAACATAAAAATTGTTTGATTGATAATATTTTATCAAGTTAGTGCCAGTCATTACTAAAACGCGTTTAAAAAATATGACTTCACTGTGTCACACCCTTCTATCTCCGTTTGATATCTTTATTAGCATAATATATGACACCAGAGTTGAAAACTTGGACAAAGTTTATTCAGCTGTATAATTTAAAAAAGTCTCATGAATTTTATTAAATAGGCTAAATGACAAAATATTACATTTAAATATTTGTATTACTTTGGTTCAACAAATTTACTAAAAAAATAGTTAATGTATTGACGTTGATTTCTGCTGAGTTTTTTTTTTAGTCCATAAATCATGAATTAACTAATAAGAATGTTAATAAAGCAGCAACAAATTTATTATTGATACAAACAATTATTTTTATTGATCTGACCTGTTGTTATCTCTTCTGAGGAATTATTGTTCCTAATGGATTTGATTAACTCATAAATTAGCTTTAATAGGAGATATGTTGTGGTACATGTGTTTGTTAACCTAAAAATAAAACGGATATTAATATCATCAAGGGAGAGGTTACGTGGTTGTTTTCTGTCTAGAAGCTCTTCCAAACAAGATGTTGTTAAACTTTAATACTTTAATTAGATTATTGGACTTAGTTTATGCCCTGTTGTTCCATTAGTGTAATGAGACATCCCCCCAGGACTGCCTGTTTTTCGGACTACCTTAACTGTATTGAGGGTGAAATAATTCTTAAGAAACTCTAAACATTGAGTAAACTGACTCAAACTTTCTATTGTTATATCATCAGTAAATATAGCTGGGATAACGATAACACACCAGCTTCCTTACATTGAAGTAAGTAGATATACTCGAAATGTGATTAAATGCATTAGGGACCATGAAGAAAAGTTTGAGATATTAGCATTTATATCAGACTGAAGAACAATATTCGTTCCATTAATATGCTCCAACTATGAGTATTCGATATTAAAGCTAAATAGATGAAAGTGTAATCACAAAGGATACCACCTATTTTATTTATACCACATATGCAACCCATACCACTAAGCTGTGTAGTCAGGCAGTTCAGTACTCATACCTCCTGCAATGGTATGACACTTCAATAATCCACAGCATTCATTCTGATTAGTCTTGTATTATCCAGAACACCAAACAGATGAGTGTTTTGTACTCCAGGTGTATGTATCTTCACTCTTCCACCCAGAGAGATATGATTTCTACTACGGAGTATGGTTAAAGGTGTGAACGTCTTGTTACAAAAAATATCAAAGAAAATATGCTGTGGACAGTTCACTTACACAGATCTATTTTTTGCAAAAAAGACATTAACTAGCAAACATTAATTGGAATATCTATGGATTTGTTAATGATTAACTAGAGTGTTTGATATTACTTCTACATGATATCCACTTAAAAACAAAACTAAAACTAAATTATTGGTCAACGAGATAAATATTCTCTTTACATAAACTTCAGTTTAGACGACTCCAAATAATTTTTTTTGAATTTTTTTTCTGAAATGGTAGACAGTCCATTATAATTTAGCATCACTAATATAATTTATAATAATTATAATAATGAACATTCTAAACCATTGTACTTTTTCAAAATTTAGATTTCAGTTGAATAAGAACACTCTAAAATAAGGAAGTGGAATTATATTTTAATATTGAGAGCAATTATTTAATTTAGGATACCAAATAGGACTGAAGCAAAGCTGAACAAACATAATACAACCCCATAGGGCTTACTTTAATAACTCCTTTCGCAAATAGCCCGCAGTATTACTTCAGGAAAAAATTATCTCACAACTGTAAAACAAGATTTAAAAGATAAAAAAATAAAGTATTCATTTTTGTGTTTTGGTGAAATAATTGTATACTTCAACATTAATATGAAATTTGAAAGTAGATTACATCATCAAAAAACACAAAATAATTTTGGATATGCTTCGGTCATCCTGTAGTCAGTCAGGCTTTACCCTTCATTATATTTTATTTTTATTATAACACACACAAAACCCTACTATTTAAATTATAAAATTTGTAAGATGGATCATTAAATTGAATATTGCTGAGTGACATAGGGTAAGCTATTTAGATTCTAGTAGTTTATATAACAAATAGAGATTTATTCTTTGCTACAAAGTTTAAGAATTCCCAAATCAGAAACCTCAGTAGACTATCATAGTTAAGGGAGGAAGAAAATTGAAGAATTAGCCAGTTGAGAACATCTCAAGAATCTTTGCTGTACTCCGTCAATGTCGTTAATGAGTTAAGAGTAATGTGCGGACCATATAGTGAAGGAGGATTTTAAAACTGATTTAATGTGTGTATGAAGAGCGGTATAATACCAATTCGTTTTGTAGCGCAACTTTGTCGCATGACATTCTAGAAAGTTGTTTAATGCTTGAGAAGAAATATGACTAATTTGAACCTTAAATGTAAAAAAAGATTCCAAAGAAATACCTAAATCCTTTATCAACCTACCCTAAAACCTTAATCATGATTAAGGTTATGAGTTGCTAGTTATATTACAATTAATTTAACAAATAGGAAGATTTTTAATCATGTAGTGGCTAATTATATAAAACTTGGCAATATTAAGAACTAAATTCAGAATACACCATTCAACTAAGTGGCTAAGAGAGTTTTGAAGAACGTTTTGATCAGATGGTGAAGATATATTTTAAATTTCTTCGAATCATCAGCGAACAGTAGAAAGGCGGTATCTGAGAAAATTGGAGAAATTTTGAGGATGAAGGATAGAAATAAGAAGAGCAAAGATATAAACCTTGAGAAACACTAGATATAGCGGGAAATTTAAAAGCATTAGAAGACTGAAATTCAACTATTTGATACGTAATAAATATAATAGCAGCATTGTAGCAAAGAACCAGTACCACCATAAACGTAAATATTAAGAGTGAGATATTTTAAATGCACAGTATGAAATGCTTTGGTAAAGTCAGTATATAAAGTGTCAAGAGAAATGTCATCAACAAATAAATCACATTAAATAAAGCATCACATTAGTACAGACAGATCAATTGTTAATAAAACCGTAGCACAGCCTTATTAAAACTGTAGATGGACTATCTAAATAATCCACTCAGATAATTTAGAAATATCTGGGCAGATTCGGTTATAAATTATTGATTCAAATAGTTTCGCTGTAGGACAAATAAGATTAACTGGGCGGTAATTCTTGGTATTTGCTTTATCACTATTTTCATACACAGTTGTAACATGAAGAACTTTCTAGACATCTAGAAGAAAACTAGTAGAAAACAAAGTAGCTCTGTTGAATAAAACTAATATTCTAACACAGTCGAAGGAAATCTGTCATATGGAAGCCAATGTTTTATGCAGAACTTCTAATGGGAAAATTACTAAACTAAAAAAAGACACAACCTAATCATAAAGAGGTTATACGAATGAAATTACATCAGGTTTGTAAATATTTCGGAAGTGGAGGGCAATATTGGCTATATCTACGGAATCGTTACAGATTTTACTGTCGTGATACATTGTAACTACTATTATGAACTTTAGTAATTGCAGTTACTCTTTAGCTTGCTTCGAAAATTCTTTAATATTATTATTTGTTCTCATTTACTGCGACTTAAATTTTTACATCGAGCTCTTAAATTAGAGAACCTAACATGGTCATTGCATTTACCAGTTTCTTTATAAACATTGAGAACAAATTTCTTTTGTAATGATATATTTTAAACTTTATCAGAGAACCAAATAGAAAAATTAGATGTAAAAGTAATATTCTAAGAGAACCAAATGCATAATTGCATTATTTAAGACCTTATACAAATAATCTAATGAAGCTGAAGAAGATGAATTATTTAGGACAGACCATTCTTAGGTAGCTAAATAAAAATTAAATTTAAAATTATCGCAGTTCGTATTATCAAACTATCCACGTTATTCATTATTATATAAGTCTAAACACTGCATATTAAAGTAATTCAAGGGCTAGATGATGCAAGAAAAACATGGAATAAATTAAAGCAAGATATGAGTACTCTTACAACACTGGAGGAGAAAATGAATTCTTAAGTATTATTACGCGTTTAAAACATATTATATTATTTCATTTTCAAAAAATGACAAAAGAATTGATAACTGCTTTGGATTGATGAGGTTTAGCAGCTGAATTCAAATATGGTATTTATAGTTAAGAAACTATACCAATTTCAAAAATCAATTTACCTTAGTTAAATTGAAATCACCTGAATTATTAAGTATGTCATACAACCACTTTGGTATTATCTTCACCCTGTTGAGTAACTGGGTATATTACACAAGTGATGCATCAGGGGGAGTAGATGTTGCTATTATGTAGCGCTTGAATAAATACTCAGTGCTACAAATAATCTTCAAATCCTGAGTTATCACAGGTTGGGGTAGTAATGGAGTGGTTATGCGCCTCTAGCACTTAACTCCGACTTTCAGCCTTCGCGAGGCTACCCTGCTAACCTGCTATATGCAGACACAAACGAAAGAGGAGGAGAAGGTGGTCAAGGACAGTATGAATGATGGTTTGTGTAGATTCTGCAAAGAAGAGGAAGAAACACCGTTGCATCTGCTGGCTGACTGTCAGGCAAATTTGCTGCACAGGGGCACGTGCTTCGGGATACTCAAAAAAACCATAGAAAACTTTTACCACTGGACCTAGCAAAAAGTGCGGAGCTTCTTGGAGGTGTTAAAGCTAACTGCTGGGGTACTTTAGTACAGAATGGGGGAAGTACAATTTTTTTTAAAAACGCAGTGCCATAGTCACCCTCAAATAATAATAACAAAAAAATATATATCACAGGTTAGCATTGTAGGCTGGACTCCCACAGTGTTTGTGCAATCAGCACACCACCAAAATTATGTTATTCATAGATAATTGTTTTAGTATTTTAACCAATGATGAGTAATTTACTTAATCGTATACTTTATTCTTGTTCCCAGTCTCTGATGTTTTAAGGGCTGAAATTCAAGGTAGAGTGAAGTTCAAGTAACATCTCCAATCAGTAGAGAATTTTTTTATTGCAACTTTGATCCTAGTAATGTTTTTGTTGCAACAAATTTAAAATTATGAACACTATATTAGAGTATTAACATTAAAGTATTAAAGTGATCGGAGGAAAGAGATTTGTTGTTAACTACGTTGCCAAGGGCCTAAGTGAGGCAGCATTGCAGGAAGACCCCATGCCCAATTCTGCAATCTCACAGGTAACCGATCCATCAGACACTGCAGTCGGATCAGTCCTTCTTCATGGCCATGTGAAGTGTTCACTTTGGCGTGATCTATGTGTTGGCAGAACACTTACTAACCCCCTCGAAGACTTTACTGAATAGTTTTCAGGTAGAGTTTTATTTGAGATCAGCTGCTGAGATCAGTGTTGTTTTATCGAGCTGCCCTTCTCATTCTCTTAGAATAATATAAAAATGTTACTAATGCCTCTGAGGTAATTACATTGCCAAGCAGTTGCCTTTGTTACACTAAGATGTGTATTAAGTACAAAAAAAAGTATACAATTCTACAAAAAAGAAAACATATATTGTATTTCAAAGAAACTTTTCTTGAACTGAATAAATGTTCATGTATAATTCATGAAAAAGTCATTGTCTTTTCAAAAAACTATGATTATTATTTTCTTTCTGTTGAAATAACGGCTCTATGTAAAAAAGACTATACTAGTAACTTTGTAGGCCGTTTACCAGGTGAGTTGGGTAAATCAGTGGAATAACTGAAAGGAATCCGCAGAGTTACTCACAATTGAAGCATTTCTTTAATCGCCACTTACAAGTGTGCCCCTGTATACCAATCGTGAATTTACGATCGGCTTATACTTCTCATGAGCCATACTTGATGTAATTATTGCTATTCGTACAATATGTTTGCTAGTGTCACAGAAATAACATTTTAACTTCTACTTCTCCTAATATTTTTAATCATCCCTCAAATCTAAAATTTCATTAAACTACCATTAATCGTGTAATTTAGTGAATATTTTTAAGAAATAGTTTTAATAAATAATTGTACAGAAATATCTTCACATGGTAGATACTCATTTCATTTGATAATCTAGATACAGCATATCAGATTTATTGATGTCTAAGATATTCATTAAGTTGAGGAGACCCAGGGCTTGAGCTTCACTTAGACACACTCATTAACAAATCTACAGCACAGTGATGCCTTATCTATCTAGGGTGTCTGTAAAAGAATATAGGTAACAAAACATCACGTTGAAACATGTTTAGAACTTAAATATTGAGGAAACACTCAAAGAAAGTAACAAAAAAGTTGTTCCAGTAAACCATTTATATAAAGGAGGTTTCCTGATAACGATTACTATAACTGATAACAGGTATCATTCACTGTTCTTCCTTTGAGAATACAAACATTTTGTTAAAAAAATACACCTAACCTATACTTTTCTTTATTTTAAAGAGATATTTTGGTTGATATGATTCCTAGCATTATATTGTACGTCATTGTAAGACAAAGTTGATAACGTTAGCCACTACTTGTAAAATAAAGCATTGTTCGAACGGCCTGAAAATAGTTTAAGAATTAACGTTCCCTTAGATACCAGCATAAATAATAACTTTCTTTTACTTTATCTTTCATGGCGACATACCATATATCGAAAGCACTAAAACTATTTAAATTGGAAAATAGTAATATATTTTAATCGTGATATCAATTAATATTTAGTTTTAATGCACTGTATGAATTATTTCAAAGCTTCTGTTTAATGTAGCATAACTAAACGTGTTAAAATGTATCAGAAGAACAACTGTCTGAAACATGTGAAAAACGTCTATAATAAGTCAATTAATTACGTACTTATGATAGTCTCAAACATGATACAAATATTCTTTTTTTCTTTTTTGTTATTGATGAGCCAAAATGGCAAACATATTACTAAAAAACAATTGTTTTGAAATTTCAATAATGTCCTCTTCAGAATGATAGCAGAACTATTACAGGGACATCAGAAATAATACAACATTAAAATCTATTTCACTTTGTTAACTGAGATTTTATGAAATATGTTTAAGATACTATTAAAAAGATGAAACAGGTTAAATAAACAATAATTATGACCATGTAATGAGAAATAGTTTAGGGAAAGCAATCCGAAGAGCGACTAGAAGGAAGACAAAGTTGACTGCAGGGAGCAGGCTTCCTTTTTTCATTAGTCCTTGGTTGCAATAAAAGAGGGCAGCCCGGACCAAGAATTCAAATTAACAAGAGCGTAACCAAAGGCAAGCAACAACCCTTAATAACAGACGAGAGGAGACTCGTGTTTCAATGTTTGATTCGACATGTTCAATTTCAGCCCTGCTCTCCTGACTCCTTGGCTAATCTGTTTGTAAACTCTCACATTGACAATCAGACCTGTCCTTTACTTATTTCCTTTCTATAAAAGCCCACTTGCTCAATAACTTCAACAAAAATTCTAATCTGAGTAAACAAAAAAATGCACTGGTCTACACTGCAGTTTTACATTACTTGACAAATTATCAGAACTAATGAATCAAATTTATTCATTGCTTTAATCTGTCTTTTTTAATTTTCTCAGTTATGATAAAAACGTAAAGAACTTGTTTTTTAGGACGACTAGCCAACGCTTAAAAGATATATTAGTTCTGAATATCTGGTATTCAATATTGAAAAGAAAGAATAACATTCGCAACACATTAAACATCATAGATACTGAAAATTAACTGTGACCTGTAATCAGGTATCTTATTGAAATAAACTATTAATAAAATCACTGAAAGAAATAAAAGAGATTGGAGATGCTATCTGAAGGGCTGTCAATGATATGCAATGGAGCATACTTAATAAATTATATTGTAACTCTCTTTTGGTTATCATGTAGAAAAAGGTATGCACATTTGTCAAAGTAATAGTAAAGTTCTTAAGATATAAAGATTTGGTGATTCTCAGGTGACCAGTTGCAAACAGATGACACCATAAGAGTAAACAAATATTGCAAATCATACGTATAACATTTTTTATATTTTTTTACAATTATTTATGTATTTATAATAACTAATTATGGAAATGTAAGCATATGATTTCTATTTATCAATGATACAGTAGTTGCACGGGTAAAAGTTATAAAAATAGCGAAGTATTCTCTTAGTGTCTATGTTCTCATTACATCCAATATGGTTTTAATTTTCAACTGTTAAATAGCGAAGGAGCGCTAAGTGCTGTTAACACCTGTAGATGGGGAGTTTCCACGGTGTTGTATCTTGTTATATCTTGTATTATAACAAGTTGTATTATATCTTGTAGGTAATGTATACCTTCAGTATATTATAGGAATACATAAGCAGTGGCCTACCATGTATATGGAAACACATGATTAAAGTCTTGGGTAATGAATAATATAAATGATTTATTCAAATGTAAATGAAACCATTTTAAAAATATAACCAACATTTAATCAATAGTTTTTTTATTTAAAAAAAGACTAAAATTCAAACCTAAATACAATAATTATTTATTGTAGATTTTGTTTTACATTACTGTAAGTAAAATATGTTAATTATGGTAACACAATATTTGAAATTAAACGAATTTAGAAGTCTTTCGTGTCCAAAATCCACTGCCGACCTTTCAACTTTCATTTAGTTTTTATATTAAATAAATTGTAATAAAATATTGCGTTTGAGTCAAAATCTTAATATCCATTTCTTAATAGAATGGATTAAAATATGTTAAGGTTCCTTGAGTCAAATGAAATGTTGAGTGTGTGTGAGTTATTAAACCACAGCCAGAGTATGTGAGTTTGTTAATTTATTTGAAAATAACTAACATAAAACAACTTTTTATTTATTGTCATTACACAAATAAAATGATTTATTTAAATACAAGTCATCGAAAAAACAAGATTTTAAACTTTAAAAATAACTTAAATATTCTAAACTGGTCCTGGTTAATATTATTATACATACAAAACGTGCTTGAGTAACCCTTTTGAAAGGTGTATGATGTAATTGATGTTGTATTCAATAACAAAAATGTTGTTTTCTCATTAGAAGCATTCTTTCATAAGCAAAGGTAGATTCGTTAAATTTTGAGTTTACGGGATTAGTTCTAAGACATTAATTATTTTTTTGTTCTAGTAGTTCAATACACAACAATGTGAAATATCTAAAAAAGATAGTTATTTTTGTGTGAGTGTTAAATGTGTTGTGTCCGAGTTTGTATGAGAACAAGATGTCTCTAGAACTAAAAGAGTGATAGCCATTAAATTCCATCTTTATATTTCTCTTAGCCTTAAAATACAACAGTAAGAACACGCCTATATTACATTATTTTGAGAAAACTTTATTTTAAAAAAAAAGGTGTTTGTTACTTAGTAAAATATTTTCAGACAATTTCTATCAAAATGTACATGGTTCCGGCTTATCGACTTACATATTTGATATAAGTAGGGAGTAATCCGCTCACAAATGTCCTCCACAGTCAAAAGTTTACAGAAATATTTTTAAGTAGTGATAAAAAAACTTCTAAAAGACTTAGCCAAGTTCAGACTTTTATTAAGCAAAATCAATTATGTACAGTTTCTAAATATCATAGTCGAGCCAAGTTTTTTAAAGCGACGGTCACAAATCAAAGAGCTCTGATTATTATAGACCAGATTCAAGCAAAATAACCTGACGTCTATTTGCCACCAGCGCACCTGGTGAGAAATTACAGAAAGACTTATTCCCATATAGTGTACTAAACGATTTAATAATAACTGATTTTTTTCATGAAATATAAATATTTTAAAAAAAGAATTATTAGTTATTATAGGAATTTCTGTTAATTTAGATAATAATACCTAGTCATGAATATGTTAACTTTTCTAAGAAATTTAATTTAATATTGAAAAAAAGTATTTTTATGATAAAATAAATTAACCACACTAGCAAACTCACACTAGATTTTGTTTCAAAAAGATTGTAGATATTGATTTATTTGTCACTTCTACTACTGTGAAATCTCAGAAATGTTCTGCAAGATGTTCCAGACTGCATATGTTTATATGATTTCAAATATTTCCAAACTGATTACAAACTCATTCCCAAGCAATCCCACGTTTCTAGGTCTCACAAGAACATCACATTATTTACACTAGCTCTGTCATTGAAATGAAATAACACTCAATCAATGTTCTACGAAGGTCATTGCATCTAAACAACATATAAATCAAACTATTAATGTTTCAAAGCATTTATTAATATTTTTGATAACTCATCTGCCATAGAGGTCTTTTCATTTGGCAAAATAAACAGATTTGTATACAAATTAAAAATTTTCAATATAAATGTTTGAGTGTGAGATGTTTATTAGTCTTCATTCTTGGAGTACAGATAGTTATTGATACACTTACTCCTTTTTTGTATTGTTATGTTCTTTTTACTATCACACAAGGGATGCGCATGATATCATTGGGTTTACTACAGTAAAAATAATACTATTTTAAGCCAAAGTGAAGAGTTCGTGGTAAGCACCCATTGTTCTATAAAATAATCTTTTGCAACAGAGTATTTCTATTGCTCTATTAGTCGATGACCTCTTGATTCAGAGCATTCAAGTGTATGCCTCCGGCTTTGATTTCATTAGGTTACCTTTTCCCTCCTCAGAAAAGGTATGATGACTGTTTTAGGTGGATTTGTAACCTATTTTTCTTTTGTACATCTTTTAAAAATTTAGGGTGCTTGTTGCCCTATCTGAAAAGCAATACCTCCAAGTATTACTCTTCTTTTAATAAAATATCTTCTGCATATCCCTGCGTATGATAGCAGATATATTGCCCTTTTAAGGTAATCAACTGTTTTTTTCTTTAAATTACTCATGCCAAGTTAATTTTTTGGTGAAATTTCTTTGTTCTATAACTAGATTTTAGCGTTAAAAAATATTTTTTGAAATCACAAAATTTACCATAAAAACCATTTTGGTCCTCACAATTTTGCAAAAAAGACATTGGGTTCATCCCAAATACTTTTCCATTTCTAAGCCGACAAAAAGAGTGTAAATAAATGTAAACCAATCCGATAAGTATAGCAGTTGATCCAATAATCCATGATGAATATTCAGTTTTTATAGCTTTATTAATCTTCATTAATTAAAACTTCACGCATTTTTTGACAAATTGCTAATTTTCTGTTAATTTTTTTAGCAAATTTTAATTGCTCTTTAACAATCTTTTTAGTATAAAAAATTTTTTTTGAAAGCATAAAATGTAACATATCGCCAAATTGGTTAATGGAATTTGGAAAAACACTACTCCATTCATCCCTCACATAATGTTTTTTTAGGTATAATTTTATTTTGATCCAATAAAGAGAGAGAGAGAGAGAGAGAGAGAGAAACAGTAACAAATTCTTTAAATCCCCAAGGAAAAGAAAAGAGAAAGTATCATCCAGTGCTGCTTAAAAATAAAAGAAATTTACCTTCCAGTCAAAATATCTAGTGCGGAGACTTTATGTAAACTTGAGAACCATTATTATTTCTAAAAAAAATGAAAAGAATGCAAATTTTTAAAATATAAATTTGTTATATAAATTTAATCCTGCGTTATCTTGAGATGAACTAGGATTCCTTCAAGGGCGCACCATTTGAGAGGCACTGCTCCAGAGTTAGCATTTCAGGAGGAATAAAAAATTGTTTCAAAACAAATTTTTTCATAAAAGTAACTTTTCCATAATGCAATATTTCCCCCCAAATAATTTATACTATAATGCTCATTTTTGTGTAAAATATGAATTTGATTCATCAAGCGGTGTAAACTGCAGCGTGTCAACAGTCTTTGGATACACGCCCATCCACCCAAGCACACAGACACACTAAGAAAAAATTTACTTATGATGAATCCAAGAATTATTGAACAGGATACTATTCATCCTTGTGACAATTGTGATTTAAGTAGTTTCTTACCTTGTTTGACACATCATAATGATTTAAACAAAAAATAGCAGTTTAGAGTAGAATAAGCTATATATTTATTTTAAAAATTCTTTCAAAGGAAAAGAGTATCAAAACTAAAAGTTTGGTAGAAAGCCATCCTTGACCTAATAGAACTAAAAATTACAAAAAGGATTGAGGATAACAACTGATTTTCCTACCACCCAGGCTTTCATATGTTACGTTGAAGTAATTCCTTCCGTTACATTTTTTTTATTATCTATATATGTACATTTTATATACATTTATATGTATATTACCTATACATACATATAATTTGATAAATTATAACAAGTTATAGCTAGGAGAATATGCCACTTAAGCTTTTGCAAAAAAGTTTATTTTCAGATTACTGATAAAAACAAGAAGAATAGTGCACGTTTTTCTGGTAGAAGTGGAGTAAATGAGTGGTATTGTTGGAGTAAGAGAGGATTCCAGAATGTGGGTGGACAAAAGTGATGGGCATAAAGTGATAGGGGCTAATAACTTAGCCTTGCCTCAACTCTTCTAAATCTGCTTATGGGAAGTTCAATTCGGGTTCTATCTTAATTGAATGATATTTATCTTCAACTGAAGATATTTTGCAACAGGATTCGGTTTTACTATGTAGAACATCTCATGTTCGTTCTTACTGGTGTTTCTTCTTAGTGAAGTAAGCAATATGTTGCAATAGAACCAGTAATCGTATATTCTATAACCGAACAGAACTATTAGACTCTACTCAACATTGCAAATCTCAATTATTCATAACCCAGTGTAATCATTGAGAAAACTTCTATATCTATGAAATAAATAGTAAATATGAAACTGGGTACACATCAAAATTTATGTTCAGTGTCAATATTTCTACTATTTACATTTCTTGGCATGATACAGCCATCATTTCAACAACCTTCTGTCTTATGGATCTGACAGCGATTATAGTGATTTTTGTTCATACAATATCTTATATATGTGTTTACATAAATAACAAAGTCATGCACATGTAACATACATATTATTTTGTTAATTTTATTTTCAAAAGTAATAATTCAAAAATAACAAGTTAAATGGTTTGCGCAACAGTTAGGAGACAGATTGGAGTAGAGAATGAGTAGCAAACTGAATAAAAAATAGAAGAGGAGAGGGGGATTGAGTTGTTTGTTTGAGGACACAGAAGCTGGTTTCATTGAAGGGCTAGGTGGAGTGTTTCATTAGGACCTGTGCCAGAGGGCGACCCCCAGCGTCGGAACTGGTCAAGGGACTGCGCCCTATTGATTTTACAAGTGGGTAACCCTTTCTCTCGCTGCTGCTACACCATCCGACATCTTCTCACTCAAACACATCTACCACTCCCTTGTAAACTCACGTCGTAAAAACCTCTACTCACATAACTCAATCTCTAGGCCCAATTGCTCTTTTATATCAATATACTTAAAATCAGAGAGTGAAAATCACCTTATACTTATTTGAAAAATAGTTGAAGTAATTTTTGTTTTTTAAATAAGGTAAAAATTACTTTAAATCAATATCAAAACAACATTTTGAAAAAGGGTTATAATTAAAAGTAATCAAAATGACATTGAAGAACGTAACAAATTTTCTAAAATGTTAAATATAAATTATTTATAGAACAACTAATAAACATTTTTAAGAAGTTTAAATTTTGTTATAATATTTTAAAGTATGCATTATAATGTGAAGTATTGTCAAACACTTTATAGTGAAATTTCCTTCACTAAATATTACTAATGTAATGTAAAATTTAGTATCTATGAAGGTGCCAAGTGCTAATTCACTGACTAAATATAAATTTAATGTATTTAATTAAATTAATACTATATAAATTGGTCTCTAAACAGAAATAAAACTAAACAATTACATGTTTACAAGTTTCTTCCTCAATTGTTTTAATTATTTCTAAGCACTACATGACATAGTTACATTTACGTTAACAAATATGTCACAGATACATTAATGATTTATATCCTACATTAACTTTATGCAGTTAAAATTCCACTCTGTTAAATCTCTCATTATTCTGGCGAAATTTTAGGATTTCGTGATTTGAACCCATATTTTCAGATGTTTACAAAAATATTAAAACTTTGTCTAATAAAGAATATGATTAAGTAACTGTTAAAAACAAAAAATGTGAAACCGTTTTTGTTAACAAAAATTAACCTATTGTTATGATAAAATAAAAGCTGAACATTTTCACCCACATGTTACACTTAAATGCTATCATAAATAATATGTCAACACTCTACATAAGAGACAATATCCAATATGAGTTAATACCTTTTGAATTGAACAATTAATTAACGTATTATTAAACCACATCCGCATTATATGAATTCTGTTATTTATTTCAAAAAATTTATCATAAAACTACCTTTTGTTTATTTTCGTTGGAGAAATAGAATCACTTATTCAAATACAATTTATAGTAAAAACAACATTCTAAACATTAAAAACAACTTAAATTCTCCAAACGACACTGATTTAAGTTAGTATTGTTAGATACAGATAACATAAGTAACCCTATTGAAAGGCTTATATTGTAATTGATGTATTCAATGAAAATATTCTGTTTTTTTCTTTAGAAGCATTCTTTTGTAAGCAAAGATAATTCCTTAAGTTTTGAGCTTACGAGCTTTGTTTTTAGTTCTAAGACATTAATTAATTATGTTCTAGTAGTTCAATGATATCAATGTACAATGTCTAAACAAACCAGTTGTTTTTCTGTCAGTGTTTGAATTTTAAGTTCATATATAATCTTTAAAGTAGGAATTTTTAACTAAGTACTATTTCCACCTAAAAAAATTCACTTCAAGAGGTTTCAAAAGTATCCATATTTTAATATTCATTGTTCCCAATAATTTGAAGTTATATAATAAAATAAACATGTTTACTTTGGAAGAAATTTTGTTAATTCAGTTATTTATTCAAAATAACTCATACACATTCTTAAATTTAAACCTTATGATATATTATCAGTAGAAAAACGGTCTAACAGAACCTCATATTATTTTGTAAATTTTCTTATCTATAGCGGATACTGTTCATGATAACGAATTCAATATTCTGAACAAATTTAAATGTTGAATAACTTATATGTGTTTCTTTTTTAGTCACATGTATTATGAGTAGTTGTACTAAAAATAGTGTAATAATTAAAAAAAACATACAGTCGTTTTATTGTAGAAGAAAGGAAAAAATTTCTACAATATAACAGTGCAGAGAGTTGGTGGAAGAAGTTGTGCAATATTAAAGCCAATCATAGGGCGATGGTGGGTTTGATTTTCCCTTTGTATAAATAAAGGAAGAAGCCAAGGGGTGGAGAAGCAAGGATTTACAATAACTGCCCCTTGTATGAAGTAAAGGTCTCGTGTATGAATAATAGAAAAACACCCTTCTTCTTCCACCCATGTAAACATGAATAGTTGAGGCGCTCGACGCACCTTGGGAAAGCTTTTATGAATGAAAGATATTGAGTGATCACCCAAGGGACCCAGTAGATACCGTCCGTCTTGATTTTACGTCTTGGTTTTCCTTAGTCTTTCCATCTATTCACAGCAGTATGTGACATAAACAGTACGAATAGACAGAGGTGGCCAAAGAGTTGAACTTGAGCCTAGGGATCGATACAGGCCGGTTGGGGTCTATCGTATCTAGGCGACCACAGGAGATGGTGCTTCCAAATTATATCGTAACCTGTCTTCAATAACTTATTTGGTTAATAAATAGTCATCTTGAAAATAAATTAATATAATTAAAATAAATGAAATGTGTCTTCTACTTTATAATACTGGTCTTATTAATAAAGATCATAAAAGTCAATCAGTACTAATAAATTTTTTTATAATTAGAAAATAACATTTTTAATTGAGTTATTTATTTTATTAATAAAAAACAAACTTAATTTGTGATTGGTAAAGCTTAAATCTAAATATATATTATTAGTAGAAGAACTGTCTCAAACTTTGAATGTATTTTGTAATTTTCATATAAGCAACGGATACTTTCCATTATAAAGAATTCAATATTATACCCCTTGTGCATCCATAGTCGGTATGTTTTACACATTAAACAATTTTATTTGCATTGCCATTGATGCAGTATGTTGTTTCTAGTGTCAGTTTTAATTAATTTAATAAAATGATCTGTCCGTGTATTTTGAAATGCATTGAGTGATTTGTTTTATGAATAACAAAGAACTTTTAACAGTGTAAATTCGTTGAAAGACAAGTGAGCTGTATGTCTCAAATGCCACAGTGGGACAGAGATGTGGTAAGAGGGCGAGAGCTTTCAAGGATAGATGGAATTTCCATGTTTTAAGATTGATATCAAGTTTTGTTCATTATCAAATTTATCTAGCATGAGAAATAATATGCAGCAGCTTTATCCTGATTACATTTTTCCTACAATAGAGCCTGTAACATGTTTTTTATCCACTGAAGTTTTGTTACTACGTGGCAATTCCAAACTTTATTTTTATATTCAAACCAAAATCTGATCAAATATTTTGATTAGATGATGCTGACTACGTGCTGTCTAGGCTAGACTTTGCATCGTGAAATTTTGACTTGTTTGGACATCTTTCTAAGTTGGTGGATATAATATACCTTTATGCTTTTCAGGGTGCTCGCAAAAACAATTTAAACAGAGTCTTCAACCGTCTCTGTACCTGTGTGCTTGGTTTCCCTCTTTTATCTCCCCTGGAGACGTTCAAACCAAGAATTAGTGACTGTGAGTGTGTATTCTTAATTTCTCTGTTCCTTCATCTTCACTGAACTTTATATATATATTCCCCAATAAAAAAACGATTTATAAAGAACAACAAACGTTTTAGAGTAAACTATAGATACACAGTAAATATAAAAACACACGTCACCAAGCCACTTGCGAAGGGACGGTTGGTCTCCAACCGCTTCGCCAGTACGCTTGGTGTTTTTATATCTTCTTTCCTGGTAACGGTTAAACCAAAAATTAGAGTCGTTAAGTGTGTTTTGCTTTTTCATCTTTATCTACAGTTTACTCAAAAACGAGTATATATATATATATATATATATATATATGAACCTTATTGACAAAAAGAACACACAGAAATGAAACAGAAACTCACTACTATATTTCGATGGCCTTGTTATCAGATGTTTTGCCATGTTTCATTTCTGTGTGTTCTTTTTGTCAAAATAGTTTATTTAGTTTGTGGAATCGTTCCAATTAATTGGTTATATATATATATATTTAATACACTACTGATGATGTTGATATCACTAAACCATTTCGGATACAACAAAAATTTTAGAGCCGTTTGTTCATTGAATGATTTTAGATGATGAAATATACTGAGCCTTTATATATATTACCAAAGACAAAAAAAAATGCAATAAGAAAATGAGAAAAAATATTTAAAAAAATTAAATCACCAGGAAATTATTTTTATGATATGAAAATGTTCTTTCTTCATATTTGGTAAGATACAGTACTCATATCTGCTATATGATTTGTCTATTAAAATTAAAATTTCATTAATTGGCATAGTGATTTTATTCTTCTTATAAAGTCTGTTATAATAATTAAAGTTGAAATAAATAACTGAAATGTATCGGTTAATGGTAAAAATAAAACACTAGTTCTATGGCCCAGAATTTTGAATTGAAAGTATACAGAGTCTAAGTTGCATTATTTACGCTTAGTAAAAATGAAGTTGTAAAAGAAAAGTAGAATTTGAATAGAGTTAATATGGAGTGGATTAGAAGGGAAGTTGAAGCTGAATAAGAGTTAGCCAACAATTTGCATGGGAGGCCACGTGTCCTTTCTCAGACTCCATTTGCTGGTAGTGGAAGTTCTTGGGGTCTGGACCGGCGGGTGGACAGGGGGCACCCCCACTCCATCATTGGCACAATCACCCTTCTCTCACAACCCCTGTTCCACATAACATCCTCTACACCCTCTAATTCACCATGTTCCCAGCTACCGACTGCCCCAATCCCTACAAATATCCATATTAAACTCACCCACACTTCATCGGACTATATTTAACACTGTTAACAATTTAATCATTTTTCATTCTTAATCTATAAAAAACATGTTCAAATATACATTTTAAATATCCTTACATGTCAGTTTCTAATCACTTATTTTTAAATAGTTCAGTTATTGATTATGATAATGATATAACCTAATATTATATAGGTTGGTAATTAATTAATTATATAATATTACAATTATATATAATAGTATATATATACTATAACTATATATAAACTATATCTATAGTTATATATATATATATATATATATATATATATATATATATATATATATATATAACACTAATGATATAATGATAACCTACTGTTGTAGGTCTCCATTATGAAGTTGCAATAAATGAGTAGATATATTAATTATATGGGTACTTTAGAATTGGTTTAAAAACCAATATAATGGCATTAAAATTTAATTTTTAAAAGTACGACATGGTTTTACATTTATCCAACATAAAAAGCAATAATATGGAGTTAAATTATTATCAACCCTTTCAACAATGGCAGAGGTTTTCTGGTCAATAAAGTGTTAGAGATTTAATGTTTTTTTTTTAAACTAACCAAGATATTTGATACAAATACTTGATTTGTATCAACTGTAAATCAATATCAACTATCAACTATAAATCAACAACAACTATAAAGCTTTCAATTATTAACTGGTTAAAATGAAATGTTTAGACAAAAAATATTTCTAACAGTTTTAAGATTTTTTTTTGATACATTACATATTTCACAACAGGTTCATTTCGTATATTAAGTCCTATTAATCCATAGTAAAATATAGAAGACATTATTCTCATTTGAGTTCTGGCAATTTGAAATTAATTTTGAATTTGTCTACACCTAATAAATAATAGAAGGGCTGGTGACAACTACTGAATATATGCTAAAAAAAATTTTTCAAAATGTATCGCAAAATGTGCAGCTATATTAGTTCAATGCAGCTATCATACAAGTAAAATTGATTTATATTTTGAATTACACACATTGCCGTAAGAATCCATAACAGGAACCAAAAAATACTCTAATCTCTAATTTAGATTAGAGTTTGAAATTGAATCATGAAAGAGAATAAAATTGGTACTAATTTTTGTCAGATGCGATCCATTACACAAAAAAAATATATAATATTTAAAAATGATTACACACTGTTATTGAAATATGTTCTTGCAATTCAAAAATGTTATGTTAATATCACAAAAATAATAATATTACAAAATAATAATTATGTTATTCTTATTAAATGCTATGTAATGTTGTAATGTTAATATAATTTAAATGCAATTATGTTACTAGACATAAGTATGTTCATGTTAAGTATTAGGTTACTGCTTAGTAATGCAATATTACTAAATTGATTAAATATAACATTTTTTAATTGTTAATTCTTGTGGGACTACTGGCCAATTGTCATGAAATCAGTTCTAAAATAGAGTTTCACAGATTTTCTATTCTTGAAATAATAAGCCACATTTGGATAAATGTCTTTTTTTTCTAATGTGGTTATATAATTAAGGTATTTGGATGGTCAGGGGAGGATTTGAGCAGGAGGGTGTTAATGAATGTTTCAAAATATCGATAATTATCGGTGGGCACGAGGCGCTCATTGGCACTAACGACATCTCGCTCCTGGCTCCCCGCCTCTTTCAAACAAGACGTCAATTAAGGCTCCACTTCTCGTTTAAAAATCAACCCTCACAGGCTTCCTACCTAACAGGACTTTTTTTTTACTTTCCACCCCAACTTCAATTATTCTGTTGCTTTTTTTTCTTTCCTTGCTTCTCTCTATAATTGCCAGGCAACATTTATTATGAACTGGTTGCAAAAATCAACTGAATATTGCTGCCTTGTTGAATATAATGTGAACTCTACTTAGATGGTCCTTATGTATTATTTTGAATATGAGTAATAAATTTCAGACTGTAATATATGCTTGAAGTGTAGACTCAGTTAAAAAATAATTAATAAGAATAGATTATCAGATAATGTAATCTCTTTAAGCAGATGAATACTGATCAGACAGGACTGATGCCTATCTCAGCTTTAGTAACAAGTCTACCTCCTTTTCTAAATCCGAGTAAAAGTCAAATGCTCCTACAAATAATCATCAAATTTATATTCTAAAAATTGTAAGTAAGCCAAACTTATACTATTTTAATGGTTTATGTTACACTTCATTCAAACTTTATATTCTTCCTGTATTATTTTTATTATACTTATAATCCTAATTTTTGTTTTTAAGGATTATGACTGTACACCCGGAATTTTAAAGTATTATGTTAAGCTATCCAGTCAATAGAGGAAAACCAAATATTATGTTTTCCAACATAATAAACTGTATTTTATGTACATAATAAAATGTTGTTAGTTATGTAAATTGGATGCTTGTTGAGACAAGGTTGTTTAAAAACGTTATATGGGACATCTATATAAATAAAATAATGATTTTATCTGTACATTGCTTAGAACTGACTCATTTCAAGTTTTCTTTACGTTTCATACATTGGAGAAACCGAATCCACCCTTAGAAAAATTTCTGTCGGTTTGTCGGTTTGTCCGCAAAATTTTGTCACAAGTAAATCATCCACCATAACACATATCAAGCTGAAACTTTTACAGTAAAATTGTGTATGTCCAACTTAAAATATAGGCTCTGAATTGAAATATAGGCTCATTTCGTAGAAGTGAAGTTATGGACGTTTAAAGAAAAAATGTTTGTCACAAGTAAACTCAGCTACCATGAAATATAGCGATCTGAAACTTTGACACTAGATTTTTGTATGCCTAACTTAAAATATAGGCTCTAAATAGATTGATAATTCAGTGCAGAAGCGAAATTATGGGGCTTTAAGCTGTATTTTGCTCACTTCGCAGACAGGTTTATTTTGAAAATACCCAGGTATGGCAAGTAGGTATTGTTGATTTTAATTTCATTTGAGTATATGAATATATTGCGTATTTGACATCATTGACAAGGTGTTTCCCAGAGTTCAAGATGTACTATCTATTCAGAATAAATGGCTTTGTGAACGAGCAATTCTCAGCCCTTAATATGAACAGGCAGGAAAAACCAACAAATAAGTTCTTACGCTATATCAAGCCGAGGATAGAACTTAAAGCCAGTAAAGAGAGTGATTAGTAATGAGGAAGCAGTTCATTATTCAACTGAATTTCTTGACTCTGTGAATGCTTCTGGACTGCCTGCTCATGAGTAAAAACTTGATGTAGGAGTACCATCATGCTGCGTTTAGTATCAGTAACAAATTTCATGTTATGAAACTTGAGTGCCTTGGGAAATGTAAAAAGGGACAAGGCCATTTTCTCACATGGTCAACCGTAATTTGCTTGCTCAAGAGTTAGAGGTTCCAACTCTTTGTTCTTCCATGAACCTCAAGGACAGACATCTAATGTGGTGTATACAGAAGCATTTGTTTAACACTACACTAATAATGGTATTTTTTACTATTCTATAATTTCTAATGATATTTTGGAATACCAAGTAGAATCAAATTTTTGATTCCGTCAAAGACGGGTAGGTTTGCTAGTTTCTTTATACAGAAAACAATCAAGTATTGGTCATGAATATGACAATACATCTCTAGTTATCTCTAAAACGTCTGATTACTTCAACTGATGCTTTTTTCTAACCAATTTCGCTAACATACAATCTTTTCTAAATGAAATGCCCCAGTGTGTTAAGAAATTCTACCTAAACCAAACGGGACATTATAGCGACAAGGAAACACCAAAATGATCTTATTAGAAAAAATCTGGAATGGCCTACACTCAACTCTGCTATAAGTAAATATAACACCATATTCGCTGACCAGAAACTAATTTTTTGATTTATTTTAATGTGAGTATACATACATATTTACATATTTCCATATTTACATACATACACATATACATATTTATCAATACAGTTTGGTTATCTATATGTGACTATAATAATTTTATCAGTTATAAAAAACTTGAAATTATTGATCAATCTGACAGATTATAAAAATTATTTAATTAAGAGTCTGATTCTGACCAGATTTGTACACTTTCTTGTAACTAAATTCAACGTCAAGTTTTAAGTTCTTTAACCATTTTTTTATATGCACATGGAGAAGTATCCCACACTACTCTTCTAATAAACACCTACAATAAAATTATATAATTTTTTTATCGGTATTATTTGACAAAAATCATTATCTCCTCCAAGGCGATAGTTGACCTGACCTTCTCCACTTCTCAGTTGACATGAGTATTTTAAACTGCAATAAGGCTAAACTGCAACCGTTTAGTCTTGCCAACATTTAACTCCTTTTTTGTTGAAGTATTTGTCAGTTCAACTCCTGTGAAACCTGAAGGGTGTTCTGCGAAAATGATCCAGACTGCAGCATATTTCTATTGCTTCAAACATATTCAACTTGTTTGCTAACTCGGAATGAGTTATTGACATGATGTTAATATTTTTCTACATTGACTTAAAAAAATATGCTCCCCAAATATCCGATCATATCTTATCAAGTTTATATATAAAACATTTCACAAAGATAAAGCAGAAGCTTACAGTTTTCAACCTTTGAAACTATGGCTGAATTACTGATCTGGCACATGATTGATAAGTTGCAAAAATTTTAAAAAAAGTAATTCAGAGGCTACTGTAAAGTGTGTGTGTGTGTGATATCTCTGAATACATTTCAAATTTTTAATCCAATATGAACTGTATGTTTGCTTTTTAAAATGTTAGATTAATGAAAGAAGAGAGAGAAGGGGAGGAAAGAAGAATTTTTCAAGGAGCTTGTATCTGAGAGCAAGTAATTACAGAGGGGTGGAACAGCTGCTAAACAATATGGAATCGATAATGCCGCCCGCGGCCTGCAGGCGCAATATAAACAGTCGGTCCCAACTTGGCTCAACAATACCCTCTAATTAGCAAGCAACTCGGTAAGCTTGTACATTGTCTGCACTCACCACTCCCAAGTCTCGCTTCACCTTCCTGTGAAGATAACATCACTGTCCTCACAGAGTGACACACTTCCACATGCTTAATAAATCACACATCAGACATTCTAAATCCTATGTAAAATAACTTTAGGTGGTGTGATTGGTAGTGAATAAAACACAAAATGATTTGTAACATCACAAATTTAGTATTTTAACTACCAGCTGTGAAACAAAATACTACTAAGATGATGTGCTTGTCATCTTAATATGTGTTTAATTCCCTTCTTGTCATCCTGAGTTTATACCCCTTACTACACGTGGTATTGCAATCAAATGAACAGTCTACACATTTACAAGTGACATAAATATTCTACTTATATACAAAATGTAATTGATTACAATAGCATTGTATAAAAAAAAGTTACAATAACGCTCAAAAGTAAACATCACAGCTATTATAATAAAGTTTCAATACACATAACATTATTCTTGTTATGCTAGCATGGTTTCCCAAAGTAAGTGCTGGTGTGGATTTTCTGTTCAGGACAGTCATTTTCATAAACCGTGGTTTATTGTAACACCCCTTGGCATGCCCTTTAGTAGTTTAGTATTCTTCCCGTATCCAAACGTTGAAAGAAAATACATACACCCATCTAATAAGTGGCATACTGAGAGCACCTAAAAAGCCTTTCATTTGCTCTATTCTCCTGTTTGCGGGTAATGCCATATTATTACCTTTATTTCAATAATTTTTATTACACATATATTATTTTTTAAATATTTGGATTTACAATGTAATGTTTATCTTTTTTCTTTGTTCCTTCATTTTTTAGTGTTTCAGTACTTTGTTCTAAAGAAAACAAGTTATTTATTATTGAAAAATAAAGTAAGTTTTACGTTAGTTTTTATTAATGTGCGAGTATTCAGCTTAGTATTAATTAAATATTTAACAAGAGTAAAATCTAACAGCAGTGGGAAATAGGTGCGTTACATAACACCGTTAACGACTCCTTGGATCAGTTCCTTTCGAAGATGGGTGACGCCCAAAACCTGTCAGATAGCTCCAGCAGCAGTATACGAGGTAAGACTGTTCATTCTACTTTTAATATTAAAAACTCATTTGCTAAAAAACTTTAGTTCTCTGGAATAGAACACTAAAATAGTTCTTACAAGATAAAAACTGTTAAGTAACTATTAAAATATTAAAAATCGAAAAAGTGGTAGTTAATGCATTCATATTTGAAACTGACCTGAATATCATTAAGAATGTCTGCCAAATTAAGTTACTTTCTCCCAAAACTTAGGGAGCCTGAATGGACATTATCAATGATGGTTTATGCAGATTTTGCAAAAAAGAGGAAGAAACACCGTTGCACCTGCTGATAACTAGTAAGGCAACTTTGCTGCAGAGAGGTAGGTGCTTCAGGACACTCAACAAACCATAGAAAAACTTTAACCACTGGAACCAGCAAAAGTGCTGAGATTCTTGGAGGCGTTGAAGCTAACTGCTGGGGTACTTTAGTACAGAATGGGGTAAGTACAATAGTTTTTTTTTAACACACAATGCTATAGTCACCCTCAAATAATAATGATAATGCAAATAATAATAATAATAATAATAACAATAAAAAAAAAAGGTTATATCGAACAGGAAGAGAACAAGAGAAGAATGATCGATTATTGTCTTATTATAATTATAAATGTACAGAACTACATTAAGTGAACCCTTAAGAACGGAGTTAACTGTTCCGAAACAGGTCCAGTTGTAAGTAGTTGTAAGTTGTAAGTTCTTTGCGTACTACCAGTGGTCCGTGGACAACAGATTGGCGGTAGTTGGTTGTACCAAGTTATTTTCTGAACAACCTTACACCATGGAAAAGTTACATTGTAGCCAAATAATGAAGTATATCGTAAGGAAATTATACTTAAAAATAGTACCCCTTGCGTAGATGATTGAATATTCTTTATTTGGAATTACATGAACTAAAGATGCATTTTATTATTTCAGACAATTTCTTTTCCAATAAACGGCAAACTACAAAAAAATGAAAATGTTAACATAAAATTAACATAAATGAGAAAGCAAAAAAAAAATCGTGTAATTCTCATAACCGCAAATGTCAATATAGCTACAAAAACTGAAAACTTACCTTAGAGTACTTGACAATCTGCTTTTCTTGTTGTATTTTGAATAAGAGAAATTGTTTATCAGCATCTAGTTAAGCGAATTACTATTTAAATATTAAATTAGAAGATAAATTAAATTAGTAAATATTACTAATTACTAATTAGAAGATAAAGTAAGAACGAATTAACATGATATACAAAAGCTTTAATTCTTAAACTACAACAGGAAACTTAAATCAACCATATGTGCTAACATGTTTTCCAACATGTGATAAATGATTAATCTTAAAAGTATTCTAATCAATCTATATGTTAAATCATTTTTCAAAGCTTAACATTGATGTATAGTTCTTGCTATGTTTAAAAACTTCATTTTTTTGACTAATATTGAATAATGGAAAAGAAACTATGCTGCGTAGCAAGTGGTTGGCAAAATGGAAGGATTTGTAAAACGTTTTGTACAACAGAGTGTAAAGTTTTCACCAGGATAGTTTTTGTTCTTTCCTGTGAATCTGGTGCCTGTAATGACAACTGTTGTCAAACTAGTCAACACTAACTGTTTCTCATTCTCTACTAGTAAACCATCATTTAAAGTCTCTCCCCAAAAAATTGATTACAAATGCGGAGACATTTTAACATACTTTGCTCTTCATTATTTCTCTAAATTTTTATACCAAATAAAGGGCAATTTTGTCTTTAAGATTATCTGAAGAATAAAACTTGATAAAACTATCAACTTCAAACTGTGATTGATTATCGACGGCTAAAGAAGACGTTAAGTAAAATGTTGGATTTGAACAGAAAGGAGCGAGATGGGTGGCTACAAGAATGCTTAAAATTTAATAAAGCAGCGGGCCGGGACTGGAGGAGACCGCTTTTCATTAGGCAACTTATTACAATTAATAACCCTCACTCCCTTGTGCATACTCGCTCCAACTTGAGACCAAGACTTTCCAAAAAAACCACCTTTCTCTTAAATAATTTAATTCAATTTTTTACAATTACTTCTTATTTAATTAATTCTTTTCAGAAACATATTAAAATAATTATATTGAGGGATTATTTATTTTTTATATAATTGTGTATGCATATTCCACACTAGTACTCCATGCTTCATCACATATAATAGTTTATAATATATATATATATTATATATAATAGTCAACAACTTGAATTCCTGCGTTAGATAAAGTCTCCCTTTGCGACTTAGTTAACGTCATTGAGAAATAGACTCTGACGGGACTTTGCAATCATTTCAACGGAAACAGACAGTGGCTCGGAATCAATGGTATGGGTGGTATACACACAGACTCCACATTCCACACCCAGTCATGATGGCCGCCTCTACGGCACATCTGAAAGTGATATGAATGTTATACCTAGCTGCAGAAACTTTGATAGCTCCTGGAAATTAGTAATCGATGTAAGCGAATTCGATGCCCCTGTGAATGGTGATGACCAATCGGCTGAGTAGCCATGAGAGGCCGGGTGACTGGTTGGGCTGGCTAGTATAGTCAACCAATCGCATGTGGTGTTTAATGCTTCTTCTATCAATGTCTCCGAAAAAATCAAGAAGAACGTCTCCATGCAAATATATATATATATATATATATATGTATTCAAGTTCAAATTGAAGAAGATAAACACATAGATTAAAGGCGCGCTGCGAATTGCCAAAAGAATAACTTTGATGTTGTTTCGTTAGTATTCTGGAGTGTACAAAAGAGTACCACGTTCAAATGCTCTGCTCTATTTGTTGTATTGGTTGAAAGGCTTAGGTGCAAGGTAATGAATCGAAACATGTCTGGTGTTTGATCATACAATGGGTCGCAAGAACAATCTAGAAGTTCTACGATTTTCATCCTTATATATATTGTTTGAAAACCATGTGTTCCCTTACGTGTTGGTTTGTATTCGTATTACGTGTATTCGTATCCCTGTACATACTAACGGGATTTCGTCTGTTTATAGTAGTGGGGAAGTTTTGTCTTTTTGTGGCTTTAGTGTAGTAGTACTATGTAAAACATTTGTTTTGTTGTAAAGGTTTGAGTACAAAGCAAGTATAATGTGACCAGAGATTTTTAAATTAAAGTTAATTTCTCATCAACTTGAAAAAAGTTAAAAAAAGATGCAATTTGAAATGAAGAAAAATAATGCCAAAAACCAGATCATTATTGTAGATTTTTTTAATTCAGAATTTTATTTTTGATGCTATTATGTAAATTTTAAAATAACAGTACTTTTAAGGTAGTGTTTAAGAACGATTAGCGTTATATGAAAAAAATGAAAATAACTTGGTTCATTGGAACAGGAGATATGTCGCTAAAACACAAAAGTCTGCTTGAAATTAGGCAATCTACTCTGTCAGATTTCTTTACGTTACCTTGAATATTTTATTAAAACTAAATAAATTTATGAAGCTTTAAAATTTTTAACAAATAAATATAATAAAAGTATATGAAAGGTGAAAATAAGTTAATTATTTTAAAAAGTATAAAATATATGACCAATTATGATGAATAGCATGCCGTAATGTTAATTTTAAGTGTGTTGTTACTGTTGGTATATGTTCGTTGATAGTGATCCTGTATTGTTCACTACTGCAAGGTAAAAGTTAGGTTGAATAATTGAATAATATTCCTTAACGTTTTAGAGTGGTGTTGTAATTACTTCTTAAGTATTAAGTATGATGTGATCTATAATCGTGTCATTCGAAATATTTTTTGAAACATTGAAAATGAAAGATAATATTGGCTTGTTAACATGTACAAGCTCATATCTTCATATTGGTTTTGTAAAGCGTAATGCTGATGAAAAAAATATATTTTAAGAGGTTTTGGATTTACAGTATCAAGGCCAACTGAAATCATATTTTATCAATTATAAGATATTCATTATCATCAGACATATTCAACGGTGCCTTAGGACAAGTTAAGCAACAATAAAAGGAATTAATATGGTATTAACATTATGTTATTTCCTTAAAAAAATTGACATTTGGTATTGATGCACTCCTAACAACGACAAACAAAAGGGACCTAGAAAAAAAAAGAACTGGTCTACAAGTAGTCGGGAAAAAAGCGAATCTACCATGAATTTAGTAAAACTTTCCTCACAAAACGGCCAGCAAGAAAAACAAAGTTACAAATAGACCCACTAGATAGTTAGGCAGGAAGTATAACTTGGCCAATTCCTCAAGATTACATAGATAAAGAAATTAAAAGAAGAGATGAGATTCGTTGAAGAAAATATTTAGAGATAAAGAGTATATTAAAAATCCGGTAGGTTAAAATGTACCTGGAAAAACAGGTATTAGACAAGTGTGTTTCCTTTACTGACCTAAGGAGCTTAAATGTTGTCAGAGACTGGGAAAACTGTGAAAAAACTTCAGAATCACAGAGTGTAAAGTCTCTTAAGGCAGAAGCAGATAAACAGGGTTGGAAGAAAACTAAATCCAGTTTTCAAATGAAAATAGCACAAATAGTTATCTTTACATATTTAAGTATTCACTTATTTTGTCAGAAAATGAAGTACTTATTTTAATTTTGACATCTAAAAATATATTATTATTCGTGAATAAAAGACCATTATTATTGTAAAGTTTTTAATTTGTGAGATTAATGCATTGATTCATCAAACTTGTTCAATATTAGAAGTTCATTCAAGAGCTCTGCTCGTTAATTATGAAAATAACTGTCTGGTGAAAATAACTGAGTAAATCAATGCCTGGTGACTCTGCTGATATTATACCAGACTTGAAATGAGTGGAACATCTGCGAGATAGAAATCGATCACCAGTAATGGCACCTAATTAGAAGCAAGCCTCATTCCGTCCATTCTTTCACAAAAATTCCTACCCGTTAATTAACTGGACCAACAGTGTTTTACAACCACACCTAAACAATACTCAGATTTAATCATCATTCAAATGTGTGAAATTCTCAAAATGTTAATCACCTTTATAATTTATATTTACAGTGTGTGAATGTTTGGCCTCCAGGGAAATAGCATTCCACTCTTTCAATAACATAGGCTGATTCTAATGAAGTTGGAATTCCACTATGATTGGTTCTGTTGATAATCCATCAAACTTTTCTCTGACAGTAAGTTTTGCTTAATTCTTCACACTGAATCGTTTCGTTTATTGTTACTATGGTAGTCTTTAATGAAACAGTTTTTTTTTTTTTTTTTTGGTTTTGTAGATATGTCAGTAAAAGTACATTTAGAATGTATATCTTTGAAATAGAATACTAGGATTATATTTTATAATTATTATCTAATTTAATTGAATTGATTCAACTCAGATAATAATTATTTATTTCAAAATAAAAATTTTATTGCAAATGCCATATATAACAAGATCTTACAATAAATATAAAACTTGGAGCAGCCTACAGTCAACTATACTATAAGTAAACATACATCATACTTCTTGGTATATAATGTATAATTCCCATTTCGGCATAATATAAATGTCTATATAAAAGAAGGTTTTTTTTTTCATTCTGGAGGTAGTACAAATAGTGATTGATCCACTTATCAATATATACGCTTATTTTGTATATAACACCGCTGATGCATATAATATCATTAGTATAACTACAGCAGTATAAAATGTTTGACAAGCGAAAGTGTAGATTTCGTGTTACAAAATAATCACTTACAGAAGAACATAGATTTCGTTCCAATGGCAAGTGGATCTCTTATATAGTTTACCTAACCTCCTCCAACATTGAATATTTAAGACACATTTTCCCATATTAAACTTGAAAATACTTCAATTTAGTCTGAAAAATGTCAGAAGCATCTAAAAAAAAATCTGGAGTGGCCTACACTCTACTTTACTATAAGTACCTTAATGTCAAATTTCTTGAGTATATAAAACATAACGTATCATTTAAGCATAACATAAATATCTAAATGGGATATAATTATTAGCATTGCAATCGTGAGGTAGTACAGATAGTGATTGAAGGACATATCAATTTATAAGCTTATTTTTGTACATCACAAATAATTTATTATTTGCAAATAATTTCATTAGTATAACTACAGCAGTAATAACATTTTTGAAAAACCAATGTGAACATTTCTTGAAACGAAATATTATCCTACAAGAGAACATGGCTATTGTTCAAATAGCCAGTAGATTTCTTACATCGTTTACTTGACATCCTTCTACATTGAATATTAATGTAAAATTTTCAAATTTGAAACAGTAAAATACCCTTTTTTTTCTCTGAAAAACATCTTAAACAGCGAAGAAAATGTTATTTTAAGGTGATTTGTTAATTACAGTTATTAATCTCTAAACGAAAGATTTATATTTTGAATTACTTTTACATTTTTGGTTTTTAACAGAATTATTGTACTGGGAATTTTATGGCTTCTTAGTATTTAATAAGATCATTTTCCTTCCCCTTTGTCAATTAACATATATACGAATTTTTTTTTAATGAGTGTTATCATTTACCCGCACAATATTATTCCTCTTACATCTCTTATAAGTCAATAATATATTTTCATTTTTCCATTAGAAACATCAATTTTATCTCAGTGGATTCGCTCAAAAAATTTCTAAGTCAATGTAAACAACGTAAAAAAGTACAAAAAATTCGACAAGTATAGCAGGTGATCTCTTAGTCTAGGATAAACAAAGAGTTTTTATATCGTTATTGCTCTTTCCCTTAATTGAAACTTCATGATTTTTTTTTATGAATTGCTAATTTTTTGTTCCAGTTTTGGTCAAATTTTCATTATTTTTTAACGAGCCGTTTAGCGTCAAAAAAACATTTTCTGAAAACACAAATCGTATTGTAACGCCCCTTTAGCGAATGTAATTTTAGAAAAAAATATCTCAACTCATTCTCCATATAATGTTCTATTTATAGGCATAGTTTCATTTTTGTCCGTCAAACAGTATGGCTTGTATCGCTCTCACAAGGTTTGAGATTGAATTATAAGTCAAAGTTTTTACATTTTATTGAAAAAAAATATTTCCCGTTGTTTTAAAATTCTGAATATATTTTTCGTTTGTTGCATTTGAAACCTCAAAGATAATGTCAAAATTTCAAAACTCTAGGATTATCAGTTTAGGAGAAATAAATGTTTTAAAAAAAAACGGTTTTTGGCAAAAAAAGTGACTTTCCAATCATGCATAATTCTTCCCAAACAATAGGGATCTTCGTCTTTATGGGGCCCATTTTTGTGTAAAATATCAACTTGATCCATCAAAGATTCTGGACCGTAGCGTGGTAACAAGCAATGCTAACACACGCACCCACCCACCCACACACACACACACAGACATCATCGTAAAAACGTCATAAAACGACTTCTGGGACCTCAAAACATGTAATTCCGTCAAAATCTCGAGATCGAATTTTTTCACGATCACTATACTTTATTTATAGTAAAGTAAAAATTTCATTCTATGATAGTTGTTAATTTAAGATGTAGGATAATTATATTTATTATTCTCCCAAAAATGTTATCACTTTTTAATTATGATTTACATTTTTGGTCTTTTATAGAATGATTATACTGGTAATATTAAGGCTTACTAGTATTTAGTAAAAATCACTTTACTTTTCCTTTGTCAGAAATCACATGTACCATTTACTCTGAACGAGTATTATCTTTTCCCTGTATGTTGTGCTCTGTTTTGAAGTTGCTGTGAATGTATATTGAGGAAGAGTATATTAGTCATTAGCCAGTTTTACATAGTCAAATTAAAATCAGAGCCAGCTATTCAGTAAGATTTAAAATGTTTATAGCTGGAAGATGGAAATTTTGAAAAATCATAGATATGAAATATGAGACGAGAATAGTGAAAAAACTGGATATTTTATAAACACAAAATAAAAGGTATCTGGGATCCCCTCATGGACACAAAATTGTTTTAGTTGCTATTTTGGTTGCCCGGTGAAATTTGGTTACCTTGTTTGTTCTTCAGTTCAGTTTCACGTGTTAATTCAAACTAGACAGTTGTTTCTGAAATTCACAGACTGTTTTCTTTGTAAAATAATCTCTAATGTAATACTTACTTTTTCTATTTAAAAATTGTATACTTCTCTAAGATCTCTCACAAACCATTTGTCAAAATTTCTATTGTATTTTCTTATTTGTAACTATTTACCCTTTTTTTGTATGTTTGATTTTTGAATGATAGTATAATTTCTTATATTTACTCTGTTTTAGGCCTATAAAAAGATTTTAAATAAAAACCTTTATTTGAGAGTTTAATTTGAACCTGAAGAACTGACCGTTTCCTGATGAACTTTCATTTTGTATATATAAGTTAACTGGTAACACAACAACCACCATCTTTGTCCCAGAGATAGCTGCACCAATGTAGTGTTGAACTCTAAACCGCTGAGCTTTTAAACTAACTAAACTCTAAACCTTGCTCTGTATTATAAAAGAGATAGGGCTGCGACGCAGCTCCAGTCTTGTTCTAGCCTCGATACATCCCTGGCCAAGTCTTGTTCAAATGGTCTGTTAGCCAAGATCTGTCTCAGTCTTGCTGCCATTCAACACAGGTCAGATTTCTTTCCTTGGTACTTGCTGTTTTCACTCCATAGATAGTCAGTAAAGCCACCAATGCAAGTAACTTGCTTTTTATAAAATCTTATTTGAGAATACACTCCTATTAGCATTAGTTAATAGTATCTTAAATTATCTATTGATGATAATATCTTTACAAATATTGTAACCTTTGAACAAATAAATTTGTTTTTTAAAAAGTCAAACCCTCAACCACGACGTTTACTTATATATATATATATATATATATATAAACACAAATACGGTAAATTTTTGAAATATATACTCTGGAGAAAAAAATAGCCAATTATTCAGTTCAATACGTTTAGATGAATAATCAAACCAAAGTAGGTGATTATTTTCTTTACTGTTAATAATGAGCTTATCAAGCAGTTAAAACTGGATGTGTCTTGTTCTGGCTAAAGTGATTGGCCGTATAATGTTAAATCCAATCTCAGAAAACGTTTTCTTTTTTATAGAGGTGCTAAAGAAAGAAGTATATATAAGAAAAAGGAAATTATGGTATTAAGTAAATGGGGTGGGATTGAAAGCCTTAAGGGAGTTAGCGAGGGTAGAAGCTGATTACCTGTCATTGGGGAGTATTGCGTTTTTTGTTGATCCCGGCCGGAGGCGGTTGGCACCGGCTGGGTGGTGTAGTTACAGGCGCCGGGTGATTGAATTGTAGCCTGACGGGTGTCAACAGCTTCCAAATATGTACCTCCTCCCTGAATAAAATATGACGAGCAGTCAATAAGGGGGCCGCGTCACTTGCCAAATCAACTCCCTTTCAAAGCGTGTCTTGCAAACAAACTGCTCCCCCTGCCGCCCCGCTACAACAAGATTTGCTCCTTTTAGAATTCTCTGTGAAATAACGAATTTCTAATAGACTAATCTCAAGTATGAATATAAGTTTTTGTTTAAAGAAATATTTATAAAAACTTATTTATTATGGCGTTATAAACACAAACCTTATATATATATAAGTAATGTCCGGCCGAGAGACACTCTGGGCTCAGATTACGGAGAAGTCCTTATCAACATTGCCTCCCCGAGTAATACGAGAGCTTGTGAATAAACACCACTTCTTGTTTGACCGCCGCGCAAGCAAGACTTGTAATATTCCTTTTCTTTAAAAACCCTTTCATTCCACGGATCCACGTGACTGGTGCCGAAACCCGGGATTACCCGTCGACCCGTGCCAAAGTGTAGTGCTGTATCTAGTACGGAGACAGCATGGCGAGTACGTCATCATCAAATGGGGCCGACGTCAGGCTTGCAGTGAAGATAGAGCAAGCGAGGATTGCAAAAGCAGCATACCTAATGAACTTATTGGACTCAATAAAGAGATTTGAGGGAGATGCCCGCGAGTTAGACCTATTTATCGAGAGGATGGACTCTGTTAATGAACAGTTGGTGGCAACCCAGCTGGACCCTGCGACGGATAAAAATATCAAGACCTATTTCCTAGCCAGGGTGAGTCTCACTGTGATGTTAGAATTAGGGCTGACTTTCTGTGCGGAGTGGGGAGTAGTGCGCACAGCTCTCAGGGAGAGGTACACGCGAGCTGCAAAGCCCGTGGCCCGAAGCGCTCTGAAGATCCTAGAAATGCGGAAGGAAGGGAGAGAGACATGCGCAGAGTTTGGTCGCAGATTGGGGGATGCGACAAAAAAATTAAATGTTAAAATAAACGACAAGTGTACGGACCCTCAAGAGGCTAAATGGCGATCAAAAATTTACGAAGAGATCGCCAGCGAGATTCTCCTTAGGGCGGCCCCAGAGAGAGGAAGAATGGCTCTGCGGATACTAAAGCCCGCCAGCCTGGAAGAGACAATTACTGCCATACGTGAGGAGGAAATGGACCGGGAAGAAAGCAGAGACACCTACAGGAAAGTGGAGAGCGAGTGGACTATTGTGCCCAAACGAAGAGTACAGCAGGAGTGGATATTCAGACCAAGGGCGTATGAAGAGAAAAGCCAGGGAAGGTTCGGACAAGAAAGAAGGCCTAGGAGGCAGTTTGGAGAGCGCAAGCCTCAGGAAAGAAGGAGCAATTATGAAGTAGTCGGGGCCTATTCAAGACGAGAGAAAGCGACAAAAAGGGGGTGCTGGGAATGTGGAGAACTGGGACACTTCGCGAGGGAGTGCCCATATCTATACCATAGAGGGGGACCCAGGGAAAAATCATACAGGCCACAGACTCGAGATGAACCAATGGAAGTGAACGTGACTCGAAGAGAGAAGCCGTGGGGTAGGCGCGGACCAAGGGAAGACGGCAGTTCAGAAGATGAGAGCATCTCAGAATCAACGGGGTCAGAACAGGATGTACCCATAGATCGACGGCGACGCTGGTACGAGAGAGGACAGTGGCCTTCACTGGAAGAAGCCCAGGGAAGAAGGACCTCATAACGGGAGAAGAAGAAGAACGACTGATGGTCGTGCCGGAGGCATATAGGTGAGCATCAGAGAAGTAGTGCAAAAGGTAAGCTCCCTATATTTTTCTTTCCGGAGTGGAATACAAAATGTTTGTTAGATACTGTATCTGATAGTACTATCATGGACAAGGAAGTAGCAAAGCAAATGAATAACTACCCTGTATTAGCACCCTGTAATTGTACCTTAGTTACTATGGCTGGAAGGAAGGGTTTGCTAGGGGAATTACCAGTGGACATGGGTGGACTAACAGGAGAGACACTCGAAATGAGAGTACATGTGACTGACCTAGGAACACAGAAGTACGGAGTCATCCTGGGGTGTGATCTCTTGCAGAGAATAGATGCGAAACCCGATTGCAAGAAAGGGAGATGGGAAATCAGGTTAGGAAAGAGGAAATAACTGGTGGAAGGAAGTGTAAGCTCAGGGAAAAGAATAACAGTAAACAGTGGGAAAATAATGTCAGAGGAACAGCAGGCTGAGGAATTAAAAGAAATGTTCAAGGAAGTGTTCTATAAAGAGGGGCAGGTACTGTCCGCTACAGGTAGGGTCGAGCACAGGATCGAACTACCCGAAGATACCATCGTCTATGTAAAGCCTCGGAGGTACCCCCACAAACTGAAAGGGGAGATGCGAGACCAAATACAAGAAATGATGAACCAAGGAGTACTACGGAAGTCCAAGTCACAATTTTCAAGTCCCATCTGGCTGGTCCCCAAGAAGGTGGAAGAAGGTAAACCCCCGAAGTACAGGTTAGTGGTGGATTACAGAGAATTAAATAAGCATACCAAGCTCGAGAGGTACCCTCTCCCGAGGATAGAAGACATTCTTGATCACATGGCAGGAGCGACACTGTTCAGTACTTTCGATCTCAAGGCTGGGTACCACCAGATCAGGATGCACCCGAAAGACGTCGAAAAAACCGCTTTTACGTTTGACAGGGGTCATTACGAGATCCTGAGAATGCCCTTTGGCCTGAAGAATGCCCCTTCAACGTTCCAACGTCTTATGGATGAACTCCTCGAAGGATTGGAAGAAGATTACGCGCAGATATACATGGACGATATCATAGTGTTCAGTAAGTCAGCAGAACAACATAAAGAACACGTCGCAAGAGTATTGGAAAGGATAAAGGACTTCGGACTTAAGGTAGCTTGGGACAAGACTCGCTTATATCAAACGGAAGTTAGGTTCATGGGACACCTTATCTCGGGAAAAGGAGTGAGACCCGACCCAAGGAAGGTAGAAGCGATCGACCGACTACCCTACCCAAAAGGACCGAAGGATATAAGGGCATTCTTAGGGATGGTAGGCTTCTACAGAAGATATATAAAAGACTTCGCTGCAAAGACGAACCCCTTGACTGAAAGTCTGAAAAAAGGAAAGAAATTTAGTCTGACGGAGGATTTAATGGAAGCGGTGGATCAGTGTAAAAGAGCGTTGAAAGGGCCGCTTTTACTCCAATTCCCAGACTTGAATAGACCATTCGTCGTGATGACAGATGCGAGCCAAGAAGCCATCGGAGGGGTCCTGATGCAAGCCACAACCGAGGGGGAAAACCCATAGCCTATGCGAGTAGAAAATTAACCCCGCCAGAGAGAAGATATAGCACGATAGAGCGAGAAATGCTGGGGATAGTGTGGACCGTGGAACACTTCCGACCATACCTCTTTGCGGCGGAGTTCACCATCAGAACGGACCATAGACCCCTAATCTGGATCGAAAGTCTGAAAGAAACATCATCACGGATAGCCAAGTGGAAGGAGAGGATGGCCGCATATAATTTGAAGGCCCAACACGTAAAGGGAGTAGAGAACCAGGTGGCAGATTGTCTGTCTCGGAACGTAAATGTTACTAACAGAAACGATACAAGTGAACCAGGTACCTCAGGAGCAGTGAGAGAGTTCTTCGTCAACTGGACACCCAAGTCAGATGGTGAAGAAGACCAACAAAATAGAGAACAGGTAGAAACCAGCCAGGAAATTATAAATAACAAAAGGAATCAGATAATTCTAAAGAGAGACACAGAAAGAACGATAAATACACGTCTACACAGATATGGACCACTAAAAATAAACACGATCACAGGAGGGATGAACGCAGATGACGATCAACTACGTACGGTAATAAACCATCTAATGGTGCCGGGAAAAGTATATTACTTTTTTGCAGAGACAAGGGAACTAGAAGACAAACTGAGCCGGCTAATCCAAGCAGGAGAGTTAAGACAAGGGGCGCACACTGTAATCTGTAGGAGGCAGGTGGAGACAGTAGAGGAAGAAGATCAACAGGAAAAGGTCATTCTCGAATATCATTTGGGAAAAACTAACCACCGCGGTGTCACTGAGACTTTGAAGCACCTACAGAGATCTTACTACTGGCTTCAAATGGGCAAAAGAATAGCACAAGTGTTGAAGGAGTGTGAACCATGCAAAAGAAGGAAGTACGAAAGGACGCCTCTAGTGCCACCATTAATAAAATCCCAAACACCCGAAAAACCATTCAAGGAAATAGAGATGGACATATTCACCTATGAAGGAACAAAATACCTCACAGTTATAGACCGGCTGACGAAGTTAGCCTCAGCGTGGCCGTTAACAGACAAGTCATCTGATAGTACAAGTGAAGCACTACTCTCATACCTAGCTGTGAGTGACTGCCCAAATACAGTCTATATGGACCAAGGACGGGAATTCAATAACACGAAAATAAAAAGCATCCTAGAGGAATTCAGCATAAGGCCTCACTGGTGTACACCCGGTCACCCAAGGTCCCACGGGACAATCGAGAGGTTACACAACACACTAACAGAACACCTACAGTTATTGGCCGATGCTAGAAACATAACAGGTCGTGCCGCGATGGCAAGGTCAGTATTAGCGTACAATAGCAGCATCCATTCAACGACGTCAGCAACACCATTTGAACTACGAGGAAGAGAAGTGGACCTACAGAGAGTGCGCGAGAAAGTCGAAACAGCGAAGGAAAGATGGACAGGCCAATATAACCAATTAAAAGCAGAAGAAGCGGTAGGACTAATACAAGAAGGAGACTTCGTCTACAAACTTAATAGACAAAAGCGGCGCAAGACAGACCCAAAATATGTGGGACCATACGAGGTGCTTGCGACACTGCCCCGTTGCAGAGCAAGATTACGGAAGATAGGAACGGACACTCTAAGACAAGAGATACTCTAAGACAAGGACACTCTAAGTCCACTTTCAAGAACTGCGACGAGTGAGGAGAAAAATCCTACCCATGGCAAGGAGGATATGATGTTATTTATACCTTTTTTTTTTTTGTTCTTTTCTTTTTCTTTTCACTCGTTATTGTAATTGTATAGAATAATAATATTAGAAGCGTTATGTTATGTATTATTTTAACTTCAAATAAGTTGTTTAATTCATTTTGTCTGGCTAAACTGTCTTATTTTGATAATCAAAACTGTTAACTTCATTGTATTTTTATTCAATTTTACTTGTGCTCTATTGTATGATCAGGATTTTTGTTGTTGTTTTATCTGTTGGCTCCAGGAGGTAATGTTGGTAAGGACTGGAGGGGGGCAGTAATGTCCGGCCGAGAGACACTCTGGGCTCAGATTACGGAGAAGTCCTTATCAACATTGCCTCCCCGGGTAATACGAGAGCTTGTGAATAAACACCACTTCTTGTTTGACCGCCGCGCAAGCAAGACTTGTAATATTCCTTTTCTTTAAAAACCCTTTCATTCCTCGGATCCACGTGACTTATATATAACAATTAAAATAAGCAGTGACACATAATATATTATAATATTATAATATTATATATATATATATATATAACAGTTCAAAATTGAAGATAGGTGGCACACAAAGTAAAGAAACACACTTAAAACTCGAATTTTTGGGCAATCTGTCTTCAAGAGAAAAGAGAAAGGGAGACCAAGCGCGTCGTAGATCAACTGCTAGTAACCCAATATATATATATATATATATATATATATATATATATATATATATATAATATATATATTGTAAAAGACGAGCCAATCCCTGTTACGTATTACTTTGGGTCGAACGGTCGAAACCGGTCGCAACGACACGAGGAAGGCGCCACGCATTCTTCAAGAAAACACTGCAGTAAAGGGGTCTAATGACAAACGCCACACACACTCAACTTCAACTTCAAATCATAATGCCCATAGCCAGGACCAGATTCTTACGAGGAACTCTTCTGCGTGAGGACGCCTATGCCATTCCTGCCCTCTGTGAAATTAAAGTAGGGACTGCGAGCCCTCTCCAGGAAGGACGGCGGATGCAGCCAAGCGTGTTAAGAAACCGACGGGGAAAAGGTCTACATACACCCACATCAATAGAATTTACAGAAAACACCAACAACCAGTATCTAATGAAATCCACTAAGCCCATAGTAAACACCGAGTTCGACGAGGTTCACTTCCAAGCCAGGACGCCAAGACCTTCATCCAACTCTATTGGAAAATTAAGTAGGGACTGCGAGCCCTCTCCGGAGTGAAGGCTGAGGCGGCCGAGCAGACGGAGTGTGCTAAGGAGAAACGTGTTCAACGAATAAACACCCACAACCAATAAGAAGTGCCCAAAGTAATACGTAACAGGGATTGGCTCGTCTTTTACAATATCTAATCTGGCATTCAACATATATATATATATATATATATTAACCAAAAGTGTAGAAGAGTAACAAAGTAAAGGAACACTTCTTCTTAACTCAAATTTTGGACAATCCGTTTTCAGGAGAAAAACTCTGCTCAGTTTTTGGTAGAAAAATCACCGTTCTCGCAACCATAATATGACGTATAATTGATTAAGCAGTACGTTTCATAATTTCCCGTATATGTCTTTTCAATCAGTAAGATAATTACTTTAATTGATTCTTGCTAAAACTATAGCGGAGGATATAAAGGGATTTACCAGTTTCAACAAACTAAATTATAATTCCATTTTAATTATTTGTCATAATCTATTCTAATATATTTATTAGAATCTTTCGTTTCGAAAAACTAAATTATAATTCCATTATAATATTTTGTAATAATCTATTCTAATATATTTTAATTATTTGTACCATTTTAATTGAGTTTCGACAAACTAAAGTATAATTCCATTTTAATTATTTGTAATAATCTATTCTAATATATTTTAATCATTTATACCATTTAATTGAGTTAATCTGCTAAAGTAATGGTTAAACTTAGTTTTAATACGCACTGAAGGTCATGCTTGAACTATTACTCTAAATACATTATTATGTATTCCAGTATATACACTGTATATGTCCACTAAATTTTTACCGTTAAGATAATTTTGAGATGGAGTTATTTACTTTTACTTTACGAAAGTCATTGACATTGTTATATTTTTCGAAGTTAATTATTTATATAATGGAAGTGTCACTGTTGAATAAGTATCATTCTGCTAATTTTAAAAGATAGGCTAAAAGAGTTAGTTTCTATTAATAAATGATATAGCCTCATTTATGTTGATTTTTTGCCCAACAGACCAATTTGTCCTACAGTTCATCGAGTTGGGTAAATAAGACGAAGTTGGTAGGACTGCCTGATTAATTATTGGGTTTGATGAGTGCATTTATAGTATCTGTTGTATGTTCATAGCTGTAGTTGTATTTAAATATAAATCGAATCATTAGCATTGAAAGCAAACAGAGACTCTTTCCTAATTGTGGCTGTTTCTTCAACACATCTGACCTCCATGCCTCCTTCCTCCAGGATTGTTTTCCTCATTTCTATCTACCACCCATCTATTACTGAACAAATCCAAACTCCTAGAACTTATATTATCATTAGAAAAACAGGTTTTCACACAAACTTATGAATAAACAAAGGTGGGTTCAAAGAATAATCAGCTAACTTATACTCGTATTAGTCCAAATTAAAGTTTCGATTGACTGTAATATATGTAGAACATTATAGTCGCATTTTACTATATAATCATATAATTATATAATTATATATAATAACATTCCTTTTTGTAAATAATAAGTAATAAGTAATATTACTTATATATAATAAGTAATTTGTATTTAGTTATAGTTTTAAACAGATTAATTTAATAATTTGAAATAATTCTCTTAAGAACTTTTGTTCTAATTTTCAGTCATAAAATGAAAAGCAAATGGTACTAGATGTCAAATTCATAGAAATAAAACTATTTCTAACAGTTATTATTAATTAAGAAACAGGCGTTAGTTAATACGGGCCTTCAAGTTACACACCTGGATGCACTTCAAAGTTCGATATATATTGTAATTCAGCATCAACACGTGTAAAACCTCGATATCTGTTTTGATTTATTCATGCACCTCAGTAATTCAGCTATATCATGATATAGAAGAATAGGTTGATGTTTTTTAACGTGGATCCCTTTCACGAGAAACTAACCGTTTTCTCACAAAATTTGACAAATGGATACAGTCCTCGTGAAGTGCTCAAGGTGGACCTCTCGGAGATGGGCTTTGTTGATCTACGTCTATAAAAGCTATAAAACATAAGCCTGGTACCTCTATAAGATTGATTGTTACTCAATGAAAGAGATTGTCAAGAATTACAGAGGAAAACAAGAAAAGAAAAAACCAAAGAGAGAGAGATATAGAAAATAATAGGAAAGTATGGGACAGATTCAGAGATTACAGAAAAGGTAGAAGGAGAAGGAAGAAGAAGAATACAGACGATAACCGCAACGCAACAGGTCAGACAAACTTAAGTCCATCACAGCTAGCCACTAAATGTATCATAAACCTGATAAGTAAACAAAGTTGCCAAATTTCACTCAGGGTGAGAAAAAAGTCTTAAAAAAGACAGGCGCAAGATGGAAGAAGAAATGATGAGTTTGGGGTCCAGCTCCCGAACCAATGTGCTACTGACTGAACTTTCCACCCGCAGACACCATCCCAAGATCGAGAACCCCAAGCTAGCAGCTAAAGCCGCTGTTGTGTCACCTCAGGGAAAAAGAAGTTTTCAATAAGACAGGCATTAGTAGCACGAGGCCGAAAGGACGGGCAATATCTCAGACCAGATCAAGCCACACAGACCTACCAACCGCGGACGCAAGCGAAAGACACAACCACCCAAGCTCCGCAAAAGAAGTCTTGAGAAAGACAGGCGTTAGCCACATTTGACCAATTAGGGTGGATGCCACCCAAGCTAGCGCGTGAGCGAGCGGACTTTCCACTTTCGGAGGCTGCCCAGGCTAGCCCTCCATCCATGTTGTGCCTTTCTTAGTTCACGCCATGAGAGGACAACACTCAAGCATGTTAAGCCCCCCCACCACGACAAGGTGAAGGCACATCGGGGGGGAATACTTTTTGATACCATAGTTTTGACTTTGATCAAATATATTTTCTGAAATGACATCTATCTATAAAGCCCTTTAGATTTCCATCCATAAGTTATTTCCATAAGTATAATGTTATCAATAAATGTTTCAAATGTTTAGCTTACAGAAGCAAGACAATAATTTTTTTATCAGCCCGTGATGTTTGGTGATCAAATTGCTGATATCTTTTCAAAATTTAAATTTCTGTGAAACATGTAGTCTTTCCACACCATTTTCAGATCTATCTTAAAAGTTTATTAATTGTTAGGTGAAAGTTAAACGTAGGAATGCAAACGACACTTAAGAAAACATATTTTCTATGTATCAATTTAATTACTGATAATACTGAATGAATAATCCTGAATCAATAATGCATTCAGGACTTAAGATAAGTGAACTCATCTGCTATCACCTCGACTCAAAGATGTAATAGCATGCTTTGCGACCTGTCTTTCTCTTCTTGAGTGGGATCTTTTAATACCTAAGTCTCAATGATCTTAATTTCCAAACAAATTGTTTTCTCTTTGTTGTATTTCAGAACTTCTTTCTCTATCTTTGATATTTTAACAACTAGTATCGGAAGTGTTTCATTAACAGATCCTTCATCATAATCACATATAACAAGATGGTAGTGATTCTGACAACACTAAGAAAGTAATATATATATATACATATAAAAATAAATAAGACAGGAACAATAAAATTTAATAATTTAATAGAAATATTGTTAAAAATGAATGTTACTTTGTTAAAATTATCAATTATTTGTAATTATTTCTTTTCATTGTATTTTAAATATTTTTGTTGATATGTTTTATTTATTTATTTTTATCTTTCATGAATGTATATATACATATATATATATATAGGTGTGTTCTCTAATTGGGGTTCGGTCAATTTTCCGAAACCGAAACGTTGGCAACGAGAGTTTGATGTTTTATCCTGGAAAATTGACCGAACCCCGATTAGAGAACACACCTATTCTATCAAACGGTCGATATATTATTGAATCTGTATATTATATATATATATATATATATATATATATATATATATTATATATATAAATCAATGATCAAACCACTATATGAAATGGGAAAAAAAGATTAAGATCTTTCAACCGTAACAAGCGGTCTTCGTCAGAGTCAAAATTGTTAATAGAAATTACAAAATAAAACAAAGATTTTTTGACCAAATAACTAGTCTTGGTCAGAGTCGATTAATAAACACAATAAGAGTCAGACGATAAATAAGCGTGTGGCTTAACTAGAGAATTAATCAATTAAATTATCTTAATGCTTATAAGAATTTTTAAAAAATCATTTTTAATTTACTAATCAATAAGAACTTTGGAAAAGTATACTGTTTTTTAATGTATTCTAGAGTAGAATAACTTCCATTTGGATGAAAAAATATCTATCAAAGTTATAGTAAAAAATTACAACTTTTCAATTAACAGGTTTCTTTGGAAGTCAATAGCCATAATAACTAAAGGTTTCACTTGGGCTGTGTAACAGCCTTCCTGACGTCAAACGTCTTATCCCTTTTGAAAGATGTAATATACCGAAAAATGATAGAAGGAAGTATTTATTACTTCTTTTTGTAAATATCTTCAAAAAAAGTTGGCAGCATGTAATACAGGGGAAAAATATAAGGGTGTATGAAGGGGTGGTACGAGGAGGTGTAATAAAGAGGAGGTTGTCAAGCGAGAAGACGCACGTTACCCCTAGCGTGAAATACGGCGTGGCGTCAGGTTGTGGGCCTCCCCTGTGATTTATCTATAACGAAAAGCCTGCTTGCAAAATGATACACTGGTCCAAAGCCGGCCGTATTACTCTGACTGTCACTCAGTCTTTCTCTGTTTCTGTTATTCCGTACTTTAGTCTTCTACTCAAATCATGTCAGCTAACTATGCTATCACTGACATTTGACATTCAACTTTGAATTGAGAAGTTTTTTTTACTATATAACTGAATAGAATCAATTATATGGTCTACCTCAAGAGTTTCTAAATGGTAGATATTGACTTTTTTGCATCCATTAAACTAAAAAATAATAAAGGTCTTTATCCAAAGAATACTCATGAGGAATAAAACGCTAAAATTATGTAACCGAATTGTATTTACATTAGTGGTTTAAAGCTTTTATTCTTTTTAGATATCATATCAACTGATCCTAAAGATTTTATGATTCATCTACAAGATAATTTAAAATTTAGCATATTACTTTGATTGAAATCGAAGTATTCCGTTTGCTTGAAATAAAGACGTAATTTAAAATCAGAGTCTAAATTAATTCAAAATAAGTTAACAAATCAGTCAATCAATCAATCAATGAAAAATCTAGACATAAAAAAAATGATTGAAAAAGAAGATTTTAAAAAGTAAAATAAAAAAGTAAGTTCTTGCACTTTTTGATTCAAACAATGTTAAAAAAATGTGGGCAAATAAAGAGACAGTCATTGCAGGTGCATGGTCTGAAACCTGGTTTTAAAAGGAATGTTTGGGCAGGTCTTATTTGCAGTTATTACATATTGTATATATACGGGTAAAAAACGGCATGAGGTGAAATTTAATTCCATATCAAGTAATATAAATTAATTGTAAGAGAAAATGTATCAAGCTGGTAGAAAAGTACAAGGATAATTTTGAATTTGATCCATCAAACAGAAAAGTGCCTCAAACATTTTTCTGGTAGTAAAAATATCGTCATTTTAAGTTTCTTCTGATTACTATATTATATTATATTATTTTATTTATATAGATTATTTATTAATGTAAAAATTGTTCTTCAAAACAAACAGAATCTAGTACAAGATAAAATTGATAGATGATGAATAAGGGAGGGCAATGTAAAAGAACCCACCTAGGTCAGACGAAGCAATGCTGTGACTAGTGAAAGTTTATAGATCTGTCAAGATAAGGATAGTCAGAGTAATCTATGGACTATTTATAATGTTTATGTTTTGTTATAGTGTTTTTCAGTTAGCAGTAATTTTTAATGCGATTGAAATCGCACTATAGTATTACAAATAGTAAGTTTATATATACTATTTTCATACATATATAAACATTCTGAAAATTGCTACCGTCACTAGGGGAATGAAGAGAAGACAAACAGCAATAAGTAGTAATACTTATAAAAGTTTTAAAAGTATGTGTGATAAAACTTCTAGTTTTAACAGTATTCTGAGACTTAATAGTTCTCTTGACAACTAGCAATTTTTAAAGCTTTAGACTTTTTTAATCTGTTTTGTAAAATTTTACATATATATAGTTCAAAAGAAAGAATCAGTGGTTTAACAAGTCCTTCAAGAAACCAAAAAAAAAAAAAAAAGAAACTCCAGACTCTTTCGACGATCGATATTTCAAACAGCAGTGTGTGTAGTCTTGAGGAAAGCGTAACCAACTTATTCTTATACCAACTTCTTTAACTTACAATTTTTGTTGCTCGATTTTGAGCATCTTTTGCTCAAAAGAGCTTCAAAAAATGAAGCATTTTTGCTTTATTCTCCATTTTGATTTTTGTTCTCATGACAAAGCACTGGTAAAGTATGGATAGTAGTTTAGATTTTGTTTGTTCTGTAGTTTTAATGTTGTAATCAAAAAGTATTGCAAAAATATTATGTTTTCTTCATCTATAAATAAATAATAATAAATAATACTAAATAAAGAGTGAAATAATTGCATGTGTTTAATTTTAATTAAATAGATTTGTGTGAATAGTTGAGATAATGGAAATTACTTAAAAGTCATATCCACTGCTCTCATTTAGTTTGTGATATAATTCTTTCATGCAGTGTTAATAAACCAATTTTTTTTGGAAATGTTTGTCTATTAAAAAAAAATATAATACAATTTATAACTAAGTCATGCATTAGAAGAAATAACATTTTGCAAATCTAAATCACCATGGATATGGAATATTTCTGTCATGGATTATGTCTATATTCTATTTAAAGTAACTGTTGCAACATTACTTTATTGTTGCTGTAGTCTTATTATTGTTAGTAGAGAGGCCTGTAGGTTGGATAATGTTAATTTGAAGGGAAGTTGGAGGTTTTCTCAGAGGTTATTTGGCCAAGTGGTAGGCAGCAGGGCGGACCCGCTCCCAGTGCTCCGCCTTAAGAAGGGTAATCTTTGAGAACTGTAGATAAGTCGTCTTGTTGCATATTCATAAGCTTCTCCTTCACTTGATGTAATTAAGATGCCTCCCTCCCATCTTCATTGATAACTTCAATTAATACTTCTTTACTTAACTACCTCATTTTTCTTCATTTAAACTTTATTCAAGAACAACTTTTAAACCAAAGTGCATTTTTAAAGACTACATTAATATTAGCATAAAAAAGAAATTTCTAATAAATAGATTATCACTTTCCGTACTTTGTTTATCATAAATATAAATATTTTATCAAGTCTTATTTAGTGAAAAAGCTATAAAATTTCTATTTCCCATTGATCCAAACAAAGAATTCTAACTATTATATTATGTTGATATAGCCACAATTCTATTCACAGGAAACGCAGAGTTACCAAAGATTAAGATGTTTATATCATTCTAAAAAGAAAGTGTTGTATTTAAAGTTGTGCTTTCCTTTAATGTATCTTATTAAATATTAGAAAATAAGTGGTATTTATGAATCTTCTTCTTCACTCTGAAATAATAAAATATATATAAACTGTTTGTAAAAGAAAATTAGAAAAGCATGTTTAACTCTATTTAAGTGCAAATAGCGAGCGTCTACTGTATTGTAAATTATAGACGATAGGATCTAATCTTGATTCATTCGAATCCATCTAGTATAAGACTGAAAAATACTGTCCAAATTATTGCACTGATACCAACAAGACAGAATTAAACAATTTGGTTTAATTTGAAACATACGTTAAGCATTATTACAATTCATGAAAATTTAGGACTCCAAAAATTAGAAGAAAATGCAATCATTTGTTATTTCTATGTTATTTATTTGTTATAAAAATAATCATTAATGTTTCTGAAAGACACTTTACATTTTTGAAGGTAATATGTATAAGATAGACTTTTTAAAAGAAATAATCGAAATTTCATTCATTTCATCGAGTTATTTAGATAATTTGAATATTTAGATTCGTTGAGAAGTATTAACCTCTCATAATAACACTGCAAGCCATGAAAAATTATTGCAATTAATTGAGACACGAATATAAACTCTTGTGTTTAACATTGAATGTTTTTTAAATTCCCATGTGCTTTAATTTTAATAATATGGTTTGATCTTTTGAACTGGAAAGAAAAAGTAGGAAAAATGGTGATGTGATTATAAAAAGGTGTTAATTAAAATTTTTAATTCAGAGATAGAAAAAAAAATGCCAAATAAACTTTGTGCCAAAATTCTGTATGCATTTGTAAATGAACGTGCAAATACCAAAGCACGCATAAAAAAAATAATTGGAACAACATTTGGAGAGATAACTGCTCTTTGTAAATCAATGTACTCGTTAGATTATAATAGTGGCACATAACTTAGGGCTAAGTAAAAAACTTATCAAATCATATTATGTCGTAAGTGATAATTCTAAATGAGAACCAACTGAACTGCAAAATTGAGGGCAATGAAGTTGTTGTTATTGACAACTGTTCTATTTATATTACTAAGAATATAACTAATATCATCAATTTATATACTAAGCAACTTCAAAGCTGTCGTTGACTGTTAAGTTGTTTGGTAGTATTTACTGAAAAGTTGAAATTAAATCTTTGGTCCGTAATAGCTATGATTACCTTCAGTTTACGTTTAGGACTATGGTCGATGATAGGCTTATTTGAGAAACTATAACTATTTCCCATCACTACTAGAAATGATTTTAACCAGCGTGATTGGTAATAGTTATTACCTTTCCTGAGGTATACGAATATTTTACCTCTCTTAGGAGGCATTGATTAAAAGCAGCTTGAAAGAAGCATAAATGAATCATTTCCCACATAATTCTCTAATACCGGTATATGTATCATCATCTCCTGTATTTTCAGCAAAGGACTTAAGTAAAGTGTTGATAGTTTAATACTTATGATAGGCTATTACAGCGTGTCTACCCAATTCAAGTGAATGTCACTCAAAACAAAGACAGAGAAGAGGGTAAGGAAGGTGGAAGGAAAGATTAGCTTTGTGTCGCAGGGGTCCGGAGACGTAGGCGGCTAACCTGATTGGCTGCCACTGCTCAGACGAGAGATTATTAATTAAGGTTCTCAGAGGGCCTTATATGAGCTCTAACAACTTGAGACCTTCCATTAGCTCGCTTTACCAACTTGAAAGAAGGGCCCTCAGTCTCTGCTAATCGATTTCAACACCACCTCTCAAATTGTCTCTCAGCTACTACCTGCCGCACAAATACCTTATAACTCCTTCTTTACCTTGCTTCTTACCAATCTCTAATATCAAGTTATTTTATGTTCAAGTTTTAGACAATTTTTGTTGACAGCCAAGATTGTTTAACCTCCTTCAAATCTATAAGAATCAGATGTCTATATTATCTAAGAATTTAAAATTATTCATTTGCTGGATAAGATTTATTTGTACGTTTCCCTTTTTAAATATTTCTAAACACATTCTATCAAGTCACATTAGTAACTGCGTCATAAAAAGGAAGTATATGAAAACGGTCTCTAATGGATTTTAATTAAACGAAGAAACGCCTTTTAATTCTTTTATAACAAACAATCACTTGTTTATAGCGTAATAATATATATAGTTTTAAACTAAATCATCTGATTTCTATATTCTGTGTACATCTGAGAATGTGTATAGTTGTATGTTCTATTTTTACATTTTTTACATGAAATAGTTTTCCTTTTTTTCTTTCTTAGGAAAAGAGAACAGAAGAATATTTTATTTATTCCTAATTTACTTCTAAATGTGTCATTTCATACGATGCAATTAACTACTTTATTCTATGTGTTTGCTTGTTGATGATTGTATAATTGCTATTTTTCACTGTTCTAAAGAACTGTCAAAAAGATTCGAAATAAACTGAAACAACACATTCAAAGTATGATTTTACGTATTGTATTGGCCTCATTAATTACATATTGAAGGGTTCAATGTAGATGACGATTTAGATCGTCCCTACGTATAATCCCTGGAAGTTATAATCTATAATAGATGTAACTGATTGATAACCCAACAAACTTGATTCATAACAAAATATTTTAAAAGTAATCAGTTTCTTATTTATCTATAGTTTAATTATGAATCATTTCTGTACGCCTTGAGCTCATAAAAGATATATATATATATATATATATATATATATATAGTATGTCCAGAAGTGTCACAATAAATAAATGCGTGACTATATAATAAAAAAAACCACGACTAAGAGTAGTGAAAATAGAATAGACAAATTTCTTAAGCTCTTTCCAGTGATACCCGTTTATAAACAAACAAGGAATTTAGTATGTGTATCATACATATTTGTAATTATTATGAAATTATTTAATCAAACCATTACAAAACAGCAATAAAGGATGTAATATCCTGGCCCAAAGAACTCATCCAAACAATTTAAATGCGACTAATTCATAGGTCTACATTATATTTCCTTTAATAGTTTCAAATATTTTTCACCATTTTCATATCAAATTAACTACTTCAAAGAATTAATTAATTCTGAATTAACAAAACATAAAAAATTAAAATTACAATTAATTAGAGATTAAAAAATGTCTAAATTATATAAACCAATTTGACAATGCAATAGATATGGATTATTAGATGTTGCACTCCGCGTTTTTTGCCTATATCAGATTAATACATCTTTTATGTCTTCCAAATTTTATACAAACACCATATAATATGCATTTATGTTTTACAGAAAGTAGTTCAGAAATAAAACTGTTATTTCTGAATTCAGCAAATTTGCTACATCCCTCTATTCTATTTCGCTTTCTTATGTGAATTCACCTCTTATGTGAATGAATGAGGACAATAGTAGATATTGAAACCCGAATTTATTGTTCCCAGAGATAACTGCGTAAGCCACTAAGCAACCATGATCCTATGATAACCAGGATAATATGATATTATGTTTAATTATAATAAAGTTTAGTGTAGGCCACTCCAGATTTTTACTTTACTATAAGTAAAGTATAGTGATCGTGAAAAAATTCGATCTCGAGATTTTGACGGAATTACATGTTTTGAGGTCCCAGAAGTCGTTTTATGAGGTTTTTACGATGATGTCTGTATGTGTGTGGGTGGGTGGGTGGGTGAGTGTGTTAGCATTGCTTGTTACCACGCTACGGTCCAGAATCTTTGTTGGATCAAGTTGATATTTTACACAAAAATGGGCCTCATAAAGACGAAGATCCCTATTGTTTGGGAAGAATTATGCATGATGGGAAAGTTACTTTTTTTGCCAAAAACCGTTTTTTTTTTAAACATTTATTTCTCTTAATAAAGGGTTATTTAACCCTAGAGTTTTGAAATTTTGACATTAGCTTTGAGGTTACAAATAAACAAACGAAAAATATATTCAGAATTTTAAAACAACAGGAAATATTTTTTTTTCAATAAAATGTACAAATTTTATTTTAACCATTAAAATACCTTTGTCTTCCATGGCATGATGGATTTGTCTCATAAAATGCTTTAATAAATCTATACATTGCACTCTTGAGCAAAACTTAATATCAGTTACAATTACATTATAATTGTGAATGTAGTACCTTTCCATGATATTGAAATGTAATGAATGTAATGTAATGTCTTTCCTCAAGAAAGAGGACTTATGTTTGTTGAGAAATATCCAGTTTTTTTTTTACAATTCTAGTCTAATAGTTCATATTTATTATTTTCAAAAATTAGAAGCTCCCAACTATAAAAGATTTAAATTATATTGAATAGCTGGCTTTGACTTCGACTTGAGTATGTAAACTGGCTAATTACTAATATATTTTTTCTCAATATACATTCATAGCAAACTTATAACAGAGTAAAGAAGGCAGGAAAAGGATAACACTCACTCAGAGAAAATTCGTATATATGTTATTTGACAAAGGGGAAGAAAAATTATCTTATTAAATACTAAGAAGCCATAAAATTCCCAGTATAATAATTCTATAAAAAAACAAAAATGTTAAAGATAATTCAAAATTGAAATCTTTGGTTTAGAGATTAATAAATGTAATTATCGTACATCTTTAATTATAAATCATCTTAAAACAACATTTTTTCTTCGATGTTTATGATGTTTTTTAGAGAAAATAAGGGTATTTTCCTGTTTTAAATTTGAAAATTTTACTTTAATGTTCAATGTAGAAGGATGTCAAGTAAACGATGTAAGAAATCCACTGGCTATTTGAACAAAAGCCATGTTCTCTTGTAAGAGAATATTTCGTATCAAGAAATGTTCACTTTGGTTTTTCAAAAATGTTATTACTGCTGTAGTTATACTAATGAAATTATTTGCATCAGCTGTGTGATGTACCAAAATAAGCTTATATATTGATATGTCCTTCAATCACTATCTGTACTACCTTAGGAATGAAAGACTAATAATCATATCCCATTTAGATGTTTACGTTATGCTTGAATGAGACATTATATCTTATATACCCAAGAACATTGATATTAAGTTTACTTATAGTAAAGTTGAGTGCAAGCCACTCCTGATTTTTTATTCTTACAACCGAGACCTAGTGTGGAGTCCAGACTTTTATTTACTCTTGTGGTATCTTTCATATATTTACCACAGTATTTACGTGGTGTGACGTCTTTATATTTATCAAAAATACCAGGTATTTGTATTCGTCAAGAAAGCAACTATATTCATTTCACCAGTGATATATTGCTAAAATTCTTTAAATGAAGGGTGATTTTCTCACAAACATCATGGAATGATATTAATCTTCATGGAGATTTGTCATGTTTAAATAGGTTTACGAAGTTATCTAAACTGATTAGACTAACAACGATGTTTAAGAGTGCAACTAGATTACGTTCAAGCAAGTCCAGAACACGTGAAACCCGACATTGAAGCATCCTATGACGTTGAGATCACATACCAAAGTGGTGCATTATCAATACATTGAAAGCATGATGTTTTACTTCTTAACATCGTGTCCTCGTGTTTATCTATACTGCAACGTATATTTTTGGATATAATCTAAAATATTCCATCAAATTGTTTCCCATGAAACGTGCACACTCAATTTTTATACATCCCCACCCACCCATATACACGGTCGTCACACAAACATATACAGAAAGAGACCACGCACGACTCAAGGGAATTCGAAACGTGTAAATCCTTCATAACTCTGAAATAAAATTGTTTTACTATTACTATAGTTTAATTGTGGTAAATTAATATAAGAATATTTTATAAAAAAAAACTTGTCAAAGTAAAAGAGAATGACCTCATAAAATGGCATTACTTTTCCTTAAGGAATTTTGACTTCTTGATATATGAAGAGAGTGATGTATTGTAAATGAAAAGGTGTAAGAAAGAGAAGGAAGGTGTTTGGAGGAGAGGTTGTCGGCATGAGAGGGTGTGCCAACTGCTAATGAAGGCTGCTCCCAAGCCAGCCTGCGCTATATTAAACGATAAATCCTAATCCTTAGGGTCCCACATATGTGGTCCTAATTCCTTCCGCCCTACAGTCAACTGGAATTATTTGGTAGCTGTCGCTGCTAACAAGATGCCCCTTCTCCAGCAGTCGCCAGTTCCCCTTGATTTAGACCCTCCGCCGGTGGCGAGCGCCATTGCAGCGCCACTAAATCTCTTCACACATATCCACTGCTCCTATAAATCCAAACACCCTTCCAGACCCATTTCACCACCAACTCATATCTCCTTCTCTTTGCATGCAGTTTGTAAAAACTAGTCATACGTCATCAATTTCCTCACAAGTCGTGATTCCTCAGAGAATATGTGAGCCATATTGAGCAGCAAAAATTAAGATTGATTCTTCCCTATGTTGCATCGACTTAATAATTATGGGTTTAGTATTTTGTCCGTAACCGTATTTTAATTAACAGAATATTAATACAATATTAGCTTAGAATCCAGAAAGTATATCCTGGATTTATTTTTTTTCATGGATATCACATATCCATGTGAAGTTTTTGGTATGAATGCTAATTTGAATAATTCAATGCTTTGAGTAATTGTACAAAAAAAAAGAAAAGCTATACAAGGTTGAGGGACACATATCTGTACTTGGTTGGTTTGTTAAACCTTCCATGAAAAGAAAAAATTGCTATAAGAATACCAGCAGTTAATCCGTTGAAATTTTAATTTGAATACGATTAAGATATATATACACATTTGTAAATTTAGGGAGCAATCCTTCTTTTATGCATGTTTTGTTGAACGACCTTTGTACTGTGGCATGAATCAATTTCATAGTCAATCTTTCAAGTTTTCTCACCTTTGATTTAAATCTTTCTGGTATTAAATACACTAGTTCTCCAAATGATTTATTATTTATAACTGACATGTTTCGGTCTCCTTGACCATCTTCAGAGTTAATCATATTTATAAAAACTTATTCCTACTAATCACAACTATATTACACTATACATTTCTTAAATTAACACAATAATCTTCAAAAACACCAAGAAATAATTCTATCGCCAAAATAAACATTTGCTTGAAGCAGTTTTAGCCACCTGTCATAATTAGGTGTACCTCTTAACTTCATAAAATGCTGACAGATGCATTGTGAGTCTTCTTGAAATTGTTGTTGTTGTTGAACCAATGTATTTTGATTTTAGGATCTCGCAGTTTCCTATTAAACAATTATATTGATAAATTACATTGGTTCTTTGAAGTTGTGGTTTTAAGTGCAGGTTGTTTTTAATTATCTTATTGGATGTACAAATACTGTTGTAATATATGTTGATTTTGAGCTGGTCTTCTGCCTTGATGCATTATGTGTTGTCCTTGATTAAATTCTTCAATATTCTTTCATCTATTTTGTAAGCCTTTGAATATTGGTTTTTGTAATAGATGTTATGAGTTATACCATTTTTGGTTGCTTTTGAATTTTCTTGTTGCTCATTGTTCACTCGATTGATGTACAACTGTAGATTTGCTTTGTATGATTGCTTTGTTATAGTAGATGATGTTCATGAAATTGAAAAACTTAAAAGGTTGTTTGAAGCTAACTCAGTTCTAAAATTTACAAAAGAAATCAATAACAACAAAATTATAAATTTTCTAGATGTCATTATAAAAGAATGCAACAAGGAATAACAAGTAAACTGGCTAAATGAAACCAGTTTCACCGTCTAGAACTGGATGTTCATTTATAATTTCCCATATATTTTTTCTTCTTTTACTTTACTATAAATAAAGTATAGTAAACATGAAAAAAATCAATCTCGAGATTTTGACGGATTTACATGTTTTGAGTGAGGTCCACAAAGTAGTTTTATGACGGTTTTTTGATGCTGTCTGTGTGTCTAAAAAGAGTTATAGTCCAAAACACTCCCCAATAACACCATGTTAACTTTGATTTTTGGATAAAGTTTAAAAAATATCTTCCTTAGTAAAATTATACAAAGTTAAATTGGAATAAAAATCAGGGGTAATACAAAAATCGAAAGGTTTCAATTGCATAGCAAAAAATTTAAAAATATTATGGTTTAGCACGGTTATAGGGACTGGAGCAATTAGTTTTTATGAAAATAAAAATACTGTATTGTTAAAGCTGTATTTGATGCAATAATCAATATAAAATGTTACAACCGTTGAACCCTAATAGAAGATCTGGTTTAAACAAAACAACAAGAAACTTTTTTTATGTTTTAAACGTATTTCATATTAACTACATGTAGTTGGTGGTTAAAAGTTAAGTCTAAATACAGTTTCCTATTCTTTAAAACCCATCAAAAGAAGATTTAATGATGATAAAGATCTTTCTAATGTTTGTAATTATTCTTAATTATGGTACATCAGCGCCTTTATAAAAACTCTGTTGTGGATAAATAATGTTAATTACGATCTCGGTCAGATCCAAATAGAGTTGTACTGCTTGTTTTATATTTATCTACTTTAGTTAGTTTCAGATGATTGTAGTGTGTAGTAGATTGTAGTGGTAGCTAAGGTCATAATCACAGTAGGATCTATAAATGAAAATACCTCAATACTGAATTACACAATTTGAATATAGAGACATAAAAGAAAGAAAAAAAAAAGAGAAAGAGGGACAGATTTATCTTATCTAGAACCCGTTTGAGTTTGTCATCTGCTTTTTACGCACACATATACAGATCTACCTCGTTTCTATTTTATGGCGTATATATTTTCAAATATATTGTTGCCAATAGTTTATCGTTCCTTATTAATTCTATTATTAAATCAATTACTTCAAGTAACTAGAGGAAAGGTTGCCGAGACACTTGGTGGGTATTCTTACAAGACTCCCCAGTTCGCCGAGATTGAGACATATAAGGGACTATATTAACCTCTTCATTGTCAATCAGCCCAAACGTTAAAGGAAGTTTATAAATGATGCAGCTTTTACTATCGCCGTTCTTAATTTCTCTATTCCCATTCTTATTTCAATGCCCTGAAAAAACATGGTTCACATGGTTTGTCAGTAACCTACAGTTCTTACTGCAGGCATACAGAATCTCACTACTAATTTCTCTGCTATGTGTGTAATACAAGCATACCTACGTTGACAACCTATTTTAAGAGTTTATTTTCTAGGAACTCTATCCAAAATTAGCTATTAGTATTACAAATTCAAACTTAGTTTAAAATGTTGAATACACTTACACAAATATATAACTACTTCCTATCTATTAATAACAATAAAATTAATGCATCATTTTTAGTCATTAATAATTATGACTTTATATGCATTTTAATCAATTCTTTACTCTGGTGATCTTTGCTGTTTAACTTTTTTTCATTTCAACATACCTTATATTGAAATATCGTGAAATATTAAACCTAAGTGGGGTTTACTTGTTCATAAGATTTCTTTTAATTAAAACAAAAAATTACGACACTTGGATTGTTAACAAAAAGAAGGAGCAGGAGCAGAAGAACCTTGGAGCAGGTCACTTATACAATAACAATTTAATCATTTTTTTAGTAAGAAAATCAATTTTTTTTATTACTCAAAGTTGATTTATGGGATAGTAATGGAGTGATTAAGCCTTTTATTAGCCTCTAGCACTCAACTCCGACTTTCGGCCTTCACGAGAGTACCCTTTTAACCTGCTACATGCAAGGACAAACAAAAGAGGAGGAGAAGGTGATCAGGGGTGATCAGCCTGACCACCTTCGTTTCACATCCTTTCTAATCCCAAAATACCCTCCTTTTATCTCAGCCCCAATCTAAGGTGTTATGCAATCCGTACCGAAGGATGTATGATACAGGGGTTACTGTATTATGAACGGAGCCTCAAGGGTACCAGGTGACTCCCATGAGTAAATAGCCTTACTCCATCCGGTGCTCTGCCGGAGTGGACAAAATACACCGATAGAGATACAGGCATTTCCCCTGTATTATACTAAGAAGAAGGAAGTCAGAATATACTCCGGAAGTACAGATGGTCCAAAAGTGCTAACTAGTGGGAGTAAACCTCCCACAAGTCCACCTAAGGACCCGATGTAGACAGTTTCCTATTAAACAATTATATTGATAAATTACATTGGTTCTTTGAAGTTGTGGTTTTAAGTGCAGGTTGTTTTTAATTATCTTATTGGATGTACAAATACTGTTGTAATATATGTTGATTTTGAGCTGGTCTTCTGCCTTGATGCATTATGTGTTGTCCTTGATTAAATTCTTCAATATTCTTTCATCTATTTTGTAAGCCTTTGAATATTGGTTTTTGTAATAGATGTTATGAGTTATACCATTTTTGGTTGCTTTTGAATTTTCTTGTTGCTCATTGTTCACTCGATTGATGTACAACTGTAGATTTGCTTTGTATGATTGCTTTGTTATAGTAGATGATGTTCATGAAATTGAAAAACTTAAAAGGTTGTTTGAAGCTAACTCAGTTCTAAAATTTACAAAAGAAATCAATAACAACAAAATTATAAATTTTCTAGATGTCATTATAAAAGAATGCAACAAGGAATAACAAGTAAACTGGCTAAATGAAACCAGTTTCACCGTCTAGAACTGGATGTTCATTTATAATTTCCCATATATTTTTTCTTCTTTTACTTTACTATAAATAAAGTATAGTAAACATGAAAAAAATCAATCTCGAGATTTTGACGGATTTACATGTTTTGAGTGAGGTCCACAAAGTAGTTTTATGACGGTTTTTTGATGCTGTCTGTGTGTCTAAAAAGAGTTATAGTCCAAAACACTCCCCAATAACACCATGTTAACTTTGATTTTTGGATAAAGTTTAAAAAATATCTTCCTTAGTAAAATTATACAAAGTTAAATTGGAATAAAAATCAGGGGTAATACAAAAATCGAAAGGTTTCAATTGCATAGCAAAAAATTTAAAAATATTATGGTTTAGCACGGTTATAGGGACTGGAGCAATTAGTTTTTATGAAAATAAAAATACTGTATTGTTAAAGCTGTATTTGATGCAATAATCAATATAAAATGTTACAACCGTTGAACCCTAATAGAAGATCTGGTTTAAACAAAACAACAAGAAACTTTTTTTATGTTTTAAACGTATTTCATATTAACTACATGTAGTTGGTGGTTAAAAGTTAAGTCTAAATACAGTTTCCTATTCTTTAAAACCCATCAAAAGAAGATTTAATGATGATAAAGATCTTTCTAATGTTTGTAATTATTCTTAATTATGGTACATCAGCGCCTTTATAAAAACTCTGTTGTGGATAAATAATGTTAATTACGATCTCGGTCAGATCCAAATAGAGTTGTACTGCTTGTTTTATATTTATCTACTTTAGTTAGTTTCAGATGATTGTAGTGTGTAGTAGATTGTAGTGGTAGCTAAGGTCATAATCACAGTAGGATCTATAAATGAATAATACCTCAATACTGAATTACACAATTTGAATATAGAGACATAAAAGAAAGAAAAAAAAAAGAGAAAGAGGGACAGATTTATCTTATCTAGAACCCGTTTGAGTTTGTCATCTGCTTTTTACGCACACATATACAGATCTACCTCGTTTCTATTTTATGGCGTATATATTTTCAAATATATTGTTGCCAATAGTTTATCGTTCCTTATTAATTCTATTATTAAATCAATTACTTCAAGTAACTAGAGGAAAGGTTGCCGAGACACTTGGTGGGTATTCTTACAAGACTCCCCAGTTCGCCGAGATTGAGACATATAAGGGACTATATTAACCTCTTCATTGTCAATCAGCCCAAACGTTAAAGGAAGTTTATAAATGATGCAGCTTTTACTATCGCCGTTCTTAATTTCTCTATTCCCATTCTTATTTCAATGCCCTGAAAAAACATGGTTCACATGGTTTGTCAGTAACCTACAGTTCTTACTGCAGGCATACAGAATCTCACTACTAATTTCTCTGCTATGTGTGTAATACAAGCATACCTACGTTGACAACCTATTTTAAGAGTTTATTTTCTAGGAACTCTATCCAAAATTAGCTATTAGTATTACAAATTCAAACTTAGTTTAAAATGTTGAATACACTTACACAAATATATAACTACTTCCTATCTATTAATAACAATAAAATTAATGCATCATTTTTAGTCATTAATAATTATGACTTTATATGCATTTTAATCAATTCTTTACTCTGGTGATCTTTGCTGTTTAACTTTTTTTCATTTCAACATACCTTATATTGAAATATCGTGAATATATTAAACCTAAGTGGGGTTTACTTGTTCATAAGATTTCTTTTAATTAAAACAAAAAATTACGACACTTGGATTGTTAACAAAAAGAAGGAGCAGGAGCAGAAGAACCTTGGAGCAGGTCACTTATACAATAACAATTTAATCATTTTTTTAGTAAGAAAATCAATTTTTTTTATTACTCAAAGTTGATTTATGGGATAGTAATGGAGTGATTAAGCCCTTTTATTAGCCTCTAGCACTCAACTCCGACTTTCGGCCTTCACGAGAGTACCCTTTTAACCTGCTACATGCAAGGACAAACAAAAGAGGAGGAGAAGGTGATCAGGGGTGATCAGCCTGACCACCTTCGTTTCACATCCTTTCTAATCCCAAAATACCCTCCTTTTATCTCAGCCCCAATCTAAGGTGTTATGCAATCCGTACCGAAGGATGTATGATACAGGGGTTACTGTATTATGAACGGAGCCTCAAGGGTACCAGGTGACTCCCATGAGTAAATAGCCTTACTCCATCCGGTGCTCTGCCGGAGTGGACAAAATACCACCGATAGAGATACAGGCATTTCCCCCTGTATTATACTAAGAAGAAGGAAGTCAGAATATACTCCGGAAGTACAGATGGTCCAAAAGTGCTAACTAGTGGGAGTAAACCTCCCACAAGTCCACCTAAGGACCCGATGTAGACAGTCCCTAAGAAGGAGAAAGTAAGTTACTTTCTCCCCAAACGTAGGGAGCCTCAATGGACATTATCATGATGGTTTATGCGGATTCTGCAAAGAAGAGGAAGAAACACCGTCGCACTTGGTGACTGACTGTAAGACAACTTTTCTGCACAGAGGTGCCAGTGCTTCGGGTTAATGAACAAAACCATAAAAAAGGTTTTATCGCTTTTATAACCAGCAAAAGTGCTGAGCTTCTTGGAAGTGTTGAAGCTAACTGCTGAGGTACTCTAGTACAGAAGGGGGGAAGTACAATAGTTTTTTAAGACTGAAATAAGAATAATAAAAAATTTTTAAAAAAGTTGATTAATAGTATAATGTCAAGCAAGGTACTGTGATACTCGAAACGTCGAATGATTGTGTTTTCCTACAGCATTCTCTAATTTGAGAACTAACCAGTTTGAAATTAAATGTCAGCTGAAATAGAGTTAGTGTATCATAGATAGTGAATCTCGACTCCTGTTCCATGTGCTAAAGTGATTGGCACTCTGAAATTCTAAACCATTATGGAGCTCACTTGGTACCTCGAAGTGACGAGAATCTTTGCTAATTTACTTTAGAGGAAATTGAATCATCCTACTTGAGGCATCAGTTTAAAGACTTATGTGTGAGCTATGGTGGAGTGCTGCTTCAAAGCGATTTCATGCCGGATAAAAAGTAATTAGGACGAGTGCCTAACAAAGTTTAGGCATGAGAGGCTAATGAGATAAATCAAAGGTAGAAGGAGAGGCAGCTAATTGGCAGGATCTTGGAGCAGGTCTAATTAAAGACCACCCTCCAAATGATGATTAATTTAATTAGGCTCCCTAAGAGGCCAACCTGGGCCTGTAAACATCACGAAGCGCTTCCCTCCTCGCCGTACCGTCATTATTTCTCAAATTAGTCTGCTCCTTCAAAGTCCTGGCGCCATTGAGAAAAATAAGTGTGCCTTAAAAACTTGCGTACTCCAGTGAAAAAATTAATGTTGGCTATCAACACTGAGAATAATGTGCCAGCTCCTCAAAAGTATCTCAAAAGCAACATTTCTTAAATATTTCTATTCTTAAGACAAAATGTAGAATAGGAAGTACACAAAAATAAATAATTTATTATATAATCAAAGATTAAAAGAATATAATTTTGTTTTCAAGTACTGATGATAAAATTCTATCGTTCATTCTACACTGAGAGATCTGAATTTTGTTTAACTCAAATATATTTAGAGAAGAGATCTTTAAGAAGTACCTGACATCGTAGAGATTCTGAACCGACGACTTAACTTCTTCTCCAAGGACAATAATTGGTTGTTAAAAACATGTTCAAAGTAAGAGGACACTACTCTTCGACGGACGACGTGTTCAGATTTGTTCACTTCCCTCGTGAATAGATCTAGCATCAGAGTGGTTATCAAACCTCTAATACCAGTCCAGAAACGACATGTAAGCCTCAGTGCTAACCTGTCCCATGTCTACAGCTGCTCAACAAACAATACACGTTGTCATTGTAACCAGTGTACAGTCTTGAGGGATTTACCTCATGTTTAAATGTATTATTTTTTTTCACGATATATATAATCACTGTACAAAAAAATTAAAATTTGTTAGATGGAAATAACATTTGCGTGAGTTAGGTAAAGGAGAAAAAAGGAAGACTAATGGAAGTGATAAAAGATGTTGAGTATTTATTGTCCACTATATTAAATACTTAAATGACTCTGAATATCCATTTGCTCAAGTGAGATCACAGCATCACAACATTTAATGACAATAAGCATTTAGTGAATTCTCCTGTTTTATACAAATTAATAAAGTACAACAATCAATTAATTTTTCCATTAGGAATTATATATCTAACATTGTTACAAGTATATTATGTCTACTGGATTCTTTTTTGGGGAAAATGGTCTTATAGTGAAACATTTAGGTTTTATTACCCAGTGTTTTAATTGTATGTTTATATAGGTCATGCATGTAAACAGCAGTATTGTTAAAATCCATGCAGATTGTTTCTTCATCCCTCAGAATGAATCTTAAGGGAAATTCCATGGATATTGAAATATAATTAACGTTGTTGTTGAACTAATAAAATACCATTTTAAAAGAACTATTGTCTTATACAAAATGAATCACTTGATAACTGAATACTTTTAGATAACTGAGAAAGAAACAGCAATAGAGATTCTTGTTATTTACTTCAAAGATTCCATTTATTTGTCAATTCACGTCAATTCACAGATCCTTCCAACAGTTCTAATTTTCGCATTAATGATTAAAAAAAAGTTAGGTTCAGATTAAGTATAAAATGGTATAATATTACTTTTACTAGCATCTTTTTGGTTTTCTATTTAAGAATGCGTGAATACATAATTTTTTTCATATTTGAAGACCAAGAAAAAACAAGTGCTCCCACTTGACAGTGTAAGTATTTTTTTATTTGTTTAGAATCTGTTTATAATTTGTTTGAAGTGTGTAATCAACACTTGATTGAGAGATTGCCAGTGCGTAGAAATGATGACGCTTTATCTAGGTAGGTACACAGCTCTCAACGTTCCTTTTTTTACGTCACTGAGACATCAGAAATATTCACGCCTGTTCCCTATACTGTTTGGTAATCATTTCCAAGGTTTTTCACCAACAATTGCAGTTAACTATTTTACTGAAATGACTAAGTATAGATATAACTACTTAAATTTCTGGCTACATACTAAGTGGCCTTACATATCAATTATTATAGCTGCCAGTATGTTTACTCGTAACACAGACAATATGAAATTTATTTCATAAATGAACTTTATTTTAAATTGAATTTGTACTATTGTTGCTAGAGACGCCCCAGAGTTATATTATTTATTTATAAAAATGTACTCCACATTTACATTGTAATGTAGATTTGGAGAAATTTCATTCTCAGTGTTACCTTCCATTCCTTCTATTCTGGTGTCTTAGAGCTTCCTCGCCAAAAACAAATACAGGAAATTCTATTCAGAGAAATTTATCAAAAACGCTCTCTGCTACAGAACTTGAAACTTCATAGTGTTGTATATTTTTTCCTAGGGTTTCTATCTCATCTACCTACTTTCTCTTATTGGTGAGGTTGCCTCCTGTTTTATTCAAATAGAAACCCATAATATTGAGAGTGCCTCCTATTAGTGAGGTTGGAGGCTGCTATGCCCTTGATGGAGTTTTCTTGAAATTTATTTAATATTCTTCCGTATCACAATGTTATTTTTCATGTTGCAAGTAAATTTCACAGCTAGCAGGCTTATTCTGTCTTATCAACTGTCAGGAGGCCGGACTCCTACCATCCTAGCAGTTAACGCTAACCTAGCTTTCCTCTAATCAGACTCCCATTTTTATCTAATATTCAGCGTCAACGAAGACAATCTTCGTCTTACAGAAGATTGAAAGAAATAACGAAAACTCTTTTCCAGACTAGAAAACACAATCAAAAAGATCATATCGAAACCCATGACATAGTGGAATCAAATACGGGTTAATGCAAAAATATTTCTCAAGTTTAAAAATGTGGAGTGGCCTACTCTCAACATAACAATAAATAAACATAATATCAAACTCCTTGAAATAATTTAAGTTATGGTTTTATTTTAATGGGGCTATCATGTAGACACAATATTAAACTCTCTGGTAAAGTATGATGAAACATTGATATTGATTAAATTTAATGAGTTGATTCCTTTTATTGTGGATATAGCTCTTTACTATAGCTATAGGCACTAGGCTGACTGCGATCAAATACTGCAAGGATCACTGCAGGGTGATGTGATGTTGATGTTCAGAATTATTTGCAGTAATATTGTTTGAAGCCGTAACTTGAGGCACCTGAGGAAAGCATAATGAATGACGCAGGGATCAATGTCTTTCGTCTAGAGTCAAGAAGATGGGCTAATGGAACCTGAGTCTCGCTGCTTTTAACAGAACTGAATATTGCATGCTGGGCCTGGGATCACTAATTCTTTCTTCCTTTGCTCCATGCATAATACAGCACTTTCGTCCTTTACTCCTCTTTCTAAAAGGATTCTTTCTGGCTTCAGTTTTTTCCTCCACTCTCGGTATATATTTTGATTTCCAGACCAAGCGTAACCCGCATGAGAAATTCATTGTGCTTATGAGGGAGCGACTTTGAAGTTAGTGCACGCTGACTGCTGAAGGCCTTATTAATTTTAAAATGAAAAAGCAAGGAAGTAATTCAAGTCGAGTCAGAGGCACTAATATGAATAACGGCGTCTCTATTTGCAAAGGGCCTCAGGTCACCCTCCCCGTGTTCACCAATATACTGCACAAAGACCCTCCCTCAATTCCCTAATACACTGACTCATTTAAATGTTTGCAAAATGATATGCTTCTCAAGGAAACTTGGTACATTATAGCACACAAAATTACATTATTCTCTCATTACTAATTACTATTTTTTTTATTACCAATTGAATAATCCACTATCTACAAAATTATAGCTACGATTAATTTGAAAAAAAATCAGACATTACCTGAAGAAGTTAATATTGAATAAAAATGTAAATACATTGTGATAGTTGGTATGTGAAAGCATATCGTCTCAATCAAATCTATTCTTAATTTCTAAATAGAGGTTGATGAAAAAAAGCAATAAGTTTTTTACTTGCCCAGAAAATGTTTCTAAGCTTGATCATTTTAAAGGTCTTATCGACAATATATACCCAAACCAACTTGAAAAAATACCGATTATAATTTTAAGCCTGAAGTCAAATAGATTTGTACAATAAATTACACTGTTTTCGAGTGATGATTGATAACACTGTGGACAATTAAGTAGTATATCTTTTATTACGACTAGTCTCTTCTCCTATCGGTAGCATTAAATTAAAAAAATAACCCCAATACTCTATTCAGATTAGCGGTATAGTGATTAATTAGAAGTAATTTTGTAAAAAATGTAAAAATTTGAAGCCTAAGTATTATCAAACAGATGTAGTAGTAAAGAGTTCAACTCTTCAAGAAACTTTCAAAAATCTTTATATGTACATAGGATCTGGAAAATAACTATGAAAGTAAAAGATACACTTTACAAGTTGCACATAATATATTGTTCTACAAGGAATTCCAGCAAAATGCTGTATCAATCCACATATTGGACGATTGTTAAGCAGTATGAGCCATACCAAACCAAGACGAGGAAACCGAATGAAACTACAATTGCCCTGCTTGCTTTTAACTATAGAGTTCGGGTTAATGCAGCATGGATTGTGCTGGCACAACTACAAATTACCTACAAATATAATAAAGGCAGTGGGGACTCTGGTAGTATTCACATCTAAGAAAGTAACTCATACAACAGAAGAATTATTATCTGATGCTAAAGAGCCATCTAAAAGTTGACAGTAACATCGCAATAAGAAAACTCAGTTTTTAATAAAATCTCTTATTTTCAACTTAAATATCATATATAAATGCAATAAAATCTAGTTAACGTTTTTGGCTATAGTATGAAAATATCTAGTAAATTCTAGTAAGAAAATTTGTGACTTCTAGCTAATTAGCTATTTAAAGAGTTAGTAACGCTGCTTGTAAAGTATGTGTTATTATTCTAAGCTTCCTAATTCTATAAGGTCATTTAGTACTGTTATTCCATTCATTGTATTTACTTTTAATGGTGTTGAATATCGAGTGCATATACTTCTCACTAAGATTTCAATTAATACTATATATAGAGTAAGAAGTATGGTTAATGACGTGGAATCAAGATGAGATGAAGTGTGCGAGAATTTCCGCAAGCGAGGGTAGGGAGACTTTTCTTCGTGAAACTTACCAGTTCAAGTCTATATATTTATTTAGCATTTGTTTATGGAAATATTGCAGTCTAACATCAGTAACTTAGGATGAATGTTTTCTACGATGATATGACCTGGTCACCTGAGTGATTATAAAGCTACTTTGTAAGCTTATTGACCAGGTTTAACAAGACAAAGTGAACACAGTTTATATGGGAAATATATATTCCTTTATCCATCAAGCTTCACCTAGACTGACAAGTTTAAATAATTATTACTCTAACGGATAACACATGAAAGACTGTTTAGTTAATTTAATAACACTAATCGGCATTGATCATATTATACAAAATAAGAAATGAACTAGTTTTATATAATACTTGACAACCCGTGACCTATTGGGTCATCCATCACCTCCCTTTCTATTTCAATCATGTTCTTGTAGATCAGATAAACTCTAAATGACCTCACTGAGAGCAAATGGTCATGGCCATGTTGAAATACTGCTTTACCTGAATAAACTAGAACTTTCTGTAGAGTCTCTCCTTGAGACTTATTAATAGTCATAGTAAATGCTATCTGAATTGGAAATTGAGTACTTGAAAAATAAATGTTGCCTCTTTAGATTAAACGAATTTCAATCATGGAATTAAAACTATTTCTCCTTGAAACCGTAATGCGATAATTTTACAAACAATAACTTTATCGTAAAGCACCTATGTTATTAGCCTTGTTTCATTATATAAGCGCGGTGGATTACAATTTCTCACACACATAACAGGAGCTCCTTTTTTGAATTTGTGCTATATTTTGCAAGTGAAGTGCAAAAAGTCCCCTTAGAGCAGTGAATAGCACTCAGAATTAATTAAAAGTAAATACATGCAAAAAAAAAACATAGTCTAAACAACAATAAGATTCCAAAAATGGGACTAAGATCTTTCGTAGAATAAATTGGAAAAACATTTTACATCTGGAGTCAGTAATTTTACCTGACTTATGTTGAGGGAATTTATTTTTCATTATTCTTTCCTTTTAATGATGATATTTGCAAAGTCGTATATTACTCATTGTTTTCTTTAATATTTATTTGAATATTCCAGCATAAACTGAAATTAACAGATATTCCAAGTTTCTCATGTGCACAACATCCAACGTTTCATCTTCAGTTGACTTATACACACAAAACAACATTTGCATCAAGTTTTGAAAGTATACAGAGTGTAGCATACTGGACTTCCATTACAAAGGATGTGGGTTCCACTCCTACAACCTTTGTACATTTTGTTATTTATTCAGACAATAAATTTTCAGACCGTTTTCTTGACGGTGGCAAGAAAACAAATAAACATGATCGGTCATCAGAGGTTTTATAAATATCTAGATAGTTTTCTATCATTCCTGGTTTAGGTTAACTCAAGTTACATTAACGAGAAGTCTAAATGTCGTTTGACTAATAAATTATTATTTACTAGCAAACGTATCCGTCTTTGACGTAATCAAAAATTCTATTATACTTGGTATTCCAAAATATCATTAGAAATTATAGAATAGTAGAAAATACCATTATTAGTACAGTGTTAAGCAAATGCCTCTGTATACACTACATTAGCTGTCTGTCCTTCAGGTTCATGGAAGAACAAACAGTTAGAACCTCTCACTCTTGAGGAAGTAAACTACAGTTGACCATGTGAAAAAAACTTGGTCTCGCTAACTTGAATTCCTGCATAAGATAATGTTTCCCTTTGCGACTTGGTTAACGTCAATGCGAAATAGACTCTGACATGACTTTGCAATCGTTTCAACGGAAACAGATAGTGGCTCGGAATCAATGGTATGCGTGGTATACACACAAACTCCCCAATACCACACCCAGTCACGATGTCCGCCTCTATGGCATATCTGTGCAGAGCACGAACCCAGAGTCGTGTACCGTTGTACAGTTTTGGGGCACTCACGTTTGGTAACATGAAATTTGTTACTGCTACTAAATTGTTACTGCTAGCATGATTAGTGCTCCTACTTTAACATTTTACTCATGAGCAGGCAGTCCAGGAGAAAGAAATTCAGAGTCAAGAAATTCATTTGGATAATGAACTGCTTCCTCATCACTAATCACTCTCTTTACTGACGTAAGTTCTTTCCTTGGCATGATATAGCGTAAGAACTTGTTTGTTGATTTTTCCTGCCTGTTCATATTAAGGGCTGAGAATTGCTCGTTCACAAAACTATTTATTCTTAATAGATAGTACATCTTCAACTCTGGGAAACACCTTTTCGATGATTTCAAATACGTAATATATTCATATGTTAGAAATTAAAATCAACTAACAATAAGTATTGTTAGTTGCCACACCTGAGTATTTTAAAAATAAACATGTCTGTGAAGTTAGCAAAATACAGCTTAAAGATCCATAACTTCGCTTCTGTACTGAATTATCAATTTATTTAGAGCCTATGTTTTAAGTATTCCATACACAAATCTAGTGTCAATGTTTCAGCTCGCTATGTCTCATGGTGGCGGAGTTTACTTGTGACAAACGTTTTTGCTTTAAACGTCTATAACTTCACTTCTAAGTTGAATTTCCAATCAATTCAGAGCCTATAATTTAAGTTAGACATACAAAAATCTACTGTCAAAGTTTCAGTTTGATATGTCTTATGGTAGCTGAGTTCACTTGTGACAAAATTTTGCGGACAAACCGACAGAAATTTTTCTGAGGGTGGATTCAGTTTCTGCAATGTATGAAACGTAAAGAAAACTTGAAATGAGTCAGTTCTAAGGAATGTACAGACAAAATCATTATTTTATTTATATAGATATCTAATATTCTTATGATTTAGAATATTTTTGAAAAGTACTCCAATTTTTTCTATAACAAACTACTTTCTACTACTAGATATAGTAGAAACCAATTAAAAGGTTATATCAAGTGTATTTGTGTTATATGTCGTGCAAATAATTCATACTTTAAAAATTTTGAAAGTAATGAAACATAAATAGACATGGAAATATTAATGTACATTATCTAATTCAGGTTTGAATACAAGTGTGTCAGATAAAGGTGAATACTTGGGGGAAGATTGGGTGTAATATCTGTCTATGGAGTGAGAAAACAGTTGAGCTGATGCAGGTGATAAAAGAGGGGATCTAACCTTAGCAGTGATTGGCAGAGACGACAACCAATGGGACCCGGGCACTCTGCGGCTAACCGCAAAGAAAAGGCTCGCAAACCGCAAACGCAGCCCGGCCACGCCCACATCGATTCTTATCAGTGGCCCATCAGGGACTCCCAGTCAGTTAGCGCAGAGAGCAGGCGTCTATCCCTGCCACCTGGCTCTGTCCAATACATAAGCAGACACTCCAGACAATTCAACAAAAAAATCATTTTCGGTAGTGAAATAATAAAGAGTAAATTCAGCGAAATACAGAAATGAAAAATCACTAATTATGTTAAACAGGGTTTATTTTGGTTTAAATATATATAAATTCATCCAAGGGTTAAATAAAAACTTAATTGAAGTGATCTATTTTTATCATGATGCTTATCATTGTTAGCCATAGGTATAGCCTTAATAATATACATAAATTATCACTGAAATAATTTCAACTTAACTTTTACGTACTTCATTTGACAATATATATATATTAGTAAAATTAAAACGTGGAGTGTTAAGTCTGTATAAAAGAATAAAATAAAAAATAAAATACTTATGATTCTAAATCATTGCGAATTAGGCTTCTTATTAAGAAATATATTCTTTTTTGATATGTACTATTTTTCAAGTATATCCTAATTTCAAGTATAACACAGAAACATGAAACACATTGAAAAAAAACATCATTGGTGAATCCATATTATCAGAAATGTCTTTCTGATTAGTGTTTCTCCATTCAAGTACAAACTGAATAACTGAGGATAGTAAATAATCTGAAATTGTCATAATCAGCTTTACCAAAAGTAGGCATCTTATAGAACACCAGAATGTTTAAAATTTAGCAACAAACCCTTTGGTCTGTAGCCTTCCACAAACTTCTGTATACAACTACCGACACAAAAGAGACACATTTTCTCTCACTCACTCTCCTCTCTTCTTTTTCACACAGACACTCACACACACAAACACATATTATATATATGCATATTGATTAAGTATTGACCGAGAAGTAGAAACAAAATAAAAGTTTATCAGCATTCGGTCAGTTCTTCAGGTTCAAATTAAACTCTCATTGAAAACCTAAGCGTTGGCAATAAGGGTTTAATTTGAACCTGAAGAACTGACCGAATGCTGATAAACTTTTATTATATATATATTATATATATATATATATATATATTCGTAAAAGTTGGAAGCAGTCCATCTTCAGTACATATATTTAAAAACGTTATGTCTGATTTCAGCTAAATTAACTTCGTTGAATGTTTCTCCAAACTAGCAAACTGTCTTCAAGTTTCGAAGTTTGGAGAAACATTCAACGAAGTTAACTAAGGTGAAATCAGACATAACGTTTTTAATTATATGTATAAATATACAATGAAAGTTCAAGAGTAATATATCATTCAAAAAATGGACTCAGAGGTTCACAAGGCACTCGAATTCCTGGAAATATTTCAATCTATTTTTGTTATGATTCATGTATTTTACTTATACTTTAGTAAACAATAGAAGGTCTTCACTCAAATTTATTATAAATCCATAATGAATTAGTTACTTGACTTCAACTTAATTTGGCTACCTCTATTTATTTCAACGACAGTGTTTCCTTTGTGCTAGCTCAATGGTTCGAGATCTGCAAGACCAACTTAATAATTTTATTTTTTATCAATTATCTTCAAGATATACTTTTTAATACAATTTTACCCCTTTTAGCCTTCAAATTTCATTTAACGTTTATCACAAAATATTTATATTACGATATACTAAATACAAAATTAAAAGTTTCTAAAATTTCCGAACAAAATGGTTAGATTAGTAGTCGTTTGATATTAAATGCGATGAAGTACCTTCGTGGCAAAGGTTCCATGTCTTATTTCTGAAATACTCAGCTTATTAACGACCATCACAGTTGTTTAGCATTGATGATTGATGATGCATTTCACAAACTGAAGAATATCATGAAATATTGTATCAAGGGACCTGAAAATAATATAAAGTCTTCCATATTATTTTTTACATCACTATACTTTTTAGGCACTAAGAAAATGTGCATTTTAAGGTAAGAGCAAAATGTTTATCTCAAATGAATTTGATCAGAAATATAACGTATATCCTGACCATGTATCTTGATGAACTTATAATTATAATAAAATCTATTAACTATATCTCTAGTAATTATTATAAATAAAAAAAAATCTGGAGTGGTCTACACAACTTTTCTATAAGTAAAGATAATATCAAACTTCCTAACAAATATTGTATTTTTCGATTTATTTTTAACTAGCTATATATATATACACTAAGGGTTTAATTTGAACCTGAGTCCCGATATACTTTAGTTTTGTATATATATATAATAAAACAAAAGTTTATCAGGTCTCAGTCAATTCTTCAAGTTCAAATTAAACTCTCATTGCCAACGTTTCGGTTTTTGTTTAAATCCTTTTTCATAGGCAAAACCTAATTTTAAATAAAAACTGTGACGTCGGCAGTGAGATTTAATTTGAATCTGAAGACCTGACCAAGTCCTGATAAACTTTTATTTTGAATCTACTTCCATAGCATTCCCTCCCATAAAACTTCCTTTTGATTTATTAGCTATAATAAATACATTTTAATATGACTGAATAGTGTAATAAAGTTAATATTTATGGATAAAAAGTAAAATTGTTGTAAAAAATAAGAAAATGATTTCTAATTAATTTTCAATACACAAATTCATTTTCTTGTTAATCTTACTTTTGTGTTCATAATAATAATACAATACATTATTTAATACAATAACTGCGGTCCTTGATATATAGGATTCATGAAATTAAACAACGTAATAAAATGTTTATACCCTACAAAAAAAAAGAAGTCAATTGAAAAACAATAATATTTACAATGTATATCTAAATTCTTTTTTTTAATAATATACTAATTATTTTATATTATATTAGTATACAATCTGATATATTTACTTTAATTTTCATTGCATTAACAATGAAAGGTAAAAATGTTAAAACAAAATGGTAAACATTTAATGTCAGAAGAAACATTACTATACACCAATCCTGTGCATTTAAGTTACCTATTAATAATTAGTATTATTAATTAATTAATAAACTATTAATTGACAATTAAATAAAATTAGACAAAACAAATATAATGGATAAAATGGATAAATAAACCTAAGTTTATTTATGAGTAATTAAATTAAATGCAGTAATGAGTTTAATAATTATGTTATAACTATTTACAAGATACATTAAATTAAATTTAAGCTGACTTTAAAAAAAAAGTTTAAGCTATATTATTAAAATAGTTTAAAACAAAAAATTGTTGCACAATAACAGTTTCTTAATACTGTCATTGAAACATTGATTATATGGGAAGTTATATTCGTATTCTTTTATTGATTTTATTTAAAGTTGTTAAAATCACTTTGCGCCTTTATAAACAAAGTTGCTAAAATATAAAAGTTATTAATTCATAAAAATAAACCTGAATTTTTAGTGATATTATAACATACTTTTACTAATATTTGTGATATTTCTTTCTATAAAAATAATTATTAACATTACTGTTGTCATTTCCTTTCTAATATTAAATTATTATATTTCATATTGTTATTAATATAGAGAAAACCAATTAAATTAATATTCTAAGTAGTAAGGTTTAATTAAATGGAGGTGTATTACATTTTTTTTGTAGGAATAACTTTTTTTGAATTAGATTTAAATTGTATATTAATTTAAAATGAGTAAGGTTTATAAGTATTTAAAAGTATTTGAAGTACTTAAAATAACTCTAATGTTAATTAGTAAAGACAATTTTCACTTTTCTTTTATGCATTAATATAAAGTAGTATAAATATTTTCTCATCCGACATTTGTTTGTCAAAAGTAAGTTGATATCATTTAATAGTTATAATTTAACACAATGTAGTAAAAAAAAGAAGATAATTTTAAATTGTGTACTAACTTTCTTTCTGATGTGTAAATGTTGATCGTCTTTTCTTCTTTTGTTTAAAACACATATACGAATATGACATGAATGAATCACTTGGAAATCTAATTAATCAAACAAATGACGCCATGATGGTGTGAAAAAATAGAACTCTCTTAATTCAGCCAGTGTTTGCACCATGGACAGGAAATAATTCTGAACTAAATACAGACCTAAAAAATGATTCTACAAAAAACACTAATTTTAAATAGACATTTTTAAATAGATTATTTTATGCAATGTTGAATAAAATTATCTCTTACATAGTTTATTGAATCTCCTCCTACATTAAAAATATAAGAAATTTTTCCATTTAAAACTTGAAAATATTCCTAATTTGTTTAAACTTGTGAGAAACATGAAAGAAAATCTGAAGTAGCCTACACTCAACTTTACCATAAGTAAACTTAATATTAAACAACTTGGGTATATAATATATAATGTCCTACTTAGGCATAATATAAAAATCCAAATGGGAGAGGTTTATTAGTCTTTCATTCCTGGAAGTAGTATAAATAGTGATTGATCTCTTATCCATGTATATGCTTATTTTATTATATCACACCACACTTACATATAATATCGTTAGTATAGCTACAGCAGCAATACCTTTTTTGAAAATCGAAAGTGTAAATTTCGTGTTACGAAATAATCTCTTACAGGAGAACATAGTTTTTGTTCCAACAGCCAGTAGATCTCTTACCTAGTAATCTATCATACATTGAAAATGTGTAAGATAAATTTTTTACTTAAAACTTGAAAATATTTCTATTTTATCTGAAAATTGTTACAAACATAATTGAAAAAATGTCGTTTTATGATAATTTTTAAATCATTATTTGTGCAATCCATAATTGTGTGGATTTCACTAATTCTGTGGTAAAATGGACCTTCTGCACCACATCCTTGGTGTGTTCCTGATGATAAACACAAAGTGTTCGAAACGCGTTGGTGTTGCTGAATAAAACTTCATTTGTGTGGAGACTTTTGTTTGTTTATCCATTTTACCTCAGAATGATAATTTTTTTTTAAGATGTGGAATAAATGCATTTATTATTTTTTAAAGAATGTTTTCAATTTTTAATTACGTTTTACATTTTTGGTCTTTTATAGAATTATTATACTGGAAATTTTATGGATTTCTAGTAATTATTAAAAAACACTTTTCTTTCCATTTGTCGAAAATCATACATACCAATTCACTCTGAGCGAGTGTTATCTTTTTCCTGCCATTGCTGATGGTAGGATGTAATTCCGTCAAAATCTCGAGATCGAATTTTTCTCGATCATTTTACTTTACTTATAGTAAAGTAAAATATTGTAACTTTAATGAAGCTACTTGACTTGATTCTGTCAAAAACATGCCAAATTAACGTTAAGAAGTTTGCAAATTAAAATTGGTTTGATTATTCTAAGTTGGGTTCTGTGTTTTCATAAACATAATTCATGATGATTTTATCGCAACACACTCAATTTAGTTACGTGAAGTGCTACGTCAATATTGATATTAATTTTGGAAAAAAATATAAATATTCATAATATCCTTTAATTATTTTTTTCATCATATAATTCTGTGAAACTAATATTGAGATCATTCTCTTGATAGGAATCCAATATTATTTATAAACCTTTGGACTTTTATGACGTTCATAATCTTTCAGATTCAATCCTTAAATAATTGTATTTAAGTTCTATGTCCTTTATGTCCTATGTCCTATGTTCTATTGTCCTTTACAGTTCCATGCAAGTTATCCTTTTTGGACACTTAAAAATTGTGTTTCTTTTTTCTTTGTAATATTCTCGCTAATTAATTAGCTAAATTAGTTATACGTACTCATAAACTATATTGTACGTCTGCACAATGTCAACTATTTTTGTTGCAATACCAATTCCACCAAACAAACGGTGTTACGTATGCCGTGTCCTCAAACTTTTAGGTAAACACATACATACACACAGATACAATACACACAAACCCACACTGACACAAACATATACACATTCTTTTAATGGAAAAAAAACGAAAGTAATAACAAATGTGTATACATGTCAGTGGATTTGTATTGACGTATTGGTAAGATCACACCTTTCTCACACTGCATTTATTATGCGCACAAAAGCATCTCTGTAATTATTTCTTTTAAAAAATTTCTTTAATAAAACCGGTAGGTCCCTAGTGAAACAAAACTCTTGGACCCTTGGTAGCTACTGTATCAAATGCCTAACACTGATAATCCTATGCCAATAGTTAGCTTAAGAGGCCTTCAAACCAAAAGACCTATAATTCAGGACTGACCTTTTCTATAGGGATTATTTAAATGTCTGTCTAATTTATTGGTTCTAAAATGGCTTTAAATTGGGCATCTATGAAAAAATGCAATGAAAGTTATGGCTCTTAAAATAATGTCTACATTTTGAAATTTTGATCTTTCATAATTTGAAAGATCCTTAAATTTTCTAAATAAGTTAATAATACTTATATCAACTGCATTAATTCTGGTTCAGCGTTTACAGAAATCAAAAGACTAGAACCATTTTTTGTGACGCCATTACAGTGAGCCATACTTTACTGTCAGGTGTAAAGTCTCACTTTTAATGAGTAGTTCAAATACCATATTGAATTTATCTTAATTGTAAAAACTCAACATCATTTCTTTTTTCAATAAGTATTTTTTAACAATAATTCAAAAAGTATTTTCAATACATGAATGTTTAATGTTGGCTTAATTAGTTCATTGTTTTTAGGGTGTTATTTTTTTAAATAAGATTTTTGATAAGGCTTTCAGCAAGTGGATTTGGGTATATTTTCTTCAAAGACAAGTTTTATTCAATCTTTTAAAATCTATTTTCAGTTCTTTCGTTATTCATTTTGACAAATAATTTTAATATTCTTTTTTATTTGACATACACAATAAACTGGTGACGATAACCAACGGAGAAAAGAACAGAAATCAACTAAAGAACTTAAACTAGAACGTTCTACTGTGAATCTCTGTTGACGAAGACAAATACAAGAATTGCTTTAGTATATTGAACATTAAATATGTACATTGTATTTTTTCTGGTGTATGGAAAAAAACATTAAAGAACATCGGGTAAGAAATATCAAGTTGATTTTTCACTTTTTTTTTACTATTGGTTTTAAGACCTAGTTGAAAAAACCAATGTTGAACATTATTTGCCTCCAACTGGATGTTAAAACAACAGTACTCAACATTTTCTAGACACTTCATCATTTCATTGTTGAAGAGGCATGGACTGACCAAAATGCAAGTCTGGCACTACTAATGGTGCCAAAGTCATGATTATGGCGTTGTAAGAAAATTCAAGAGTCCCAGCAAATTCTATCACATTCACTGCGTGATCCAAAGGGAGGAATACTAGCAAAGTTACGGAATAAAACTTGTAATTCTCAGGAGAACAGTGACTATTGGATTTCACTTGATGATTTCTCAAAATCACGGGCATTCCTGAAAAGACGGTATAATATATCTGCCAAGAAACATTGACATATCAGTGGCTGTCTACTGTTAGCACATTACGCAAGAAATTCATTGTAATATAATAGGTCTAGCCTAAATCCTGGACAACATAATGTAAGAGTTATGCTTCACCTCATTTTCCTAAGCTAATTATAATATAATCATCACATATTAATGAACCATTATAGATGAAGAAAATAATCCAGTTTTCATTTCCTTCTAATATTAGTGAATAGCGGATTTTTTTTCCCCTTATATGTTATGACTATATCGATATCAAACAGTTGGATCCAAATAGTGGTTTATTGAAGAAAAATACACTTATGATATAGGTTCAAATTTTTTTGGAAAGACATCACTCCAAAGTTCAAAAAGTTTTTTTCGTAATATGAATATGCTATCTTATTCTTCAATAGAGCGAAAAATACTGAATATAAATCACTTATTAATGCAGTTGTAGAGTGTTAAAAATACGTACAATTTGGCTGTAGACTCAGACTGAGGATATAACAAGGCAGATTAGAGTAGTATTTTGGTTTAATGAAGAGAACATAGCAGCCTAGAGGGAATCACATGTTTTTACGGTCGATATAAAGGACTGAACTGTGACGGGGACGAGAGAATCACGAGGCGGAACATTACCCCAGGATTTGGCTTGCGCCTTAAAAACACCACCTCTCAGTGACTTCTGGCCTTCAGTGAAAGAAGCAGGCTTCTCTCTACAAAGCCGGCTGTAGTCTACAAAAGAAAAACCGACTAGTCTGTCATGGTCTGCAAGCTTTAGGGTGTTCCAAAGAAAAATATTCATAGAGAAATAGAAATTAACAATAATTAATTAAATTAATTAGCTCAAAAATATATTGTTTTTAAAACTTAATTTTCAGTAATGGTGGTAAATTATTAAACAGACTTGTCAATAACAGTGAGGGAAAGAAAGGGAAGGTTGCGTTTATGGGATTCCTTGTGGAGATGCTGATTCTTCATATGTTGGACAAACGAGGAAAAGTTTACTCACTAGTTTGAAGCAACATAAATATTCTATTAGGAGGCAAGAAGAGTCAAGTGCTACGTTTCAATATATTATGTTAAACAATCACTTCATGAAATGAGAAGATTCTAAGGAATTGATATTTCTCTCGTCTGATGTTGAAAGAAACTTGGTAGAAAGTGCCCTTATTAAATATCAGTTTTGAATAGCTCATCAATATAAGTTATGGACTATTTATACTAGATAAATTTTTAATTCAAGGCACAATTGGGTATATTGGACCTGAGGTTGATCTTCGATGTATGTCTATGGAACAAGCTCTGACCGTATTGTTGATTCTAATCATATAGCCGTTTTGTTTAAGTTCTTTTCAGCTTCCTTGTTTTCTTGTTTCGTTTATTTTTTCATGTTGTTTATTCTATTTAATTTAATAAAAAAAATATTTTTAGAAATTATACATATATTTTTCTATTATTTTTTTATTAATTATTTATTTCCGACTGTTTACTTTGCATTGTTTAATTTTATAGGATATTTTTTCTTATCAAGCTGTATTGTCACTTGAGTTTCCCTGCTTTCCATTAACTTCTTTCTGGTTACCTTTTATGTTACCTTCTTAGTTTTTACTTTGTTTGCTCTCTGATGACATAAAGTTAAAGGCCTCAGAGCATTTATTTGTATTGTTTTCCTTTTTCCTTGTCGTTTAAACTTAATATACTCGTATATATAATTTAATTTTGTTATATTCGCATGCTAAGATAAATATCACCTTCATTTTAATGAAGTTTAAATAGTTAAACACTTAAGATAAATAAGTTTTGGCATTAATAAAACTTACACAATCTAATACCAACTCAGATCATCTACTGGTTCACTTTAGCCCACACTATTACCATAAAAGCAATGCTTTCTTTTCAATACCTTAAAAATCATTTAAATTCTCTGTCACTTTAACTTTGCTCCCGTGTTTGCACTTCCTCTATTAATTAGTTGCCAGTTTTAAACAAGTTTCCTTCCATATTTGTAATTCTTTATCAAGTTCAGTTCTGCTATTCATTTTATATGTATGTATTCTACAAGTTTCTTGTTTTTATTAAAATACATTTTTAGCATTATTTCAATCAATAACTTTTGCTTCCCAATATGTACATTTTTTGTTTTTCTATTCCTCCTAAATCTTGCAACATGTCTCTGTTAAACAGTAGAAGTATTCTATTTCTGAAGATACCGGAGACTATGTATAAACCAGGAAGTGAATATGGAATTAATTTTTTATGGGAATAATGAGAATAATCAGAATATGTGTAGGTTTTCATTCATTCCGAAATACCTTCCTCTGACAGTAGATTCAGTCCATTCCATTCTGGATAAGAACTGGAGTTCTTATCACCACTAAATATTACACCACTTAAAACACCACTAAACATTTCTTTGTTTTCCAATGCACACACTGGCTTTCAGCTTTTAGTGCTGCTGAAGGTGTAGAAACAATGCCTCATTTATTATTTTGCAGCAATTTTTGCATTGGGTGAGCCACAATTGAGAGTTCTAATTTTTTTTTAACTCAATAGTATTCAGTCAAGTTCTGAGATACTACGTCGAATATATATTTCTATAAAATACTAAAGCATCGAATTGAACCAAGTCTCCATGCTGCCACTATTGCATGTAATGTTTCCACCTACAAATTGACAACTTATTACGTTAATAATCTATATAAATAAAAGAAAGGTTTTGCCTGTGCATTGCTTGGAACTGACTCATTTCAAGTTATCTTTTCGTTTCATGCATTAGAGAAACCGAATCTACTCTTAGAAAAATTTCTATCTGTCGGTTTGTCGGCAAAATTTTGTAGCCTCCATAAGACATAGCGAGCTGAAACTTTGAAAGTGGGTTTGTATGTGGATATCTAACTTAAAATCTAAGGTTTGAACGGATTGAAAATTCAACATATAAGCGAAGTTATGAACTTTTAAGGTCTTTGGCTAACTTTACATACATGCACATTTTGAAAATATACAGGTGTAGCATGTAGGTAGTTAGTTGATTTCAATTTCATTTGCATTTAAGCTCCCAGCAAGAGATAATTGACAAGGTGTTTCCCGAAGTTCAAGATCTACCGTATATTCCTGTTGAAAAATGTACAACGGGATACGACTACGAATTCGCGACGTATGGAGGTCGCGATATTGGCCCCACTTCGGATATTGACTTCGCGATATTGACAATCTGATACGTCATGGAGGCTGATGTCATGATTGAGCACTATATCAAGATGAGGAAACAACATCATGACTGTCTGTGTACTGGGGAGTCAGTGTCTACACCATGCATATCATTGATTCCTAGCAACTGCCCTTTCAATTCAGACGGTTGCGATTTCCCATCAGCGTCTGTTTCGCAATGACGGTAAATAAGTCGCAAGGTCAAACTCAGTCTACGGCAGGAATTGAAGGAAGTGGGGCCAAGTATTTTTCACATGGTCAATTGTATGTTGCTTGCTCAAGAGTCAGAGGTTCCAACTCTCTGTTTTTCCATGTACTTGAAAGACAAACAGGAAATGTGGTGAATACAGAGGCACTTACTTAACACTGTGCTAATAAATATATTTTTCCTACTCTATAATTTTTCCAGTAATATTTTGAAAAACGACGCATCATCCCTGAATTTTTTAAAATACCCGTCAAAGATGGGCACGTTTGCTTGTCATATGTAAAATATTGATCCAATACAATTTGATTTAATTATTCATTTTAATTGTGGCTCTAGTTTAACACTAAGCTCTTCAATATTCGTAAACTTTTGCATCTTCCCATTCGCCTTTAGTAAAATTTAGTTCTTCTTGCCTACAGTTAATACTGGGACTTGAAAAAATAAAATTACAAATATTTAAATGTGATTTCAAAGTAAGTTAATTGTATGATGATGTCGAAATAAATATTTCTTATATTATTTAGGATATTTCAACCATTATAGGGTTTTGAAAATCATTCAATCATAATTGTAGAGGATTATAAAAAATTTTTTTTTTTTTAATGAGGGGGAGTATTTTGAAGAAAGTACCCTGCCCGCGCTCTGTGAGTTGTCTTAGGAACTTGAATAAAAAGAGGGCAAAGGAGTTTCTTAGAAAACAAGAAAGGCAGTGCTGTTTAAAAGAAAGGGGGCGGGACTTCTTTGCAAGCTGCTTTGGAAGAATGCCAACAGATGGCACTCAGATCTATTTCGACTGGATCATTCATCTCCGAACAGGACCGTGATGTGCAACACTGCTCTTTCAGTCATAACTCCATACCTTTGTTTAAGTATATCTTAAAGCAAAGCGGTAAACAAACTTAGATCATAGGCTGCTAGATCTTTGCCTTTCAGTGAAATTTTAAATGGTGTAAGGTATGAATCAGGAGGTTTCAAAAAGTGGGTAAACCACATAATCAATATAAAATTCAAAGTAAATGAAAAATAACTTTGCATAGTTAATTCATAGATTAAAAAAATTGCATATTTCCATTTTTGGGTTGTAACTATTGCTTTATGTTAAAAAAACATCTCAAACCGAGTGATTAATGTTTTAATTCTGAAAACAGTGATACGTAACACTTAGTATATGTATACCAATAACATACATTTACAGTGTACTTTTATTCTATAATTCAACTCGATATTAACGTATTGAAACTTACTCTCCGAACATTGGTTTCTATATAGAACAGGTTTATATAAGTTATTACCAATAACTTGTACAAATTTATTCCAAAAAGGGCTCTTGGAAATACCATCAAAAGTAGGCTGTTTATATGTGGAGCTTAACCTTATTTTTTTATAAAAAAAATTACAATTACCACTAAGTTTTTTCCGAGTCTTAGTGAATATACAATCTCTTGATATTAATTTATATATAGCAGGGTCCTGAAGAGGAAATATGAACCTATTTACATGACCTTCTTGTGTCCCACCAACCCCTACACCCTCAAACAAACCGGAAAACCGTCTTTACACCTGAACTAAATAAAATATATGACATATATATATTATACTTTTAATAGTTAGCCCTTTTAATAGGTGCAACTAAACAAATAATGATCTTAATTTTATAATTTAGTCATTATAATTTCCTTATTACTACATCACTGCAAAAACGTAATCATTCTCCTGAACCTTCTCAATCAAATGTCACAATTTCACGACATACATTAGGATGCTTAATACCCTATCAATTGTATTATCATAAATTTTTAATTTTTTTTTGTCAGTCGATTATTTTCATCAATCCTGGCCTTTATTTGGTTCTCTCTTGTTTGTCCTCTCTTAGAACTGTACTCTTTTCAGGACTCTTGAGGTTTGAGGTCACCATTCCTAGTTTTTTATACTTCCTAATTATATATCCTACGTTCCCTCATGCACAGTTTTTCCTATGGTTGCCCTTGATAATTTGACATCAATATGGAGGCTAGATACTACAAGTATGCTGCATTTCTTGCTAAATCTTTCTGACTGTAACTATTAGCGAAAGCAAGCATTTATATTTGATACTTGCACTTCTAGAATTACATGGCTGACATTAACGCAGCTTGAATGTTGTCTTTGTGGTAAATATCGATAAAGCAAGTATTCTGCGCCATGTCACAGACTTTATGCTACGAGTGAATCCACGTAACAAATTGTGTTTTAAGTCTAGTTTTTGTGGTAAGATTCAGTTTATTAAGGTCTTTTAAAGCCTTATCTGCTGGCAGATAAGCTGTATTTGACAGTTTCGACTCTGTCTGACTATCTGCCATATATCGAATTTCATTTTCACTTCGAGAGATAATGCACTTTCAGTCTTTCACCTTTTTTTCTGCGACCGTTACACATTCAGGACATGCTCTTTATGAACTGATCCTGTGTTATAAAGTAATTCAGTTAAACTTTAAATTTTCCGTTATTGGAAAAATCAGCCCTATGATAAGATCCTTTGAATGCAAAACCACGTTCTTTTAAGAATAGAATGACGTAAATTATTCCTTTTTACGTAAATATATATCATGCCATTTTTCAAATTCAATTTTAATTGATTATTTCAGTAAGTTTTATACTTTTTTGTGTTGATAGACGAATTTTTTAGGCACACCATAAAATATAGCATCCCCCATTGATCTTACCTTGAGGTACTATGCTGGATATCTTTCCCCATTTGCTGTGACCATCCTTCTAAAGATATTAATGTAGATCTTGATGTATTATTCTTCTGGAAGAAAACACTATGCTACAGACACCATCCAACATTGAAAACAATATAGTAATTTCTATTGTTTACTTACTTATTGTAAGTATACGTTTTGGAATGGTCATTTGGTACTATCTTTAAAAAACGTTAAAGGAAAGTCAATATGACCTTTAGTAACAAAATGGTTTAAATCTTGAAACGAAGGACATTGTGTTGTGAGGAATTGAATGTCAAGTCCTACTGTTTTGCTTTTGTTACGTTCAACAGAGCAAATCAGTCGAATCTCTCCCAAAAATTTTGATTAGAAAAATTTAAAATCTTGAAGTCTTAAAAAAATGTCTTTGGCTTCATTCCTTGATGTGGATTGACACATCCTATTCAGTTAACCAGAACTAATATATTGATGAATTATTCCAAAAAATATATCTTTATAAATAAAATAATGATTTTGTCTGTACATTGCTTAGAACTGACTCATTTCAAGTTTTCTTTACGTTTCATACATTGGAGAAACCGAATCCACCCTTAGAAAAATTTCTGTCGGTTTGTCGGTTTGTCGGTTTGTCGGTTTGTCGGTTTGTCGGTTTGTCGGTTTGTCGGTTTGTCCGCAAAACTTTGTCACAGGTAAACTCAGCTACCATAAGACATATAAAGCTGAAACTTTTACAGTAGATTTGTGTAGGTCTAACTTAAAATATAGGCTATGAATTGATTGGAAATTCAACGTAGAAGTGAAGTTATGGACGTTTAACGCAAAAATGTTTGTCACAAGTAAACTCAGCCACCATAAGACATAGCGAGCTGAAACATTGACACTGGATTTGTGTGTGCCTAACTTAAAATATGGGCTCTAAATAGATTATTAATTCAGTACAGAAGCGAAGTTATGGGGCTTTTAGCTGTATTTTCCTAACTTCACAGACAAGTTTGTTTTGAAAATACACAGGTGTGGCAAGTAGGTATTGTTAGTTGATTTTAATTTCAATTGAGCATATGAATATATTGCGTATTTGACATCATTGAAATGGTGTTTCACAGAGTTAAGGATGTACTATCTATTGAGAATAAATGTTTTGTAAACGAGCAATTCTCAACTCTTAATATGAACAGGGAGGAAAAATCAACAAACAAGTTCTTACGCTATATGAAGCCTAGGAAAGAACTTACAAGTCAGTAAAGAGATTGGATTAGTGACGAAGAAGCAGTTCATTATCTAATTGAATTTCTTGACTCTGAATTTATTTCTCCTGGACTGCCTGCTCATGAGTAAAAACTTAAAGTAGAGCACCAATCATGCTACAATTTAGTAGCAGTAACAAATTTCATGTTACGAAACATGAGTGCCCCAAAACTGTGCAACGGGACACGACTCTGAGTTCGTGCTCTACACAGATATGCCATAGAGGCGGACATAATGACTGGATGTGGTATTGGGGAGTCTGTGTGTATACTTCACATACCATTGATTCCGAGCCACTGTCTGTTTACGTTGAAATGATTGCAAAGTCCGGTCAGAGTCTATTTCGCAATGACGTTAACTAAGTCGCAAAGGGAGACTTCATCTAACGCAGGAATACAAGGTAGCAAAACCAAGTTTTTCTCACATGGTCAAATGTAGTTTACATGCTCAACGGTCAGAGGTTTCAACTCTTTCTTCTACCATGAACCTGAAGGACAGACAGCTAATGTAGTGTATAAGCTGGAGGCATTTGTTTAACACTGTAGTAATAATGGTATTTTCTACTATTCTATAATTTCTAATGACATTTTGAAATACCAAAAATGACGGAACTTCTGATTCCTCCGTGGTATAGCCGAAAGGCAATAGGCACACGGTAATAAACCAAAACAGGAACTTCTGATTCCGTCAAAGACGGGTACGTTTGCTATGTATTATATATAACTGTCAACTTTTTTTTAATTTAATATTTGCTTAATAAATACACTGGTAATAATGTAAGGTATGGGACCAGAGTAGCCCAGTGGATTGCGTGATCGCCGATGACAGTAGTGCAAATGTATTATAAATAAATGTAACAAACAAATATTTTTTGAATTTAAAATGTGGATAATATAAAAGATGGTAATAAAGTAAAGGGATCTAGCCAGGGTTGCCAGTAGCTTGCTTGCTCGCCGATGACAGTAGTGCAAATGTAATATAAATAAACACAACAAAAATATTTTTTTTTAATTTAATATTTGCGTAATATAAACACTGGTAATAAAGTAAGGTATGGAACCAGAGTAGCCCATTGGCTTGCGTGCTAGCTTTTGACTGGGAGCACGTTAATTAGAACTAACTCATTTCAAGTTTTCTTTACGTTTCATACTTCAGAGTAGCCACATGTACCCTTAGAATAATTTCTGTCTGTCGGTTTGTCCACAAAATATTGCTACCATAAGACATATAAAGCTGAAACATTGATTGTAGATTTGTGTATGTCTAACTTAAAATCTAATCTTTGTATACAGAGGCTTTTTTTAGCACTGTACTAATAATGGTATTTTCTACTATTCTATAACTTCTAATTGTAGTATTAGTATAATACTATAATTGATATTTTGGAATACCAAGTATAATAGAATTTTTGATTCCGTCAAAGACGGGTACGTTTGCTAGTATAATATATTAGAAAAAGAAGAATGGGTGTTGGTACTGCATTTAAACGGACTTCAGTGATCACCTGGATTAGATGCTTTCATATTTTAACAATGGGACTCCAGTCAGATATACTGATGGGTCAAAAAGTAAATAACAAAAGCAGTTTATTGAGTTTAGTCCCATGTGAGTCCCTGGAAACAAGGAACTTTGGTGAAATGAGGCAGTGGGACGTTCTAAAAAGTTCGGCAACAAAATCAAATATCCTGCAGTATTGAGCATTATTCACTACACACACCAACTTCACAGAAGGGCATCTGACAAATGGACCAAAAAAGAGCAAATAATAGCCGATTAGAACATCCAACTTAGTTTTAGAAACTCATTTTTATTGAACTTACATACATAAATAAATACTAAATCTTCAAAGAAAGGACTTAAAGGCATATGTTGAATATCTATCTAGAATTTGTCTTCTTAACAATTACTTATGCAAGTTTTAATTATCATCGTATTAAAAATTCTCTGTCCCATATTGTATCTGAATTCGTAACAATTACCTTGAAGAAGATAAACGTTTTGTAAACCATGCCTAAAACAAATAAAAGTGAGAGATAGTTCTCTAGGTGCGATTCTGAAATGCAACAAATAACTTGGAATTGTAAGTTAAATTTTAAAACAACAATGGGTAACTCAATATGATAGGTATGGCTGTGGTGCTCAGGGGTCTGATGATATCCAAGTCTTCAATTTTATGCTAGAGATAATAAGTCAAAAAAAGCAATTATTTCTTTACCTGAAATTATTACTGCCACATATAAACAGATCATTCATTATTAATTGAGTTCAGTATTATGTCGGAGCAATAGCCTCATTAAATTGAAAACAAAAATAAATTAATGATAAAGAGTTTGATATTCCATCTATCTATAGTAAAGTTGAGTGTAGATCACTCCAGGTATTTAAGTTAGTAAAATAACTAATATAGTATATTTGACCAATTTCTGTGATTAATCTCGGATTCTTAAACGCGTTTCAGTATTTATAAAAACTGTGTTTTTGATACCATTCTGATAACAATCAGACCCACTACCTATGTCTGCCTGATTAATTAAAAAAAATTGCCATCATGAAATATTCCGTCTCCAGATTTTGATGGATTTAGAAATTAAGTTGTTCCCAAAGTTCATTTTGTACGTTTTTTCTGTATGTTAGTTAGTGGATGTCAAAATATCCAAATTTTTCAAAAAAAACTTTAAAGTTTAAGACATTAGACTTAAAGCATTAGACTTTTCACTTTTGGTTCATTTTGAAAAAAACAAGGCATAGTTATTTTATGCTAACAGACTTTATAATTAACCAAGCTTTTTTGATAATGTATAGAGACTAAATTACAGGCACGTATTTATAATTTTATGATAACACTAACAGATTTTATGATTAACTATGATGTTTTGCTAATATATTGAGACTAAATTACAGGCACGTGTTTATAATTTTATGATAAAACTAACAGATTTTATGATTAACTATGATTTGTTGATAATATATAGAGACTAAATTACAGGCACGTGTTTATAATTTGCTGAATGAGGTCAGGTGAATCAATAAATATAATTGCAATGAAAATTTTCATATACCAGGTTTGTATTTATTTTCAATATATTTAACAAGTAACAAGAACCAGAATCTAAGAGTTAAAACAATTGCAAGTTATTTACAGTTCATATTTAGCAGAGTAGTTTCCTTTGATAATAGTTGCAACAGAAATAATATTGAGAGCAAGTGTGACTACTTTATTCATAGCACCAAAGCATTTTACTTCATTTTAAATCAAACACAGCAAGAAAGGGCAAAAAACAAGACATACTGTAACACAGATTATAATAAAAATCTACTTAAAAAGTAGTAAATTATGTGAGGGTAGACTGAAGGCTTTTATTTTTAAAGGTTACATTAATAGAAAGGGGCGTTATGGCACATTTTATGATTAAAGATAATGTTTTTAATGCTAAATAGCTAATTCCAATAGTAAAATTTTCAAAAAAAATAATGCCAAAAAATTTTTGATGAATTATCACGAAACTATAAAAACTTAAAATTTATCTTGGAATACAGAATCTTCTGCTTGTCGGATTTGTTTTCATTTACTATTCAAACATTTAAAATTAAAATATTTTAGAAGTATGGAGTGAAATAACATTTTTATTTCAAGGTTCAATAAAATATTTAATAAAATATAACAAGTATTATGTAAATTTATATTTATAATATGTAAAAAATGTATTTAAGTAAAGTTTTAATGAGTTAATAATAAAATAATGGAACCAGGTTGGCTTAGTGGCAACTTCATAACATAATTGCTAGCCTCTGCAATGAGGAGTCCGGAGTTCAATACCCACTCTGCCCATCGATTTATTCACGTGGGAGGTGAATAAATCTGAACACATCGTCCCTCGGAGAGGACGTTAAGCCGTCGGTCCGGAGTCTGCACGATGTCAGATACTCATAATAGATCCCTACTCTAAATACACTTGAGTTTAGGAGTTTGGTCAGGAAAAATTTAGGAGTTTAAGTTTAGGATAAATTTAAGCTCTCAATGTAGAATAATTTGCATTGTGTTGTGTCATAAAAAAGCCTATGTTCAGCCTATGTGTGTTTCCTTGTGGGACTACCATTGCAACTTATCCTATAATAAAATATTTAAGAAGAATAAATTTCTTTAATGTGAGAAATCAAGTCTAATTAAACATATAATTATTTTGTTTCCAGAATATGATGGATGGTTGTTTAACAAAGTATAATCAAACTACATGTTAAACTCCTAAACAACACAATGTAAGATAAATAGTCACTATTCTGTTTGAAAATTGCATTGCTCTTTTGCAATATTGAAGTATGAAAAACGAACTCTTTCGTTCTATATTACTACACGGATACTAACTTTGAGCTAGTTGTTTTGGTTATTCCATGAACTTTACATTTTTTTATTAAGAGTTATCCTACTACGAATAATCATGAGCTTAAATTTTGCAAAGGTAATATTATACTACAAAGGACAACTATCCGTAGTAAAATGATAAATTTTTGGTTAATTTTTGGTTATCTTCAACCATATTAGAAGAGTAAATCAACAGAGTCAATTTCAAACATTTTTGTTACAAGATAGATGACCCTTGAAAGACTTCACTCTAGAATACTTCATAGAACAAATTGAAATTCCTCTATGGACACAAAGGAGTACAGAGGAATGAGGCTGTGGGGCGGTAAGAAAATATTAGTTCCCAAACATTAGTTCCTTACGCAAAAATGCATAGCATGAGAGCCTTTTTAGAGTTTGTTGTTTCTTTGTTTCCAACGCCCACACTTACAAGTCTTTCACCGTTTAGGGCAGTTTCAAGGATGGAAATTGTGACTCTTTTATTATTTTGCACCCATTTTAATAATGGACGAGCCACATAACTGGTTGATTCTACATTGGGAATCTTAACTCAACTGTATTTTGATCTGGAATTTTTAACTAGTACCTGGCATCGTACAGGCTCGGGACCGAGGATTTAACTTTCCCTCCGAGCGTTGACGTGTGAGATTTATTCACCTCTCACTTTAATATATCTATGGCCAGGTGGGGATTGAACTCTGGACCTTCTTAGTACTCATTCCGAATAAACATAAATTTTGTAAGGAAATTATAAATGTTTTTAGAATATTAACTAATCACAATTCTTTTATACACCACTTATGCAATTTACAATTATCTTTATAAGAATAATGTTCACACTGTACCGAAGAGGTCTAGGAATCATTCATCCGAATCTCTGTCTACATGCAAATCATTACTTTTATGTGATTATAAATTCCCTAATCATTCCTAAACCCGACAGAGGTAAGAGTACTTCTCTAAGGAAATTTAAGGCGTTTATTAAAAAACATAAAATCTAAACAACAAAGTACAATAGGAAGGATATAGCATCGGTGTGCAAGAATCCGTTTATTATTAAACATTATCTCAGTTTAATAATAACAGTAATATATCAGTTTCTTCTAAATAAATTATTTCAAGTTAGTTATTACTAATGAAATGGATATAGCTGCATTGAAGTAAATGAAATCAACAAACTGGTCCTTGATAATACTCAACATAGCGCTGGATGATACGGCTACATTATAATAAAGACACACTCCATTTGTTATCATCGAGTTTGTTATTATATATACTGATATTAAAGTTGAATGTAAGCCACTTAGATTTTTAAAAATAAAACCATTAACGCAGCAGTTATCTGTGTAATGTTTGTTTACTTGTCAGCTGGATAACGTATTTTAGGTTCCGTAAGTATAGTAATCATAAAAACAAATTTATTATGGTCGTGACAAACATACCCGTTTTGAGTAATTACAACTTGTTTGAAACATGTTTGAGAAAAATGTATGACTGTCCCAGCATTGACAATCTTTTGACTTCCCACCTGTGTCACATTTTTGATGTAGTCAAAATCAAGACCTTCTCTATCACTCTCCTTTTTTCACTTTCTCTCTCTTAACAGCTTGTAAGATCTTAACATGAAGAGTTGCCACTGTGTAAGATGGGATAAAAATCCACTGGATAAAATCTTTTATGTGATTTCTTCGTTCTTGGTCATTTTATTCTGAAGCACTAGGCTTGTGATATCTAGCATTGACAGATGTTTTCAATTTAATTTATACCGTGAAATTACGTTTGGTGATATAATTCATACCGCGGTTCTTTGACATATGTCTTTGATTTAAAATGAAGTAAAATGCTTTGGTGCTGTGAATAAAGCAGTCATACTTGCTCTCAACATTATTTCTGTTGTTAACTATGATCAAAAGAAACTACTCTGCTAAATATGGTCTGTAAATAACTTGTAATTGTTTTAACTCTTAGATTCTGGTAACTTGTTAAATATATTGAAAATAAATACAAACCTGGTATATGACAATTTTCATTGCATTTATATTTATTGATTCACCTGACCTCATTCAGGAAATTATAAACACGTGCCTGTAATTTAGTCTCTATATATTATCAAAACATCATAGTTAATCATAAAATCTGTTAGCTTATTCCAGTTAAAATGTTACAAGTTTAATTTTATAACATAAAACTTTGGAATCATTAAATGTTATATAATAGTATATTGAAACTTTAAGCTTCTATTTAGTTTCATTTGGAATGTATGCAGATTTATTTTTTGTTATTAATTACAGTTGTATATTGTGTCAAGAGTTATACTGGGAAACATTTTAAACAAATAATTATTTTTCATCAGTTAATACGAATTAAAATCAGTGTTATTTAGTTTCATTTAGTAATTATATATAGCTTGTGGAAAGTTGAATGTTATGACATCCGTCCCAGTTACTGATTCATTCATTTTTTATTTTAACTGTAGAATTTAGAAAACATAGATATTAGTACCTTGTGTAAGTATAATTGAGTAAAATTGTTTTTGTCTAACGTCAATTCAGTTCAGTTTTTTACTTAAAAGCACTGTTGGGCTGATTGACATTCCACTAGAAGTTTAACATTTGTAAGTAGACTGTTTTGTTTCTCTAGTGTTATGTAGCACTAGCTATGAATTGTCTACTAAACTTTACTACGACTCTTGATAATTTGTCTCTGTAGAAACTGTGTCTTATTTTTAAAAAAAATAGTTGCAATTAATGAAGAATTTACCATTTTATCTTATTTTTTTTCCCAATTCAAGTGGTTTTGAGCCTTTCCGGTCATTATTCAGAGTGGCGTTGAGAGTTTTCAAAGAGTTATTCTTTCCACCTCTACATTTCACACCAACTATGTTTATGTTTAACTGTTGATAAAAGTATTGACCATGAAGTAGAAACAAAATAAAAGTTTATCACAATTCTATTAGTTCTTCAGGTTCAAATTAAACTCTCATTACCTACGGTTAAATAAAAACCGAAACGTTAGCAATGAGAGTTTGATTTGAACCTGAAGAACTGACCAAGTCCTGATAAACTTTTATTTTGTTTAAATTTAACAATATATTTTCCCTTCACAGTAATTTACTTTAAAGTAATCTCCAAATACAATTTTTACATTCGAATAAGGATTCTATTTCATCAGAAAATGTAAATGAAGTAATTGAAGAATTACTCAATTACCTTGTTATGTTGAACAAGTAAAACTGAAAGGCAGTTGCAATTAATTTATTTTGTTGAACGTGTTAAAAAGTTGTTGTTACTTTATAATTTATCAGCTGATGAAATATTCATGTCTAGGTTGTTAGGGAGTCAGCGGAGGGTGGTTCTTGAGGGGATGGATTAATCTAAAGACCGCTTGCAATTAGGCTTGCGGCGTAAGAAAACCACTCCCTCACATTCTTACTGTTTTAATTAGTGCCTTCTTCTTAGCTTTATTTCATCGAAGAACTCTTTACTATTTCAGCTTGAACACTTAAATTATCGAGTTTCTTTTTTCAAGTATAACACATATCTTGTGTATTGTGAGATAACTATTGAACACTTACCAATGAGTATCATCATTATCTAGTAGTTTCCAGAAGTAGATAGGTAAAGTTTTAACTTTAAAAGTTGTTCATCTTAATCCTGACAAAAGCAAGCAGCAGGTATGTCTTATTCAGATCTAACTTTTATTTACTACATTTATCTACTACATTTGTTTCTAATAACTACCTTATATTTGGAAAGTTTTTGTACACTAAGTTTATTTATTGTCTACAATCATACTTATATTTTTCCAACTTTCATCGACAAACAAATATTGTCAATTTTCTTAAAAGATGATTAATTTTGAATAAAATTGTATACTGATTATATTGCATCTATTGAGTTTTATGAAAATCTACTTGAGTTTGAGGAAAATTAAACAAATAGACGCACTGTTTCAGAACAGAAGTCGCATATTCAAAAGAATTGTTTCCAGTTGCATTATGTTTCAATATTATTACTGATTTTAGCCCAACACTAATATAAGACTAATCGCTTTTTTATGAATAATTTAACAGTTATGAAAACATAAACAAGTCTTTACTAAACTTAAGTATACTCTTATTACTTCTAGTACTCTACAATTTAAATTATTATAAACTATATTATAATATAAATAATACTTATTAGTAGTAGTACTATTATCATTATTATTATTATTATCTTAACTCTTAAATTTTCCTCTTAAATTGAAAAGAATAATTCCACCTTCACGTGACGAATTATCTCATTCGTGACCAATGAGTGTTTGTCTCTTCGGGTTATTTTATCAGTATATCCATATATTATTCTTCAACTTATTGGGTTGTTAAACATTAGACATATTTATTTATCAGCAATATTTTTATTGAAAAAACTGTTTTAATATTATTTTTAACTTTTTGTTCTTTGTGATACCGTGGTCCTTATCCTGCCTCTTTTTTAGTCTTTTTCCTAATGGCCATGAGTTTATTATTGGTAAGGAGCCTGTAGGGAGGTTACCCTTTTTATAATAGTTCTGTGTATTGCTTAAATATTTCTAATGCTTCTGAACTGTTGGTTATCACCCAAGTTGGGTAGACCCTTGTGGTCGCTGTGTGAGAAGTAGTAACTTCTTGGGAGGAAGCCTTCTTAGCATACCGGGGAGCTAGAGACCCTTACTCACTGATTGGACTGGATAACTGGTACTTGCCTGGTAGAGGCTCGGGCTCTTGAAGGGAGCTCAGAGTAGGGACGATTAGATACCACTCCTTCGAGCCATTTATGCTCAGTACAGGTAGACTTTACTTTATGCCAACGGGAGACTAAACGTTTTCATAACTAACCCAGACCAGGTAGTGTTTAACCAACGAGAGATTTGTAATCTCACTCTATGAGTCCTTTCATTTGAGGTACTGACAACGCTTCTCACAATGACGCCCTGATGGGGTTCGATGAACTACCAGTAGCAAGCCCTGGTCCCGAGGTAACGGGCATTGCCCTCTTCGGAGTGGGATGACCGAGTTCACAAAAACACTAGGGTAGTCCTAGAACCGTAAGGCATTGTAGGTTAGCCTGGCCAATTTAGAAAACTCAGTTGACTTACATAGACTAAAACTAAAACAACGATTAGACACAAAACAACGCACAAAGCTGTTATAATGTAACCACTCGCACGCCACTTATACTAACTAACCTAACACTTTCAAATTCACTGCCATTAGGAAAAAGTCGAAGAGAGAGAGAAAATAATAGTATCACAATGAATAAAAGTTAAAAATAAATTAAACACTTTTATTTACAAAAAGATTGTAGGTGAATGAATATGTCTAAAGATTAATAATCGAATAAGTTCCAGAACAAAATATGGATATACTGATAAGACAACCTCAATATACACTCAGCCATCACCTAGGTGTCACTCTAAGAACTTGAAGATAGATTTATTCTGAAAGTACTCAATTGAAAAAAAAATTTACGAAGTAAGATTACAATAATAATTAATATTATTGTTTATAATAACTGCAATTAAACTAGAAGAATTTAAAGATCAAATAGTTGAGGAAGCGAATAGATTACTATAGCTGTAGGAATTGCGTAAAAGTGAAAATTTTTACGACAGCATCTCTAATAAGAATATAACACTCACCAATTTATTACGAATAAAATTATGTTTATGAAATGTTTTTTTATAGTTAGATGGCCAATAGTTATATTGGACTAGCAGTTCGAATATTTAGTTTTAAATGAGGGTGTCCCTTGGTGCGTGAACTATACCTAATAGCCGAAATTTATCCATATCTCAGGACATTGATTAAACACAGGATTACCATAAATATTATATAATTATTTAATTCAAAATGATGAAAAATTTTTAAATCAAAAAGATTCCGTTCCACCAATCAATTTGAATAATTTTTTCCCAGTAAACAGAAAATTAAAAAGTTTTTTTTCAACGATATTCAACCAGATATACAAAATAAAAATAATTTCGCAATTATGATGGTAAGAAGAAAAGGAGTTCAGTATAGAAAGTTGTGTGTAACAATTGAAAACATTATATTTTCAATAATAAAAACAATCCAACATTTGAAAACATATATATAATTTATTTCACCTGGCTTCCAGACAGACAAAAAATACAAAAGGAAGATTTTTTCTTAATATTACAATAAAGACCTATTTCATTAATAAACAATTTAGAGTTTAGAGACTAATCAGAAATTTTGAAAAAGAAAAATTTTGAATTATTGTAACAAAATTTACAATAATAATTTAAGACGTGTTGCCACGTCTATTCAATCAATTAGTTCTGCTTGTGTGCTTCGTTGCATAATTTTATGAAAAGCACAAACATGCTCTCAGAGAGATGCAAATGAAACACATTTCCTCTCAAAGTTAGCATACATAATGAAGAAAGTTAAAGTTATTGTTTAAAAAAATTTACAATTTCAAAAAACATTATGTAAACCGTTTGCCTGATTGAATGTTATTTGTATAACCCTTTCTATTTCAAATATAGAAGACCATTGAGTAATTTATTCAAAAAATGTTGACTGCAGTTCGTGAATGACTATTGAATGAATTTCTATGCATATCTCTTGAAGAACATTTGAAACCAATTTTGAAAACTACACAATACAGTTTACGAAAATAGTTAAATATTATTCATAAATAATAATATAAGAACAACTTCAAAAAATAAAAAACTGGTTTTAACCATTTCTAAACATTAAATAAAATTGGGACTCACTCTTTAACAAAGTTTTAAGTAAATAAGTTCAATGGGTTTTAGAACTTCAGGACTAACTTCACTGATAGTGTGTCAAATGATTTACTCTTTTCTCATTTAAATCTTACTGTGTGTTTAATTTTTATTTTAAATTGGGTTAATATCCCAGGAGTAGTTTTATTCTGACGATAGTATTTAATAGAGCACATCTAAAATTGTCTTTACTTATTTCTTTTTAATGAAGTTGGGAAAATGCTGTTCCACACAACTATTTAGTTGAGAATCGCAGCATATTTTTATAGTCATATCGGATAGGACAGGAATCTATCATGATAAATAACTCAAAATCTCTCAGTTAAAATTTAATAAACTTAATTTGTGTTTCAAAATTACCATTTAGTTTATCCTGAGCATCTTTTAATGTATTGAATACATTAACATAGGAAACGTTGATGTAAGGCAATAGCATTTGTAGGCATAAAGTTGAAAAAATTTATACTTCAACAATGAGTTTTAAGAATCTCACCTATCCATTTAAAATGGATTTTTCCTCTTGCTATTTGAAAAGTATTTTTGGATTTGCTCTTACTATTTTAATTACGTTACACTGTAATTTAGATAAAATGACTATTCTGAATATGTTATTTAATAGCTATCAGTGAGCCCATGAAAATAGTTTTGCAACCCTATTCGGGTCAGAACTCAGTGCTTTAAAAGCAGTGCTTTCCGATGCCAGAAATCCGTTAGATTCTTACTAAAGTAAACATGATTAGCGGTAAATGTAGACACAAGTATTATAACCTAAATAATGATAAGCCTCAACATTAAAAAGAATATTGATATTAAGAGTGTTTAAGTAATTTTATTTTAATTAAATACATCAAAATATATTATTTTATTTTTTTATAAATGAAATGCAATGAATTTTATGGAATATTTATCCATATAGCCCAAATATAATACAAAAAATTATAAGGCATTTTTTTTAATAAAACTCTTAGTTTACGAATGTATAGAATGTATCTGAATTAAGAAAACAAAGTCTTACATTAAGAATGTATTTAAACAATGAAAAGAACAATTAACTTGTCAATTTAACAAAGAAATTTGCTACCAACTAAAACTGAGCCGCAGGTGTTATTTGCTCTTTAGCTCAGGACTTGCAAACATTGTACCAACAGTGAGATCACAACTAGTCTGACTAACCAAATCAATAAACATAACAAGCAACTAAAACTACGAGTTGTTAGGGTTTAACCAATAGCTAAGGGCAATCGCCTTGTGTGCATTTAATGCAACCAGGACAAGACCCGAGTAACTAATAAACATATCATTCATAAGTATTTAAATACAGTTTCCATTGCACATACCCCTATCGTCGCCATTTAAATACTGTTTATATTTCAAGTTCTTCGATTTTTTAAACAAAATATTAAAATTTAATACAGAAAAGATTTTAATAATTGCAAAAATTTACTTGTAGTAATTAGATCCGTAGAAAGGATTTATGAAAGTTGGTTTGTATTTTTAACTGTCCTAAAAATTGATTCATATCTCTCATGACATTTGTTTGGTGCTAGGATAATGGTTATAGTTTTCTTTTTTTTTTTGAAAAGAAGCTTGTAGTATACTATTAATAACAGATCTTTAAAATTAGGCAATATTCACGTTAATAGAAGTTTCAAATCAGTAATTTCTTTTTTTATAAAACATTTTTGCCTAAAATAATCCACAAGTGTTTATCTAACAGTAAACACAGAAGTTATATATTCTTTCAAAATAATTGGTGTTCATTGAAATAAGGCGCCTTCTGAATATAATAATGAAACGTCTTTGTTTTTATAGGTTTCATGCCGTGTATTCAAGTACCTTGGATTTTATTTACACCGATAAATGAAGGAATCTGTTAAATTAATAATGTAATACTTATCTACATGCACAAATCAATTTAACTCAATCCTAATCCTTAATCATCATTGCCATATGACTTCTTCATCATTACGCCATCATTATAAATATTACAACCCCCATGTTATAATTATAATGATGTTTCACATTAAAACGTAAACTATTATGGACAAAAAAGTCCACAAAGTTTACTCATGAAGATGGGTAAATAAAATAATTACATATGTCATCCAACATTAGCAAATATAGTTGTTATTTAATGCTTTATATTATTCTTTCAAAAACCTAAAGCGTGAACATAACACATTTATATTAAACTTTTACTTTTAATGATACCATATTTATCTTTTTTACATACTGTCTGATATCTTCTTATGTTATAGTAAAAAAAACCATACTTAATAATGTATCTTTAGTTAAAAACATTTATCTTACAATTTCAAAATAGAAAGAAAGCAAGAAATTAAGATTTAATTCTTAGTAGTAAATTATTTTAATTTTTTTTTTGAAAATAATAATGATTAAATTATAAATATAAATCAAAATTTAAAACTTTAAACTAAACTTTACATTGTTAGCTTTGCGTTTATTAGACAGAAGCAAAATTTAATTTGAGACTCTGAGAGAATGGAACGGTGCTTTCATAAAAACAAAAAAACTTTAAAAATAACAAAAATTATTGTTTTATTTTATTGGATTGAACGTAAAAGCACTGTAACCCGTATTTAAATGAAGATAACCAAAAAGTTTTTCTTCTAGAAGTAACTTATAATATCAAGTTTTATAGAAATTACCTTCTAAAAAGAATTTATAAACAAAAAAAGTAATCGTAAAAATATATCTCCTGGATAAAAGAAGCTACAGTTTTGAATTACATTACATTTTTAGTCACATTAATATAACCAAAAATAGTATTAGTGTTAGTTTAGAGCTAATGAAAGTATGTATTTATGGCTAATGATCTCGTTCAAGTTTATCAGTTGGTTTTTTTTAGCTGTATCAGTGAAAATTAGTCATATCTGATTCTGCAAAAATTTAAACATGTTATTTGTAAATAAATAAAAAGTTTAAGTCTAGATAAAAAAATGTTAAATTTAAATATAAAATAGTGTTTCAACTAACTGGAGGTCCTCAAAATTTCGTAATGAGTAGAAAACTTGATTAACTTCTCTTTAAGTTCTATATTGTTTTTTAAATGTATGTTATTTGCATTTATCTTAACGTAAGATTTAAGATTTTTATCTTAACGTAACGTTATTAAAAAATTACCTGCTTCGTCAAAAGTGATCATGAAAGTTTTCTGTTTCTGCACGCTTGCATACTGAATCGATAGAACGTACGGTTAATAAATGTTTAGCTGGTTGTTATCATTTTAAATATTTTGTATACTCTAAAGGTGTTCCTATCACGTAGTGGTAAATATAACCAATGTAATAAATATAATAAACTTTATTATAAGTCTTTCATATGATTTTAAAATTAACTTTATTCAATAATTAAGTTTTTTATTAAACATAATTAAAAATTAGTTATTTTAAATTAATAAAAAACCAAATACAATGAAACTCATAGAATAGCTGCTATATAGAAGTGTAGGACGGAATAGTAGACGAAAAAAAATCTCCTTATATTACGTACTTCATATATCCAAGGTTCATTCATTACAACGATATTTTAAGTCGATATTTTTTTTGTATAAAAAATCATTCTTAATTTACCTTTGTGTTCACATGTTCTAGTAAATATCAGTTTCCTTCTCTAAACTATGTAATTAGTAGAAGTATTCACATCCATGTATTTGTATGTACCTGACCATTTAAATAATAAGCCCCAGTGGTTTTATAACATGTATTTTTTGAAAGTAAATTTATATCTCAGTTTCGTTCAGTAGACCAAGATACTAAAACTATATTATCCTGTTAAAGGCTTCAATCGCAAATATTCCAAAAAAGTTTCAATTTATATGGAACAGAAACATGAAAAATATTACAAAAAACATTAAACAGATACTCGTCGAATGGATTTTCATAATTTCTATGATTTCAACATATGTCATCCTAACGGTTTTTAGTGTGATCTCTAAGGATATTTCATTAATGATAATGGCCTCTTTTTATAGTGTTTTTTACAATAAACACTATTTTATGCACATCATGTTTGAAGTTTTTTCCAAGGATTGTTTTATATTTCCTTTCCTATCAAGTCCTCATCTTTAATTATAATTTTAGTCAGCCTTTATTTAACACATTTTTTTGGCTAACAATAAAATTAGTTTTTGTTATTGCACAACCAATTTATTACTGCCAGACTTGAGATAGAGGACATTTATTAAGAGCTGATAAGATGTTCTTATCAGTTTCTTATATATAATTTCGATTCCACTGAAATGTTAAATTGATTTGATTCCCGTTCTGAGCAATTTATAAGTGTAAATATTAGATATAACACTTACAGCAATTGTCAAAATTTTTAATTTATGAAAATGTCTTTAGTGCTAAATAAGAAGGCCAGGTTTGAGAGTGGAAGGAACTGTAATGAGGAAAGGGTCAGTAAGGCCTCCAGACGGGAGCTTGTTCAGGAGGACGGTGAACGGTGGTTTGGTCCTGGCGGTCCGAATGGTAGAGTTGGCTGTAGAGGAGTGAGGGAATGGCGGGGGGTGGCTGGTAGGGATATGGGGTGGCGGTAGACGTGGCAGGGGTGGTGAAGGAAGATAGTTCATCGGGGGACTCCGAGGAAGAGGAGTCAGAGAGCGCGCGGCTTGTTGTGAACTCTCCGTCGAAACCACCTCGGCCTCCCAGGAGCTGCTGCTCTAACTCCACCCCTGCAGTCGTCGTGTCTGCTACAGCCACTGCAAAAGAGTCTTTAGTTGATCCAGCAAGAGTCCATGCTAACTGTATCAATTCTACATATTCATTTATCTCCTCCACAACATTGTTTTCATGAGCAATGTACTAAGTCAGTATTATGAAGATTTAAATGCATACATTTTTAACAAAGATTGTAGAAATAGATCAAAAATCATATTTTATAAATTTAACTATCACAACATTTTATTGCTCTTACCTCAATATTAGTAAAGAAAACAATCAAATACTTATTAACACAAAACAGAATTTATTCAAATAGTGTTCTTCTTGGAGAAAAATGTGTTATAAAATCATTTTAAAATGTATACTAGACCTTAAATATAGCATGGATGAACTGATATTAATTAATCTGTAATTTAAAAGGCAATGCACAGAAAAAAATCAGAACGATAAACGATTCTAAGTAATGTTAATGAAAGATTTATTAGTTAATGCTAATTTTTGTCGTGTTGTTTCGGATCCTTACTTTTTCGTGTCATCAAACTATGAGTATTTCCTATGTAATTTATCATCATTCAGGTAGTATAACCTACCATGTAATACGTCATTCTTGGGGTTTCGGCGGCTTATAGGCGAGTCCGCAGTGATACTTAACGGGAGCCCTGTACGAACTGCTCCCTATCAAAGTAATCCTTCATGACGATTATGGCGTTCAAACTAACTCCTTTACCCCCACCTCCACCCTCCCTCCCACACCAGTAAAGGTGGAGCAGTCGAGGGGGGTTTTGGCCTCTACTCTGGGTTATGGTGATATCCAGTTTCAACCAGCCCTCTCGTTGAGGCACGCCTGTCAAAATCTTTGTTGTTTTACTTTTATAAAAACTAAAATATTCAAAAAAATGGAGGCAACAATGTCTTCATTTTCATCCGCGGTAATTAAGAGAGATAGAAATGCCTCAAATTAGGAAAATAGATATCCCACCCACAACAAGTTTATCTTCCTCGTATTGCTGCAGGTGCAGGTACAACTTGTTTAATTTTCTTTTAAATACAAAAGGAATTTAAATTTACACGCAATAACACATCAAAGCAATTTTAGTTTGTAAAGGAAAAAGTATATTATATTAAAATTAATAATAAACAATATCAACTTGTTTAATGCGAAAAAATCTTAATTAAAGAGGTTAACAAAACATCTGAGGCTTATTTGTGAAGTAGCAAAGGTCACTATGTTTACGTCTTAAGAGTTATACATTGAAGGATCTGTTTCTTGTTGTAATTTTTTTGAGGCAGTATAATTTTTGCTTCATTATTAACACCCAGAAAATGAATACCTGTGGTGGTGGAGGACGAATTGTACTCATGGTGTGTGGGGTTGGGCTCTGGCTGAGAGGGCGGCATGGCGGGGGCGGTGAAGCCGATCGCGGGGGTGTTGAAGGCCCCCCCGGAGCAGCTACTGAGGGAAGTCGGGCCCAGGTAGGCGGGGTAGCCGGAGCCGCCCCCGTAGCCCGCGGCAGCCGCTGCTGCTGCTGACCAGTGGGCGGTGTTGTTGAGGCCCAGTCCACCCACGTCCGAGCACCACTCTCCACCTGCAATCCTCCCTCACACTCACTTCATACAAACAGGGTCGTCCTGCCTTCCTTGCTCTTGATAAATCGAAATTATTTCAAAACATTACTGATCTGATTCTACATTCTTAATCTTAAAAAATAATTTTGTTTCATTTGAATACCATATCATTATGTATGCACAAGAGTATCTGACAGTGCTAAGGATACGTCTTCGTTAAACTTAGTTATTCCTCTTTCAATAAGCAAAGGCGACATGAATTACAAACAATAAATTTGAAAGTTTTTGTATCTAACTATCTTAGATTCACTGTACTAGAAGGGATACTTCAATTTGGTTTCACTCTTCAAATCGCATCTTCTCTTTTGACACAAACTATCGAGTTGAATTGTATCAGATCTTTCAATGTAATATACACACACACATATATATATATATATATATATATATATATATAATATATATATAAAAAGATTTCACACAAACACGTGAAATAACAATCAATGATCAAACCACAATAAGAAATGGGAAAACAAGACTAAGATCTTTCAACCGTAACAAGCGGTCTTCGTCAGAGTCAAAAACCCAACTGAACACTAGATGCAGAAAACATCTGGTGAGGAGTTGAGAAGGGTGGGAGGGAAGATTGGTATTTTAAAAGGGTGAAAGCACAGGAATGGACTAATGTCCAGAAAGGGATGTTTGAGGAAACAAAGGAGTACAGTAAGAAAAAGTAAAAAACTATCCGTTAGCTGTCAACCCTCTTTGAAGAGGCTATTGCCCTCGTGACGAAAGTATCAAGTTTAAAGAGACCGTTACTAATGTTTAAAATATTTGATTTATTAAATTTAATTAGAGACGATTCAATAATATTTCTTAACAACATTGATTTTTCATAGGTAATAAATTTTGCTCCTGTCCAATCAATATGATGATTTTCATTTTTTATATGCAAGAATAAGGCACTACTTTTTTCCTGTCTACTTACGTTGTATTGGTGTTGTTTTACACGTGTCTTTAATGATTTAAATGCCAGAAAATTTATATTGGTCAAACTGGTAAATAATAATAAACCGGTTTACTACTTCACTCACAATATAAACACTTATTATGACAAAAGTCACTTATTTTCTTGGTTTTACTATAAAAAAATGTAATGAGCAGCTCCAAACTTAATTTTTTGTAAAACTCACTCACAAACAAGCATTAAACCAGTTGTAGTCAATAAGTAATACAAAAAGTCAATACTTTGCAGAAGAAAATAAAGACAAAAACATATGTGAAAACATGGATGCCACATCTACTGATCAAGGGAAAATTATACAGTATGAGAATCAGTACTCTAAATCATACAAAATATGAAAAAGAATTTTAAGTCATTGTTAAAACCAACACTTATCATAAGAAGATAAACTAGAAGTCAACATTAATTACAAATTATAAAACAGCTAGCCTAAGTATCACAAATTATTTACAAGTATATACAAATGTAGAGCCAATGTAGTTTATAAATATAATCATATAATAAGATATTATTATTAACCGTCATATTTGGTCTATCGCTGGTAATGTCGTCCCACCGGTTTCGCAATGGCTGCATTATTAATGAGACTAACCTTACTATCCAAAATCACGGATATAAATACCTATTTTAACTCAATGGTGCCAATACATGCCTAAATTTCCCACCTAATAGTTTTTTTAATCTGTATTTTTTTCTTTTACAATTTAAGTTGTCTCTGTCCTGTCGTCTTTTCATTTTTTTTTAATTGGTTGAAATGTTATGCCTGTCTGGTGATTAATTGGTTCGTTTATTAGGTTATATAATAGGAAACTACAAAATTTTCAATTTTAGATACATTGATTCCATAACCACAATGTTATCTCAAAAACCTGCACTGCGTCTTACAAAAGGACTTTAGAAAAACATACCGAGAACAAAAACGAAACTAAACTTTGTGATGATATATTAACATAAAATACCGAAATTCCATGCCAAGCAAATGAGCTCATCTAACCGAATACAAAATAATGAAGCTCTTAAGATATTAGATTACTAACTAAACTCAGCCAGTAGGCAACACGTTTCTCTAGAACCTTAGAACTATGCGTAGAAGAAATTCAGAACTTCTACCAAAATTGATAAAAAAGTTAATTTAGTCAAAAATTTTCCTTTTCTCTTTCAGAGGCAATGAAACAGTGCACAGCTAGCAGGGTGTAAGTGGCATAGCAAACCAAGACCATATCCTCCAATAAGCATAGTTTATATTCCAAATATCTACTTTCTATCCATATTGCGTTGTCAATATAGTTTAGATATATTTGGGTTAAACTATAGTTTATAACTAGAGTTTTTATTTTTAAGTACTCCCTGAAGATGGCCATTTCTTGGCTGGAACATGTCCACCTTTAGTTAGATTATTTAATTTTATGAAAAGATTTTGCATAAACTACCTGGTTGTTTTTTTCAGGAAACTTTGAAGTATATGTCCAAAAATTGGCTTTGATTGCAACGAATATCATAGAGTTACTGTTGAACAAACACATACGCAAATGCATATATATAAACATATGCTGAGTTTTTTTTTATATAGATATCACTTCAAGCAAAGTAAATTTATTTATTTCAAATGATTTCCAGTTTAAGTAAACTTATATATTAGACTCTAATGACCCACATTCAAATATCTTGGATTTTTTTTATTTGGTTAAGGCAGACATTTCAACACTACGTCTTAACTTAAAGTATTTCTCTTTTAAACTATTTCATTTGTGTATAACATTTATATTTACCTCATATTATTAGACGGATAATATATATGACATTTTATTGTTCTTTAATTAGTATTTGATCTCATAAAATTTAACCATAATTATGCTTTGAATTATGACTTGTAGACTGCCTGCTAAAAACAAACACACGTACATACACACAAAAAGTAATTAAAAATATTAAAAGAAATTGTTAAAACCTTATAATATATTTTTTTCCTTACTTTTAAACTTGACATATACCAAAGTCAAAAATTGTTACTCAAAAAAAGAATCAACAAAAAAACTGTGGATTGTTATCATATTTCCAATTAATTGCAAATTTTAATACATTATAATGTTTTACCTTATTAAACATCAGACATTATGGAGATTTTACGTGCATATGAAATTTTGATAATTTATAAAGAAATTGAATCTATAATAGCTGAAGTATTCAACTGAAACAGGCTATTATTAGGAAGGATACATTTAAAAAAAATTATATAAATTGATATTGTAAGTTTCTTTGTTGTCATATATATTTCTTAATTATTTCTAAAAGAAATATAAAATTTCCTTGAAATGATATTTGTACAAGATATGATTTGAGATAGATTTGAGTGCCTTCAATGTAGCAGAATTGATTTGATGAGCTGTGAACAAGTGGTGTTGGCGAATAAAGACCAAGAGCTAAAGGGAGACTCCGACACAAATCACCAATCATGGATTTTAAAAGCGCTTTTTAGGCGTGTTATGCTTGTTAAATTAAAAATGCTTGAGCGGGCTGGTCAGCGCGACAGGTTTAATAATCCCCGTCAGCCGCCAATATACGACCTCTGTTAATTGGACTCTGATGCTCACCACCCTCTTCCACCACCCCAAATCAACCCCTGGTCTGCTTCAATTTACAGCTGCCCTCTTCTATAAATGTTTACCTTTAAATTTATAACTTCATTTTTTAACTATTAATCTTCCTGATGCAAAAAAGAGAATTTTTTTAATCTGTTCACATAATCTATGGGAAATTAACTATCTAACTCTAAGGAATGAAAATATAAAAAGCAATCGATTGAGACATGAAAACGCGTCGTGCACTGTCTTTAACTGGTGCAGGACGACTATTTGCCCTGAGACCATTAATTTCTGAGAACGTCAAATCACTTACGACAAATGTAAGTTGTAATTTTATATTATATTCACTGTTTAACATATAATGTTTTTTTTCTTTTTGTAGATAAAAACATCATTTTTTGAGCTAAAAGTTATAGTTCATGAAAAGAAAGAAGGGATAGTTACAGTGATTTTAGTCTATTAGTAAGTGTACTTGCCACTGCCTTTAAGGATTGTTATTTAAGGATTAAAAAATCACACTAATGTTTTTTTTTATAAACTTCATTAGAATTTGAGATTATATTGTCTAGGGAGACAATGAAGTTAACCAATAAACCAATGAAGTTATAGATTATAGTAGTGTCACGGCATTTGTTCTACATTCGTATATACACGATATTTACCAGTGAAGCATTTCTTTATATCTACAATTCATTTGATAAATACAATTTTAAAGCAAAAGTTTTACTTTTAAACAAGGATTGGTTTAAACAAATAAATTTATGAATATAATGACATTTTGTATTCTCGGGATCAACATCATTTTAGATAAAGGTCACTGAAAAAAGACTTTACAGTCAGTATTCACTCGTAAATACTGTTTAATAGTATTAAACAATAAAATTTTAAAATTTTCAAAAAAGATGAGTACTGAAAAAGTGGAATGAGGAAACGTTACCACCGGCGGCACACAAGTTGTGTTGATCAAATTTGTTATAAATAAAATAAGATATTGAACTACAGTGGCAAATGTATGGTAGATAATGATTCATTTATAACAAAGTTTAATGAAATCTAAAATAGGATTTTATTTTAAAAAAAATAAATATTTTGTAAATAAAAAATGCGATTAAAGAATGTGATTTGTTAATGATACTGTTATAATATTAATGTAAACCTTTGTCATACTTTGTATATCGCCAAACCCGACCGGTTTGGCAAACGCGGGCGACTCCACCAGCGCTGTACTAGGTTGGACGAAAGTTTATTATAATATAATCTTTACTTACTTCTGTAGCATTAACAATATGCATGTAACAATACTGTGGTTGAGTATTCTACTATACTATACAAGGCAATAAAAAAAAAGTATATTAGTACGATCACAAACCAAAAAAAAAAGTTATTTCATTAACTTTTAGTATAAAAAATTCAGGAAAGAACTTACGAAACATAATCTGGAGGTACTTGAACTGACAAATTAGCTAGGACTATTGGGTGATCTTAAACATAGTACACAGAATGAATATTTTTTTAAATGTATATATGTATGCATTGGCTCATGGAATATGTTTTCATGTAGCTCATGTATGAAAGTAAACGAATATTATCTTATATCTAAATGACTTGTGCATTAGGTGACACCTATTGTTGTTCTGTATCAATTATATGAACAATTTTATATAAAAATACTTAATAAATCGAAACTCTGAAATATAGACAATAAGTAAGTGTGAAAGTTTATTATTAACCTAGTCATCAGATGTCTTGTAGGGTATTAATACAAATGTTTTATATGAAATATTCCTGTATGTTTAATAATATTTGTATATTGTTAATAAAATAATATTATTAATAATAATTAATAATAATAATAATGAATAACGATAATTTTGTCAAACAAACTGTATATACTTTTTTTTTAAAATAGTGGAATATAAGTGCTAAAATTTTAAGCTTGAGCTTTCCTTAAAAACGTTAAAGGTGGCTAAAATGTGTGGAGTGAGAAGAGACTGACTTTGACAGGACGGCATGGTGGGCATACGGAAGGCGAGGGGGTCAGGTGGTCGCTGGAGAGGGTCGAGAGCGCCGGCCAGGTGGCTGGAGAGGAAAGGTCGCTGGCCGAACGTGAAGGCGTGGAACTGCTGCTGCTGCCCTGCAACACAGTCAAGCCACATCACTCAGCCTTCGTTTAAAAGTAAACAGCAAGGAATCGCTCTGCTTATGAATATTACATCAACCTACCAGAGAACTGAACAGCAAACGGTACCGAAGTAAAACGTACCGCTCGGTGAAACATGCCAGCCATTGCTCACTTCTCTATGACTGAAAACCTTGTCACAATTTTAGAAGAAGAGAAAAGCGGCGTTCAAATGAATTGTTATACTGATCAACAACCACACAGTCGAATTAGAAAAAAATGTGAATTTGGCTGTGCTTGAACTAAAGCGAATAAATTACATGTAGTTTTCAATATGCCATGAAGTCATTCAGAGTAATCAATTGACCACAATCAGGAACTCAAACTAGATCAATAAAAAAATCTGGAGTGGCTTACACTCAACTTTACTATAAGTAAATTTAATATCAATCTTCTTGGGTATATAATATATAATGTTTCATTAAAGCATCATGTAAATATCTAAATGGAAGATGTTTATTACTCTTTCATTGACCTGAAAGATTTCGCTACCTGAGGTAGCGCAGATAGTGATTGATCGACTTATCAATATATAAGCTTATTTTGGTATATCACACCACTGATGCAAATAATCACATTAGTATAACTACAGCAGTAATAACATTTTTCAAAAGCCAAAATAAAAATTCCTTGATACGAAATAATCTCCTTCAAGAGAACATGACTTGTTCAAATAACCTGTAGATTTCTTACATCGTTTATTTGACCTCCTTCTACATCTACATTGAATATTTAAGTCAAATTTTCAAATTTAAAACAGGAAAATACTCTTATTTTTTCTGGAAAACATCATAAACATCGAAGAAAAAATATCGTTTTAAGATCTAAAACAAATGTTTTAACGTACATCTTTAATTTAATTTGTAATTAAGGATGTACGTTAATTACATTTATTAACCTTCACACGAAAGATTCCAATTCTGAATTATGTTTTACATTTTTGGTCTTTTATAGAATTATTATACTGGGAATTTTATGGCCTCTTAGTATTTAATAAAATCATTTTCCATCCCCTTTGTCAAAATCATATATACAAATTTTTTCTGAGCGAGTGTTATCTTTTTCTTGCCTGATGTACTCTGTTATGAGGTTGCTATTAATCTATATTGAGAAAAATGATATTAGTAATTAGCCAGTTTGCATACTCAAATCAAATTCAAAGCCAGCTATTCAGTATAATTTAAAACTTACATACTTGGGAGCTTCTAATTTTTGAAAATAATTAATAAGAACTATTACACTATAATAGTTAAAAAATAAACTAAATAACAACAAAACAAAAATAAATGAGATATTTACCAACAAACATAACTTCTCTTTCTTGAGGAAAGAGACCATTCGTCACATTTCAATTTAATGGACAGGTACTACAATTCACAAAGATGAAGAAATAATAACTGTTATTAAGTTTTGCTCAAGAGTTCAATATATAGATTTATTAAAGAATTTTATGAGACAAATCCATCATATCATGGAAGAGAAAGGAAATTTATTTATGTTCATTGGCGGTGATTTTTTATTTGTAATAATTTATTCCTTTTATATCTCATATAAGTCAATAAATTATTTAATTTTTCTATAATAATTATCAATTTTATCTCAGTGGATTCCCTCAAAAAATTCCTAAGGTAATGTAAACAATGTAAAAAAATATCAAAAATTCGACAATTATACCAGGTGATCCCTTACTCTAGGATAAACAAACAGTTTTATAGATTTATCGATCTTTGTCGTATTGAAGCTTTATGAATTCATTTTTGTGAATTGCTAATTTTGTGTTCCATTATTGGTCAAATTTTTATGATGTTTTAATGAGCCGTTAAGCGTCAAAAAAACGTTATCTGTAAACAGAAATCGTTCTTTAACGTCCCTTAGGCAAATGTAATTTTGAAAAAAAATATCTGAACTTATTTTCCACAAATCTTCTATTTTTAGACATAGTTTCATTTTGATTCCTCAAATGGTATGGCTTGTGTCCCTCTCACAAGCTTTGAGATCGAATTATAAGTCAACATTTTTACATTTTTTTGAAAAAAAAAAATTTTCCCATGTTTTAAAATTCTGAAAATTTTTTTCGTTTATTTCATTTGTAAGGTCAAAGATAACCCCAAAATGTCAAAATTTTAGCATCAGCAGTTTAGGAGAAAAAAATGTTTTCTTAAAACCGGTTTTTGGCAAAAAAAGTGACTTTTCCGTCATGCATAATTCTTCCCAAACAATAGTGATCATCTACACTTTGGGGCCCATTTTTGTGTAAAATATCAACTTGATCCATCAATGATTCTGGACCTAGCGTGGTAACAAGCAATGCTAACACACTCACCCAAACACACACACACACACACACACACACACACACACACACACACACACACACACACAGAAATCATCACAAAAACATCGTCAAACGACTTCTGGGACCTCAAAACATGTAATTCCGTCAAAATCTCAAGATCGAATTTTTTCATGATCACTATACTTTACTTATATTAAAGTAAAAAAATGTATTCAACTTTAGTATAAGTAAATTCAATACCAAGCTTATTGACAAGCAATTATCATAAAGTGTTATAAATACATACATAATAACTTTAGATGTATAAACTTATTATGTTATCAAACACATACATACAACATGATGTATAACTCATACACATTAACTTCATTTATATTTAATACAGCTATAATTATGAGCTTCTAACAAATTTACATACATTTAGGATTAACATATATTTGGACATCATATAAAAAAAATAAATATATAACCTGCAAATTAAAATATATTGACAACACCATGTAAATATAATCAGTAGAGTCTTGATGACTGACGGTTTCCAGAAAAAATTTAGAGGGTGTTAAGGAAGAAATAAGAGTTATAACGGTTGTTCTTTAATAGTATGTTTAAAACCTGCCTGATACTGACAAGGTTATAATAAAAAATGTATTAATACATTTATATATAGGTCTCTATTAATAAAACTAGTCATAAAAAATACTTCTTGAGGACAATTGTTTGCAGGGTGAATCAATCAGGGTCAATATTTATTTTCACAGTATCCATCAAATTTTGTTCTTTATTACACTGTTTTAGTTGTTTAAGTTCGGCTTTGTCAATTAAAAATATTAAACATTCTAAAATTAATTACTTTTTAATGTTTGTCAATACTAAACATTACAAAAAAAGACAGTATTTTATTTAAAAAGTACATTTATTTATGCTTTCCATAGTTTAAAATATATTCCATACCTTAAGTACAAATCATTTCTAGATTTAAAAACACTAATTTTGAATTTACTAGTCTAGAACATGTATATATAAAAATATTGTTATTAATTCAATCTTACATCCATTCAGAAGATTGGATCTCACCATTAAGCCATGAGATATAGTCGACAAGGTGCTTGAAATAAGAAATGAACATTATGATTAATGTATGAAGAGTACTAGCATGGGATGAGGTACAAACATGAATGATTGCACTTTAGTTAACTTAGTAGAGGTTTAAAATGAGCTGCCAAGAGCCACAGGTCAAGTAATGACTACTGCGGATGCTCCAATTAACTGAGGATGCGGGATACCTCTCGGTCAGCATTAGCTGCCCTCCTCGTTCTCCACTACCCTGAGAACTCACCCTCACATCTACATCCTCATTAAAATACTTAAACAAAACCTCCTTTAGATAGATATTCTAGCAAGCGTGTGAATTTGATGAACATTGTGAAAATAAATAGTGGCCCTGATTATATCACCTTGCATACAATTGTCCTCAAGAAGTATATTTATATCCAGTTTTATTAACAGGGACTTATATATATGGGTATCTAGAGAATTAATGTTTATCAGGACTCAATCAGTTCTTCAGATTCAAATTGAACTCTCATTACCAAATTTTCGGTTTTTATTTAAAACTTTATTCATAGGCAGAAGTCCAACAGTTGTTGTTGAAATCCACAGACTATTTTTCTTTGGAAAATAATCTTTAATGTTATACTTAGACTTTCTGTTTCAAAATTTTATACATCTGCCTATGAAAAAGATTTTAAATAGAAACCTTGGCAATCCGAGTTTGATTTGAACCTGGAGAACTGACCGAGTCCTGATAAACTTTAATTTTGTTTCTATTTCACGGTTGATACTTTTATCAATATATATATATATATATATATATATATATATATATATATATACATAAAAAGATTTCACATAAACACGTGAAACAACAATCAATGATTAAACCACAATAAGAATGGGAAAACAAGACTAAGGTCTTTCAACCGTAACAAGCGGTCTTCGTCAGAGTCAAAAACCCAACTGACTCAAAAACCCAACAGTTGGGTTTTTGACTCTGACGAAGACCGCTTGTTACGGTTGAAAGATCTTAGTCTTGTTTTCCCATTCTTAGTGTGGTTTAATCATTCATATATATATATATATATATATATATATATATATATATATATATATATAATAAATATATACTGATGAATGGTTATGAGTATAATAAGTATATATTATACTTAAGTATAATATATATATATATATATATATATAAATGGTTTATTACAACCTTGTCAGTACCAGACAGGTTATTAAACATATTATTAAAGAACAGTCATTGTACCTCTTAGTTCTTCTTTATCACCCTCTAAATTTTGTCTAGAAATCGTCAGTCATCAAGACTCTACTGATTAGATTTATAGGTGTTGTCAATATATTTTAATTTGCAGGTTATATATTTATTTACTTTTTATATGATGTCCAGAAAATATGTAAATTAGTCCAGAAAAAACAGAAGGATTAGAGGACTATGAGCATGGTTGTTTTTATTCTTATAATAGATTTATTTCTTTTACACTGAGTTTTTAACTGCTTTTTTAGAAGTAAAAGCAACAGAAGCCAATGTAGAAAATAAACAATATTAAAAGTAAAAAATAATAAAAAGAAAAGTGAAAAATGACAGTGATCCTCTTGATGAATAAGTGTTCAAAGAGAAAAAACGGAGAAGAAACAACAAGTGATTCACTACAGCTTGGCGACATCCGTCGTCATTCAAGCCATTGAGTTGAATGAGCCTTTCCAGTCAAAGTGCTAAACATATTTTACACTTAATTTTCATCTCTCAAAAACCTAGAAAATCTAGGGAGCAGCTTCTGCAGGTGTAACACTATTCCTTCCCAAGAGTGCAGCTAATCAGTAAGAATGTGAGGTTCGTTCATTAATTTCTCTGACAATCTTATTTTAAGAATATTATTTCTGCCAAAACCTAAAAAAAGAAGTTGAAATATCTTCATGATGAGAACTTGGGAAACGTATTTAAGGTAAAAAAGAAAAACTATATGTAAGCTTCTCTTACTTAAATTAATAATAATTTAAATCAATTTGAATGAAAATATGAATCCACATATAACTTTTAAAAATTAATATCCATGCTTTGAAGTTTGATTTACGAATAATTTACTTTTTAAACAAGGTTCATTAAAGATATATTGCTAATTTTAAATTTCTCAATAGCTGGTATTTAAGAGTTGATAAATGATTTGACCGACTATATGTTCAATTTCAGTAAAATTGATTTTATTTTGTTGTTTTCTTTTGCCATTTAAACATATTTTTAAGAGTTCTATTATCGTTAAAACAAATGTAATGTATATGTTAATCTAACTTTTTACCTACCGTATAGTTAATTTTTTTTCCTTCAATAATCTTAATGTCAAGTAATCTAAAAAAAAATCAATTTTATATATGTTTACTTCATGTTCTATTAAATTATATCTTTACAGACTGTGTAATATTTTTGTTCGAGATGATTCTTTTGGTGGATTATTTTCTACAGTAATATACTTGCACTTGCTATTTCTAATTCTTTTAAATACTCATTCAGCATTCAACTTACATCTAGAAAAATAATATACTTCTTATTTCATTGGCAAGTACAATTATCCTTGAGGATATTTAAGAATGAATGCTCTACTTTTTTTGATAGGAAGTTTTTATTTGGATGTAGGAGATAGTGGAAGTGAAGAGAGGCAAAGTTGCTTCAGTTTAAATGACAATCCTCTGTTCTTAGACTCATCACGATGGGGGAGTAAGTTTTTTTCACTCACTTAGGGCTGAGTGTCCGAGTGGGAAAAGAATCATGTGTACAACTCTTTTGTTATCAGAATTAACTCAATCAATTTTGTTAAAAAACTCAGAAATCTTGTCTATAGTTATTTAACAAATAGACTAATTTTAACTATTTAGCTTGTTTTAATTCAACTTTAGCAGTTTTAAAAATATGTCAATATAATAGGTACATACTTCTCCAGAACAGGAGAGCTGACAGTCAAACATGGGTCGAATCTGACGCGCCCCACTATTGCATAAATATAGAAAAGCCAAACAAGATGAATTATTAAAGAACACTGGAAAACTAATATTTGTATTTATGTTCTTGTATTAAAGAGAACAAGTTTTCATTTAGTAGAAAGTATCAAGATAAATCGGATGAATGGATTATCAACTATAGAGAAAACAACCCCATAAAATTAATTTTTATATAAATTAACAAAAATTGTTTTCAAGTATTAAAATGTGTTAATATTTGTTAATACAAGTAACATTTTTTACAAATTTGTATGTACAAAAGATTTATTTTTTTTAATTTAATTAATATATACAATAGTGCTTAATGATCCAAAAATTTCACTTCGTTTCCCTAAAAATAATTTTAGGAACTCTTGTGATATTCCATTCAACAAAACACAGAGAATTATTGAGTCTCTTAGTCATTGAAACTCTTCATCAAAACTTTTAATGATCAAAATCATACAAAAACTTTTAATTACCGTAAAGAACAATAAAGTTATAAAAACTGAATATTCATCCTGGACAAATGGATCACCCACTATACTTGTCGGATTAGTTTATATTTCTTTACATTGCTTACATTGACTTAAAAATTTTTTAAGTGAATCGATGGAAATAAAATTTATGTTTAGAAGTTTATCGAAAAAAATTGTTTCGGCCCTACACTGAAGGGCGCGCCAGGTGCGTCACCACTCTGATGTCTGCCTTAAACCGGGAAGCAGTTCAGTTAGAAGAATCGCATCAGACAATCAAGAAGTGTGTGCGCGTATGTGGATGCGGAGGCGTGTAGTAAATGAGCTCGGGGCCCCGGGGTACGCCACACCTCATCAGCAGCAACATCAACTCTCCTGGAATAGGGGGGGGGGGGGGGGGGCTATTATTGTAATCATTATTATTTTTAATAATTAATTGTTACATTATTTATGGCTTCGTAATAGTTGAATATTGTATTGACAGATGCGCCAAATTTTAGCAATACTGATTTCATCAAATTCGTTTAAATTTCAATTAAACTATCTATGATGATCTAAAATTAAGAGCTGGATTTTTTATAATATTGTAACTGAATGTTATTAATTAAAGGGGTTGAAAAGATGTATAGGTGACTGTGAGAGTGACTCCGTCAGAATGAGGTGTCATCCTAAACAAAGCGAGAGGGATGCCAGAGTGAATGTGGGATTAGATGTGGACGGCCACTAAGCCAGTTAGACAGAGGATCAAGCAGTCAGCGGGTAATCCCCGAGAGGGGTGGCTGGGCACGCCTCCGAGTACCTTCCACCGCAGACCACCCTGGCGCTTTCAAGCACCAAACCAATGCCTTTATCAAAAACTTCTTCTCAATCAAAACCTTACTAGGTATATAGAGTACAAACAATTCCTTCCAGGCCAAGGACCTTTTCATAAAAGAATACTTGATTAATATATTTCACTTATAAAAAATCAATGATTCTTCTTCTGCGTAACTAAAATCCCTTCATAAATTTATTTTAACAAATGTTTTGATACAATGTTTGTAACTTGTGATTATGTTAAACTAGATGGTGTACCCGGAGGGCATAGAAAAATTATTTGAATTATCTAAAAATATGTTACATGCAAAAATAGAAATTTATTTTTTATTAATTCAATTAACTTATGAAATAAATAAAACAAAATTGCAGATAATCAAATTAGGTAAGAAAAATTAAATAATTTAAAATTAAATCTCCAAATTAGAAGTCTACCGGTGGATCGCAATATATACTCCAAGCGACATAAAGTTGTTTCCCCTGTGAGAGCAGAAATAATTTCCTATACTAATAACATATTAGCAAATAAGTAACTCAGAATCTAGCCGTAATATTTAAAAAGAATTAAGATACCACCAATACAAAGACTAACCAGCGATATTGGACTAACATTTGACAGTTTTGGAAATAGTCGATGTAATCAAAATAATTGATTTGATTAATTAAAATAACTTTTTTTGAAATAATAATTATTTTAATAAGAACCAATAAATTATTTACAGTTCCTAGTCAGGCAGAATAGTAAAGTGAAACAATTCCAAAGTTTTCATTTCTTTCTAGAGCAGTGACGTCATTTTTTTCTGTCGTAAATGTATTCCAAAAAATTGTGACTGCCATAAATAGTTTGTGAGTTTTGTTTGTAAAATATCTAAACATTGCTAGTAGTTTTCCTGTAGTAAAATGGCTATGATACTTTCATCTACATAATAAGAATCTCGAAGTTGATGCTACATGGCAGATGTAAGCAATTATACCGTTTATTTTTTGAACAGTAAAGTTTCATGATATTAGAACTATCTAATTTTAATGCTCTGTAACTAACAGAAAGATGGTGATGACGCCTTAGAGGAGTTCTTGATCAATAAACAAAAACAACCTATCAGGAAAACAACTAATCAGGCAAAAACTCTTTAAATGAATGTTGTTTCAACATAAAAAAATTTTCACCAAAAGATCGCAAAGTAAAGTATATTGCATATCTTATCTATCTGACTGCTCAAACTAAAGTTTACTTTAGCGGTGGATAATTATTTTTTATTATGTAAATTTCATAGTTGAACACTTTTATAGTGCAGATATGAGTTTCGATATTTAAATATGATTGGACTTTCCAATACACATAAATTGAATTGAATTACATTTTCAGGAAATTTCATGACAATACTATCAAAAATTTGGATATTCAAATGTGTCCAGTCTATCGGTTTAGTATCCCAGTATACTGAAGTACAGTCAGGGATAAAAAAGACATACAAATTATAGATGATAGGTAATAAACAGCTTTCCTCAATTTAGATGAAAATAATGAAACGCCTGCATGCATTAAATAGAGTAAAGCTGTATACCTCATGAGCCAAATGGTAACACACAGGCCATTGTTCAAAGAAACAGACGATGTTACCGTGAACAAGATTGTTCAATGAAGCACAGAACTATTCTACAAGAATATCTCGCACAATTACATATAGTATAAAATTACAGACTTTAACTTCTATTCACCCTCTGTCATTATTTTCTTTTTCCAATATCTTGCTCCCTTAAATGTGCCGCATGTCACATGCTACCTGGGATGGTCATCCCCTCCTTATGCAACAACATTAAGAAGATAATTTTATGAAATAGAACTAATAAATAATGGTAAACTAAAATATGTACAATTTTTAAATTTGTTCCATAACCAAAAAAGTTCTTGGAACTTTTAATTAAGGTTTTTCATTAAAACTATTCCTGTTAAAATAGGTGAAAAAGGGTGTAAATAGGTTAATAAAATATGGAAACACCACACACACACACACACACACACACACACACACACACACACACACACACAAAGACACAAACTTTGAATAATATATAATTTATTCATTTTGATAAGTTTAAATAAATTGCAATTATGAGGGCTTTAAGTTTGAAGAAACTGATTAAAGAACATCATAAGAATCTGAATTAAGGAAATTTCAATATACTCGCGGATATCCCAGATATTCTCTGTAAATTTTTAGTAAAATCACTATTTCTATTCTTAATCTGCATCATTACATTACGCTTTATATTACACGTAGAAATCTGTGTGTGTGAATTGAAAAGGTGTGTCCTTTTACAAATATTACAAAAGGTGTGCCCTTTCATGATAAAGTTTAAAAAGAAAATTTCTTATTCTGAGAAATTTTTACAGCCTAGTACTTACATATATATATATATATGGATTAATTTACCACAATGAAACTAATTTGGAAACAATGCTCTAAGGCCATTCGTCAACACAATTTGTTTCATTGTAGTAAATTAATCCATCTATTACATCAAGTGTTGTTTTGATTATTATTCATTCATGTATATATATAATTAAATAGTTTAGAGAAATATAGAAACATGTTGCAATATTATAGAAGTATAAAAGCAGTCAAACGTCACTTTTTGGTGATTATATTGTTTTATGTAAACGCTTGTAAATTACTCTAAAGCTACAGCTGGGGAAACTTATTTTGACATAAACAACAATTATTTCTATTTTTCACTTTCAAACCGCCATCATTTTATCCATCTACTTGATGTGTTAAAGAAAACGGTATTCCCTTTGAATATGTTACTACCACTACTTAATATAATGATACAAAGGATATTATTATCCTTACTGCTAGGCAGACTTTAAAAATAATGATAAAATAATCATTAATTTAAGTTTGTAATCACTGAGCCTTTATATACTCCAATAGGTATTAATAAAGCAATTTCAGTTACGGAACACATAATACATTGACTTCATTATACTCATGAATATACATATAATTTGAAAATCTTCGGGGAGTGAAACTTACATATTTTATCTTTTAATTTATTTACATAAATCTTCTAAATACACATTAGTTTTTCTTTTTTGAGCACCAATAACTAACGTGAAAATAGGAAAACAGAGAATTTAGCCTTCAATCAATGTTCTATACATTGATTCATTTTGCAGACCGACTGTTTCGTGAATAAGATATGTTTGATATTATATAATGGATTTGTTTTGAGGATTCTCTCATGATGTCTTAGAATGACAGAAATGTTAATTTTAAATAAATTATGATAGTATTGTGATGTTTTGATCCATTATAACCTATCAACACTTGGTACTATATTTTCTGAAGTATGAATCATATCAATGATAACAAATTCACTTTGCCCTCACCCATACAAATTTAATTTTTTAATTTATGCTCGTCTTCGTTTTTTTGTCAGAACAATGCACTATGATGTATCATATAACTATATTTTTCTATAATTAAGAAGTGACAAATATAGTAAAATATCTGTTAATAACAATTACTGAAAATGTGGAAGTTTTGGAAAAATAGATAAACAAAATATAGGCATAAGATTAAATGATGATATGAGAGACAAGATATTCATTTTTCTATTGAAGCAAAACAATAGTCTACTGTCAGTCTGCGAAAGTTAATGATTATTCCTATTGATTTCATGGACGTTTTTTCAGTCCATAGTGTCATATTATATCTTAAAGGGATATTATTAAGATGAAAATGCTATTACTTGATCGTTACTATTTGATTTTGTTCGTCACTATGCATTATCTTTTATTATTTTTGGTGGTACATGCACAGATATATTTTATGAAGAACAACCCTCACTTCATTAGTCAATCTGTTGAAGGGTTAACGGTTCAATAAAGGGGTGAAATCTACTATACAAAGACTGTCAATTTAAATAGTAATAATCAGAATTGTCAAGACATATTTGAAAAGAGATTTCATATTGTTAAATCAATAGAAAGTTCAATGGAAGGTTCTAAACTGTTATATTTGGTCAATAAACTCATGGATGCTGCTTCTTAATCTTCAGACGTTCCAATCTAGTTATTTCTTTATTCTTTCATCGTGTATTTAATATGATTTTATAATTAATGCATCAGTAGATTCTGTTGAATTAATAGGGATTTAAATGTTTGACTGATTGTTAATTGTAGTTCAAACTCATGATTTCAATGATTAAAACAGTGGTTTCCTGCTTTTGTTCGATTTTTGAGACACGTGATCAATATCAGAACTGAGTACATAGTAAATTTTTCTAAGGAAAAGCACTCACGTACTAGGGAGAGAGAGAAGATTTCTATTGATATGAATATGGTATTAATATAAAAATTCATTAAATCAACTAAAATAAAACTGTATCAGAAATTTACTTAAAATATAGCATTTGAATCAAATTTACTTAAGTTAATTTTAATTATTTGTTTTAAACCTCTGCCATTTTATTTACTAAAGGGATGTGCTTAATATATTTCAAGGAACAAGATTGCCTGTTGAATTAATTGTTTGCTCCTCTTTCCCCTTAGTGGTCTTTAGAAAACAATTAAATACCAACAACTATATGAGAAATCTTATTTAGGCTTGGCAAGGAGGAGGACGGAGGTTCATCAAAGAGTTGCAACTATTTGAGCAAATTACTATTTATGTAAAGAGAACAAGAGTGAGATGGGAACGAGGGCTGGGTTGGGGCAGACAATTAAAGGCTAAATATTCTAAGAATGCCTTGACCAGTGAGCCTTTCCATGGGGCTGTTTGTTAACAAAATCAAAAGCCCTTAGTAACCAGCCTAACAATAATCCAGTCACAAACACTCCACAACTCTCATGCAAACTGCTGTCTTTTTTAATATTACATATATATATGACTTCCTACGTTCAATACGTTCAATTACAATGAAGTGATGATTACTACGATGAGATGTAATGGAAAGAATACAATCCAACTAATAATAATTAATTTTATAATAAATTACATCTTAAAATTAATTAGAAAATAATCTATTCAACATGACCTGTTTTGTCTATTCAACATATAAATGTTGTTGAAACTTGTTTTGACATTAATTTTAAATACATTTAAATTTCATATATTATACCAAAAACTTTAATTTAAAAAAATATTTGATTTTTTTTTGTTTTATAGTATTTGATTAATATTATCACTGATTAGCACATGAAATATATCAATATTCATGTTTGTTAAGATCATGTTTGCCGTATAACAGGAGAAAAATGCCATGTTCTCCTGTACAATTTCGTAATATTGGCTTTACAAAGGTTTGTACTGCTGTAGTAATACCAATGATACTATATGAGTCAGTTTTGTGATATACAAAAATGGTTTTCTTTACTATTATTTATTAGATGTGATTAACATAATACGAAGAATACAGACCCTGTCTGGAAGTTGTAGACATTTTTGATCGCGAAGCAATCACCTTGAGGAGGAAAAGATTTTTGCAAACCACACTAATAACCAACAGGGGTGAAAGATAATGAATGAAGATAAATGTTGATGTTCTTTGAAAAGGGAACTAGAAAGGTCACATTCGGCAGCACTACTCACGAGTTCAATGAGTCTCAGGGCAATCAGTTTCAGTAGATTCTAATAATAACGACTTGTCTGAATTTTTAGATCAATGGTTTAAAATTTGTTTTATATGACTAAATATTAATAACTACAGTAAAACAAATGAAATCATTAAATTGATTATCTAGAAGTTGATAATACTAATCAGAATGAATATTCTAATGCATAACGATAGTAAAAAAAAATAAAACTGAAAGTCAATTGTTGTCAAGAAGTTTCATATTATGTTTACTTATAGTAAAGTTGAGTGTAAGCCACTCCAGATTTTAAGTACTTTTTCATATAAAATAGATTTAATATAATATAGTAAATTGAAAGTGGTAAATTAATCATTTATCCAATTTTAAAACATTAAATTGATTTAAAATTATATATTTTGAAATAAATTTAATTAATGTTTGTGAAAAGGATGGACTTACGAGTCTTTGATCTGGGCTCTCTAGGTCCGTCGACAGTCACTTTGATGGCTTTTGTATATGTCGCAACCTGAGGTGGTGAGGAACTCACAGTAATTGTGAGCGTGAAGCTTTTACCTGCAAACAAATCATTATATTAAACAGAGGTCATGGAAATAAATGTAATTGTTATTGTTTGCCTGCAAATGACAGTACCACGAATGCAAGAAAAAATACAACGTTTTGTATTACTGTTTAACAAATGAAAACCTGATTGTTTCAGAGCAGGTTGATATAACCAAATGAATGTCTTTGCATATTAAGATTTAGTCCTTGATATCTGCGTAATACCTAAAAGTGTTAATTACTTTGATACATATTGGAGCAAAGAAGTTATGAGACTGTTTAATTTAGGTGCTCTATTCTAAATATACATGCTTCCTTAACACTTTTTATATAAAAAGCAACAATCAATGGAATATTTTTCTTTATTTACCGTTCAATATGGACTGAATAAACATGGCCTATATTTACTAGGGAATACATGATAAAAGGTAACTTATACATATAGGCAAAGTTAAGTATCCAAACCAATATGAGGAAAGAATGATTCTGAATTTTTAACAGGTATATTTGTTTTGAGTTTCCTGAATTCATTTTTAGCATTTCTGATATATACAAAATTAAATATTTGACTAAAATTTAAACAACTTTTTAATTTTTATACAAGTTTTTAAAACATCTAAAATCATAAAAATTACAGGGTTTAATGGAACTTTATGAATTTAAAAGATTTATTGTTCATAAGTTGGAAATGAAACTCCATTGATGTTTGGAAATAGCTACAAGGTTTTCCCTCTCAACTAGACATTCTAGAAACTTGAAATCTAGTATTTATTATTTTCTTAATATAACAATTTTATAAGCAAAATATAATGAATTTAAAATTAAACTAATATGCAATTTAATATTAAAAGGGAACGATCAAGTTTATCTGTATCCCCTTGTCGAATTTATCTACCCTAATTTTTTTTAAATAAAAAAAAAGTTAAAATAAGTGACTCTTTAGAAGTAATTTTTTTTTAAATTGAGATAAGATCAAATAATTAGTAAGCTTAGCGTAAAGCTCTTGATTTTCCATTTTTAGTACCAGAAATCATATACTCGTTCCCATTAATGAATCTACTTTACCAGATAGAGAAATAGTAACAGTCTATATATAATTTACTATCCTATAATCATTTCATCATGTTCTTATAAACTCTCTCAATATGAACTAAATAGCAAAAAAACTGAAATTAACATCTAAAAAAACGCAAACTCTGTCTACTTAATGCGTGAACCCTTAGATTATGTTGCCTATTTTTTATCATTTGATTTGATGAATAATACATCTCAATAAGTGATACTGTTTTACTCATTAATTATCTTTACTTGTCAAAAGAGACATGAAAATGTTTATATTTTCCGTATAATTAGTACTAAAGGAAAGAAAACACATAAAACAGAAACACAAAGGAAAAATAAAAGTAAAAGGACAGAATAACAAATAATTAATAATTTTAATACATAAATTAATTCAATTAACAATTGATTATCAATGATGTTATAATATAGCAAAATTGAATTTTGACCATGGCAGTATTTTATTTCTATTCTAGCTCTAAATGGCATACTAAATGTATTGTATTTAGTATTGAACATAAATTAATGTTTTTGTGGTCTCCTAAGCCCAATAAAATATATTTAGAAAATTGTTCTGTGTGTGTGTGTGTGTGTGTGTGTGTGTGTTTGTATAGGCAGGATACCTCAAAAAACAAAGTTATAATTCAAGTCGTCTATGTCGTGCCCGTCCTGTCGTATTTTCATGTTTTTTATTGGCTTGAATATTATATCCGTTTGGTGATTGATTTCTTCATTTTTATGGTTGTCAGTGTTTCAGTGTGTATATATTTCCATTTCTTTTATTACATTCAATCCCTTCTTCTTATATCAATTAATTCCATTGATTAATTTTTCAACCCTGTTTGGTTCTTGTCCGTGTTTGTTTAAATGGTTACTAAAATTGTGTTTGTTCCTGTTATTTATATAATCATTAATGTGACCATTAAATCTTTAAATCGTTCTTGTTTCAGTTTTTATGTTACCGTATTTGTTGCCCCACATTAAATGCTCAATATTCAGTTCCATATATAGAAATGTTTATATTTTATTATTACTAAAATCATTATGGAGGCATAGATTTATGTATTGTTTTAATTCATATTAATAAATCAATTTAATTTATAAATTTTGTCGTGATAGTTATTTAATATTTATAGATACGTTTAAAATAGTACACTGGTTTTTATTTGTATAAAAATAACAAATTCAAAACCTTTATGCAATTAAAAGAACTTTGGATAGCAATGTAGCATGCAGAATCAAAAGCTGTTATAAACTTGAGGTTACTCTACGGCACTATTTTATGGTGGCAAGAAGTAAGGAAGAAGTGTACTTCTTAACTTACTACTCAAAACCCAGTGTTTAGCAAGTTTGACTATAACTGTTGAAAACCACACCTAATAAAGCCGTAGAGGTATTATGAGGCCTGTCAAGCCTGGCTGTTTCAGTAATCGGTTATACATCGGTTATATATATATATATATATATATATATATATATATATATATTGTGTTGAACTGAATTGCCTTAATTAAACATACCTTTTTTTGAAGAGTTTTTCATATTTCTTTGATAATTTTAAATCGTATTGATTTAGTTGGTGATATATATTATCTAGGAAATATGAAAAACTGCTCAAAAAAAAGTTATGTTTAATTAAGGCAATTCAGTTCAACACAATATGTATAAAAGGTCTGCTCCCTATTTATACTAATATATATATATATATATATATCGGTTATAACTACGGCTGCCTATTTTAGACTCCGAGATTGGAATGTGGAATCATGTAATAGGAAGCAGCCATACTGAAATAGAAATGGTGATTAAGAAAGAGATAGGCATCCTAGTGTCAAGAATACCTAGACCTAAGCATAGTCTATCTAGCAATAACTACTTCAATGTGTTAGTTCTCAGTAGGAAGCAATTCTATTCGCAACTGAAGACTGGTATGCTTCACAGATGGCTCTAAGCTAGGTAAAGGAGGACGGACAGTTAATATTAATTGTTTAATATGAACAGGGATATTAATTAAAGGACTAGATGTAGAATTAAACTTTTAACCTGGGTTTATAGCACGGTCTTTTAGGAAAATAAAAGCGGCAATGTCTTCGGCACCTTCCTCCGTCCAACTACAGGAGTGTCAGGAGACACTAAATGAACTAGCCCCTACTAAGCCGGTTAGATCAATATTGGTTCCGGGACGTAGGGGCGTTTTAGGTAATGAAAGAGCGGATTCACCAAAATCGTTGCCGAAATGCACTTTGTAGAGCCGTAACCAGCATTTCCACTTTCTACTGCCAAAGTTAGACCTCTTAAAAATGTCTGGCTTTAGCAGAGATTGAAGAGGAGTTGACCGAATTGTTCGGGAAACAGATAGAACAAGATTTTTATAAATGTTTATTTTCTTCTAGTACTCGGCAGAACTAGGTTAAGGGATCTCTAGGTTAAGTATAGGGATACTTAAACTAGGTTAAGGGATCTCTATGTTAAGTATAGGGATACTTAAATTATAGGGATACTACCAGTCACTGTAGACTGAGAACACATTTAAGTATTATGGGCTTAGAAATGTTAACAGTGTTATCAAAAGTGCAGCAAGGAGAGTGAAACATCCGTTCCTTATGTGACTAACTCTCCTGCATCCACCCTACTTAGGTTATGGATGCATGGTGTTAGTATAATTAGGGAAGATAAATTAAAAAAATTTGCGTGGAATAATCTCCTGGTCATTATGGACATATGGGACAGATTTTCCTTAGAGCAGGTCTAGGTCACCCGGGATCGACAAGAAGAGCTCACTTGCCAGACCTTCCACCCCTGCCATTAACATTAACATGGAGGATCAGACGTGTGGCTTGCTGAGTAAACGTGGAGACACAGTGACTTGATGTAGAGACAGTATGAACGATCGAGATTCAATATGAACGATTGTTTATTCCAGACCGAAGCGGTGCATTGTCATAAATTTTGAATTTTGATTGCATGGTGTTGTTTGTTGGTTTAATTCCGCCGGTAAATGTGTTGCTGTTTGCCGCCAGTGCGGTAATCGAATCAGAGGGTTGCACAGAAGGTAGGCGCGAATGTAATGAAAGGGATTAGGGTGCGACTGGAATCACGCGTCACTCATTATTTGCCGTTGTGACAGGAGATTGTGTTTTGCAAGTAGACCACCACTCCGTGTGCATATTGATTTTTAATCATATTCGATTATGAGGGTGCAAGTGCACCCTATTGTTCTCTTCGAACCTGCACCCTTCCACGCTTGGTTTTTCCACATTTCCCGGTAATTTTCCCAATCACGATGGCTCCTCGCTCTACTACCTCTCACTCGCTCTTTTGATTTGTTACCAATTCATCCCCTTGTAATTCAAACAACATGAACCATTCAAAACAGGCGCTACCTCAATTTCAAATGTTCTGAACAAAATATATATCAAATATTTGTAACGGTTTTTTTACCCAATTATATACCAGTATAACAATCGTTACATTAAATAAACTTCATTTTGAATGAAAATTAGCTTCCGTTATAATAATAAAGGGATAATAATATAGTTGTTCCATAATGTGAATGAATATAGCAATCAGCAATGCGAGGATACTTCAGATAAATTAAATATAATAGCATTTGCTTCAATTAAAGATGGTATGCACAGTTTTCATGCATTTCCGATTTAACTCAGCCATTATCAATGAGTCATAAAACTTCCATTAAAAACGTGTGAGAAAAGTCATTTTCGAATCCCATAGAACCATAATTAGTGATTAGTTGAACAATTAGAGTGAAATAAGTAGAAATAGCGACTACTAATTACACATGTTTACATGTTGATGGACAAATTAAAGTCAGCAATGAGGGGAAAACGTCGCACGTCTCAAAGAAAAGGAGTCATGTTGCCACACGACAATGCTTCTCCTTACATAGTCCCTGTTACTAAAGAATTATTACAAAATGGTTTGCGTGATTCTTTTTGTACATTTTTCTCTCTCGGTTTTTCATATTTTATTCCACTCTATTTGCCATTTAGTAAAAAGAATATCAGAAAGAAGTTCAAAAAATTTGTAAAAAAAAGCCTGAAAAACAAAGACAAAGAATACAAAACTTAATTCACCGTTAAAACAATTTTATTAATATTAGTATTATGTTGCAAAACAGTAGACATCTAATTTTTATAAAATACACAGTCCAAGTGTTACATCTGTTTGTGTATCTAATTATTGACTACCCTTACATATTGTAGAGTCATTCAAAAAGATGAATAATTAAATGTGGATGATGCCGTTTTGTCTTGAATACTGCTGTTAGTTTCCTTGAACCCTGTTTGTCTTCAAAAGTAAATTGCCCAAATGGTCTAAATGATGTGATTTATATATTGTACCGTAATAGTAAGTGGTGCCTCAATGTTAACTTTTCATATCCAATCTAGTATGTTTAATGCTATTTTCTGCCTTAATTATAAACTCAACAAGACTAAGATCCTAGTCTTGTTTCCCATTTCTTATTGTGGTTTGATCATTGACCGTTGTTTCACGTGTTTATGTGAAATCTTTTTATTAGATATATTATTTATTCATGCAAAATCTTACACATCTCTTAAACGTTTGACCTTTTTGCCCTGTCTTTAATATGTGATTGAATTTTGAATGTGATTGATAGATACTGTATCTATAAGTACTATCATTATCATTAGTAATATAGTCAACTAAATTGTTGTGATTATTAAAAATTAAAAAAAAAAATGAATTTTAAATAAATTTACTCTAAATGATTACCTAATTAGTTGAAGAAAATTGATCAATGTTAATAACTCAGCTAAACATAGACGAACCAGACAGTGGAAAGCGGTCATGGAAAATTTAATCACATATTAAAGACAGGGCAAAAAGGTCAAACGTTTAAGAGATGTGTAAGATTTTGCATGAATAAATAATATATCTAATAAAAAGATTTCACATAAACACGTGAAACAACGGTCAATGATCAAACCACAATAAGAAATGGGAAACAAGACTAGGATCTTAGTCTTGTTGAGTTTATAATTAAGGCAGAAAATAGCATTAAACATACTAGATTGGATATGAAAAGTTAACATTGAGGCACCACTTACTAATACGGTACAATATATAAATCACATCATTTAGACCATTTGGGCAATTTACTTTTGAAGACAAACAGGGTTCAAGGAAACTAACAGCAGTATTCAAGACAAAACGGCATCATCCACATTTAATTATTCATCTTTTTGAATGACTCTACAATATGTAAGGGTAGTCAATAATTAGATACGCAAACAGTATCCAAATTTGTGGCCACACTACGGTCCAGAATCTCTGATGTATCAAAATCGATATTTTACACGAAAATTGGCCTCCTAGAGTAGATGAGCCCTATTTTTTGAGAGCAATTATGTATGATGGAAAAGTCACTATGCATGCCAAAAACCTCTTTTCAGGCAACATTTCTTTCTACTACTACTAAAGTACTACTTATAGAGTGTCGAAATTTTGGCATTATCTTTGAGGCAAAAGAAGTAATAAAATAAAAATATTCTGAGATTTTTAAAACAACTGAAAATATTTTTTTTCAATAAAATGTCAAAAGTTTGATTTACAATTCAATCTGAAAGCTTATAAGAGCGATACAAGCCATGCCGTTTAACGAATCAAAATCAAACTATACCTACAAGTAGAACATTCTGTGGAGAATGAGTTGAGATAACTTTTTTCAAAAATTATTATCGCATATAATTTGGGGCGATACAGTACATTTCCAGTTTTCAGAAAATAATAATTTAATAACATAATATTAGATGAAAAATAATAAAATTATTGCATGTAAAAATCAACGCCAATTAAACAAATAATTTCTGATGCTTTACATGGTATTATGAATTTGTCCCACAAAATGCTCAAATGAATCTATATGTTACACCCTTGAACGATACTAAATATCTCGTAAAATATTTTTGTATATGAATCATGCTAACTTTGGATAATATTGAAGTGTAGGGAATGGACTTTTCCTCCTATTGTGTTGTTGACAATATCCAGTTTTTTTTTGCTGTTCTTGTCTAATCGTTCATATCTATTATTTTCAAAAAGTTCAAGCTACTAGCTGTAAAAGTTTTAAATTATTCTGAAAAGCTGGCTTTAAATTTGATTTGAGAATGTAAAACTGTCTAATTATTCAGATATTTTTTCTGAATATACATTTAGAGCACTTTATAACAGAGAACAGCACACAGGAAAAAGATAACACTTGCCCAGAGTAAATTGGATGTTTGAAAAATGGGGAACAAAAGTGACTTTTTTAAAAACACTAGAATGCCATAAAGTTCCTAGTATAATAATTTTATAAAAAAAAACAAAAATATAAAGCATAATTCAAAATTGAAAACATTCTTTGAAGAGTAATAAATATCATCATCCTACATCTAAAATTAAAAATTATCTTAATACAACATATGTTCTTATATGTTTCTGACATTTTTCAGATGAAATAGGAATATTTACAAGTTTTAAATGGGAAACTTAAATTTTCAATATAGAAGAAGGTCAGATAAACTTTGTAAGAGATCCACTGGGTATTGGAAAAAAAGGGATGTTCTCCTGTAAGAGATTATTATCTCTTACACTAATTTCATAATACTAAATCTAAACACTTTCGTTGTTCAAAAATGTAATTACTGTTGTAGTTACACTAATGATATTATATGCATCTGTGGTGTGAAAATAAAAATAGGTATACATATTGATCAGTGGATCAATCACTATCTGTACTACCTCCAGCAATGAAAGACTAATAACATCTCCCATTTTGATATTTATATTATGCATAAATGAGACATTATATATTATACACCCAAGAAGTTTGATATTGTGTTCACTTGTAGTAAAGTTAAGTGTAAGCGACTCCAAATTGTTTATATTAACATCATTTTTTCTTTTGTTTTTATATATTAAGTAGCATATATTTTAAATTGTCATCAGTCTTTAGTCCATTCTCTTTATTTCTTTTTCTTTTCGATAAACAGTAACAATACAATCAATAAGAGTCAAAAAACTCTGGTAACTAACTTTTCCGTCGTAACATGTGAAAGAGCAATTTCTTTGTTTAGGAGCATGCCTGACTGAGAGATACTTTTCTATAATGTTACTCTTAAATATCGTTTTGTTTACCTTAATTCTGTAAGGCATGCTGGCCATCTTCTAACTTTGCTCACCATTTTAGAGACCTTTCTGCTAGTATGCATGTATTTTCTGCGTTCAAGCTAATGTTTAGACAAGTCTTTTTGTTTTCATTTTCTCAGTAGATGTATCATGCAGTGTTAGTTTGTTGGATGATATAGCAATAACAGTATGAGAAGGTACAAAGAGGATAGTTAAAAGAGAGTTCATTGTGTGTGTTTTAAAAAGCCCTTTGATGTGTGATTTTCTGCACAATTGACATCAAGTGAGCTCTATTTCAATAAGGTTTTAGTGTGTCCATAACACTGGCACCTCTTCACTGGATTATTTCCTCTTTTTTATAAGTCTCTGTAACAATAACTTTCTGTTGAACTGTTCTTTCAATGCGCCGATATCTTCATTATTTTTCTATCGTATCAAGCTAAATTGAACTCATTATATATTAATTTATATTATACAAAATAAAAGAAGTACTACGAAACTTAATTTTAATCGAAAAAATCTTTTTTAAAATTAGACTAACCATGATATCTATCGACAAATTGTTGTATATTTCAAATGATAGTTCGATGTATATTTGCAATTTCTTTAAGTTAATCTAAAATTAATTTCATATTATAATACAATACTTTCATACCTCATGAAACGTTGTTGAGACGTCCTACCTGTTTTGCGCGTAGTGGGAGTCCTACTTGAAGGATTAGAACGTGCAAGACGGTCGGATGTCTACAACAACGATTCACGAGTTATGACGGATTTATATAGCTATTATTTTTACTAAACTAAAATTATTACATATTTATTCCTTTTTATTTTCTGTAACTTTTCATCACTTCATTACTTTTAGGTCTACATTCTTTAACAATACATACATTCTACGTAACAAGTTCTACATTCTACAATGCTTTTACATTCTGCTCGATTCCAGTTCAAAATGATATACTTAAAATATATGACAAGTTAAAATCTTTTTTAACAAATGAATTACATTCTTTTTCAAAGTATTTTTCAAGTCTTTCCTCACGTTTAGCCTAGTTTACTTGCGTTTTTGTGTGAAATCAATACTCATATTTACACTTCATTTGAATTTTACTTGAGTTCCTACTTGAAAACACAAACAGATGCAGATATTGTTAATATCAATCCCATATTAATTGATTAACTGAAACAAATATTCGCATTTATTTTAAATAAAAAAAATCATCAAACAGTAGTCCCTTTACAATAATTATGTTAAAATAATACGTTCAAAATTTCTTCTATAGCAAATCAAACCACTTAAAAAAATTTTTTTCTTTATATTGTATTCAATATTGAAAGAGTAAAACTAATGTTAGAAAGAATTAATATATCAAACAAAAAAAACGTCTTTGATATTTTGTTATTCCGTTTTATCCTCTATATGAAATATAAAAGCACGAAAGTATTGCATTCGGTTCAAAAGTGTGTTATTAAGTTTTCAAAGAATATATACGTTATGAAGTTTGTGACTCCAATAAAAAGTGTTTTGCAAATTGATCTCTCTGTGTGTGTGTGTGTGTGTGTGTGTGTGTGTGTGTGTGTTTGTGTAAACCAGTCACAGTTGTGAACAGAAAAGGAAGTTCTCTCCTTTTCTACTGAATTCTCTTTATAATAATGGCTGTGACGACAAAATATGCAGAACTTTTTATTAGAAGAATAATACTTAATGGTACTATCTTTTAGATGATGCAGCATAACCCTAAATTGTTAAAAGAAGAAATATTTGGGTATAAATCTACCTGAAACGGTCTTCATACCTTTATGAAGGAGGAAATAGGTAAACCTTAAACTATTCATGTAATGGAAATGCTCTCAGAAGTTTCTTAGATGAAATCTTAAAATGATAATGTAAATTTAATAGATACACGGGCTAAGAGAACAAGAGCGATTCAGCTGTAAGGCATTATTTCTCATAAGATGGCATCTTCACTTTGGCATTGCAATAGTAATATGTAAAGGAGCAGGAATAATCTAAGGATTTTAACTGGATTTCTAAAAGATCACTGCAAACTTAATAGCCATCTGCAAAGAATGGGTATTATCAATGATGATTTGTGCAGATTCTGCAAGGTGGAGGAAGAAACAACGGAGATTTAGGGCCTCAGTATAATAATTTTAATGAATTCACGTTTCTAATAACTAATAAAATGACTATAGTCATATGTAAACAAGTGATATATATTGATTAAAATATAAATAGGACAAACAAGGTCTGTATCGTAGAGCTGGAAAACAGACAGGTGACCCTCGAACACAGGAGCCCCCCGGTTAATATCACAAAAATAAAAATATTGTGCAATAATGATATTTAAATGTTGGTAGTACCACAGATATTAGTAAATATTATATTATTTTGCAATCCGTCATACTTTGTGTTTCGTTGTAGTAGATGCAGACCAGTTTCATGCATAGTGCATAGTTTAAGTAGGAGTCCTATTTGAAAATACGCTACTTGTCAAACCGGTCAGACGTCTGCGACAACAATTCACGAGGTATTTGTATAATAATAACATTCCTCATATGAGTTTATTGTGTCACATTCACTGCAGTACATTTAGCCGAAAATGGCCGTACACTATTGGTATGAACCCTTCTTATGGGTTTTGTAGTATAAAGCTTACGTAGCTTTGTAGTGGCTATAAATCGACGACATAATATTAAGTGGACTCAGTCGAGTCGGAGTCGCCCAGGTTTACCTAGTCGCTATGTTAGGATCAGGCACAGCTTCCCTTAGTTTTACTTTGATAACCAACAAGTGCTGAGCAAAAGCACTGTTTCTTTACCAGTCAGCATAAGCTAGTGTTCTAGACAACTGATACACAGGTTTTTAGCCCTGGATTTGAAGTAGGAGGCACTTTGAGCGACCAAGAAATAAACTCACAGAACCATCACTTGACCTTCATTTTATATACCCTACTGTCATTAAATTAAATTGGAATTCTTCCTACTTCCACTTAGTATATACAAGTTTCTTCCAAATGAATACCTAATACCATATAATGTCCAAACCGAGTATCCCAGACCTATTTGGTTGGTCACATTGTTTTCCTATTCTTCTGGCTATGATATCAAAAAGCTGTTTTCTTCATTCTCCACATTAATCTTCACATTAATATAATACCATTAATTATATTATATTAATCTTAATCCTTCACTAATGGTAAAGGAAATTATTGGGCGAACTTAAGTGAAAACTTTACAACAAAACCTAAAATATTAATTAAAATTACTAACAGGATGCTATTAAAAAAATAAAATTATAAATTTGGTAATAAACTGAGTTGAATAACTCACAACTTATTGTATATAGTTTTTAATATATACACTTTTTCGATGAAAATATCATCTGAAACAGTCAAACAAAGTTCAATATAAATAAAGAAACAAAGAGAAATTAAAAAGTGCACTTAATTTTCCTCTTTTATCTTTCCTGAAAGACGACTTGGTCTCAATCCAAAAATTAGAAACCAAGTGAGTGTTTTAATTGCTCTATGTTCCTTTATCTACATTGAACTTATGTATATATATAATGCTTTAACCACCTTAGGAAATTCAGAAATGAGACTATGATATTTTAATTAAAACAGCAGGTCTGTGCCAGAGTAACACTTGGACAGATAGTTTGAATCAGTTAGAGTGACACTGACGAATACTAGATGTTTTTGTCGAATGATCTTTTGTCCCATTTCTCAATTTCTTCCTGTGGTTTGGACTTTGAATTCTATTTGGCTGCTCATATAAAGAAATAAAGGGGAAAGATTATATGAATGAGAGAAAGAAAGAGAGACAGATCAGGTTTTATGAACGTATAGTTCAACTCTACTTCACCTATCATTTTGTAAAGCGATAAAACCTGGTCATATACTATGACAAGCAGAAGATTACTAACGTTTCCAGTGAACTGAAATAAAAAAAAAAATTACACTTCTCTTCAAGAAAATGTCTCTCTGTCAATAATCTTTCTGAGTAAAAAATTACTTCAAACGAGCAATATATAAACTATTAATGTTAATCCCCTTTACCTTCTTATTTTTCCTAAATCTGAGGCACTAAAAAAATTTTTACTCAAGAATCGAATATTTTAATCGATTATTTTGAAAATAATTCTATTGGTAGAACTACTCTTAAATATAGAAGACCACCCAGATTTATTGTAAATGTTTGGAATACGTAATTAATAGTGCCAGACGACCTTCAAAGCATATCATAAATTTTTGCTTTTTGTGATTCCTCCCATCTTATTTTTTTACTAGCTGAAATACTATTTCAAGAGTATTATACTTTAGACACATTGTTAATCAATTAATAGATAGTCATCATAAGTAATATAGATAATGATTAATAAGAATTTAACTCTTCACATCAAAACTATAACAGAAAATCAACCCATATTATACTTTTGAAAAATAATGCCCTTTAAACTTGGTATTTAAATGACGATTATAATAACATCATTAATTAATGCTAGTAAATGGTCTAGTATAATATTGCTATTATCTTTTTATGTTACCTGAAACATCCATTTGGCTACTTCATAAAGAATCGAAAGACAGTGTTTTTTTTCGAAATGTTCAAGTTTGTGTTACTTTTATTTTACTTTATGAAACTATAGTTTATTTATTTCAGTATTATGAATGAATGGAGAATGTTTACAGTATAAGTATGTGTCTGTGTGTGTGTGTGTGTGTGTCTGTGTGTGTGTGTGTGTGTGTCTGTGTGTGTGTACTGGTGTTAGTGCCCAGGACTGGTCGATAGAACACTCCTAACTAGAGAGCCGGGGCCCCCGTTTAGCACTATGGCGCGATCAAATGTATTGACCAATAGAGCCGCAACTAATCCCACCCTCCTACTACTGACCCCTTCCTTTCCTTAATATCTTGTCAAATGGAAAACCACACTTTGATCGCAGCATTTAACATAAAAATATAATCACAGTTATCACCATACTATCATTTTTATAGCCCGAGAGTGATTAAAGAAAATGTTAATTGTCGAATAGATAAAATAATTGAGAAACTTCATTTTAAAATAAGCATATCATTAAGATGACTATAAAAATTTAAATGCTAAAATATTTTTATTAGTAAAGTAGAGGGAAATTATCTTAATAAATTATTATACTTAATAAACGGAAAAACGATCCAAACTAGACACAATAATAGTTCAAAATTGAGGATAGGTAGTACAAAAAGTAAAGAAACACACTTACAAACTCAAATTTTCGTACAATCCGTCTTCAGGAGAAAAGAGAAAAGGAGACCAAGCACGTTGTAGACGCAGTTGTAGACTGTTACTGGCCGTTGCGTCTAAACGTGCTTGGTCACCCTTTCTCTTTTCTCCTGAAGACGGATTGGCCGAAAATTTGAGTTTATAATTGTGTTTCTTTACTTTGTGTCCTACCTATCCTCAATTTTGAACTATTATATATATATATATATATATATATATATATATATATATAAAGATTTCACATAAACACGTGAAATAACAATCAATGATCAAACCACAAGAAATTTCCACAAACCACAGAAATAGGAAAACAAGACTAAGATCTTTCAACCGTAACAAGCGGTCTTCGTCAGAGTCAAAACCCAACTGAGTTGAAGTTGAGTTATAAGACTCAAAGATCTTAGTCTTGTTTCCCCATTTCTTATTGTGGTTTGATCATATAAATATATATATGTACATTGTTAAATAACGCCCCATATTTGGCTTGTATCTGTTTCCTACGAAATTTCTCCAATTATGCAGGAATGTAGGAAACAAATACAAGCCAAATATGGAGTGTTATTAAACAACTTATGTTTAAATGAATGACTGCTTCCAACTTTTACATATATATATTTGAATTGTTATTATTGAATATAAATTCTATGGATAGGGTACTACTAAAGAAAGGGAAATACAAGCAGCTTAGTAACTGAATTAAAACATGTGTTGTTAAATGTGTTGCTATTGAAAAAATAGAATGTTTATATTGTTTGCTGCTGAAACGATCGTTCTTTACAGAGACAAAAAAATGGATAGTTTATGTAGGGTTGTTGTTGACTTCATTGTTGTTAATAAAGACTCACTAATGAAAAAAAAAACAAGTGTTTAAACAGCGTCCATGTTGCATCAACTGTTATTTAGTCATGGGTAGTACTGAAGAAAAACCATTTATATAGAGTTATTGTTTAATCAAGTACTGTTTAGAACGACTAATGTTTTTTTTAAATGAGTGTTGTTCGGAAAGAGTTGTTACTGAAAAATGTAGCATTTATTGAAGCAAGTGTTGTTTAAAAATGGCTAATATGGAAAAAAATCGTGCCATTCACATAACGTTATTTTTAATTGATTATTGTTCAAAAAAAGATATTTCTGGAAAAAATTAATAATTTACATAGAGTTATTATGAATTAAACTGCTAATAAAAAGGAAGAATATAGTATTCACAAAGGGTTATTGTTCAGTTGAATGATGATAGGAATGATTTGCTATAGTACTTGCTGTGTATGTCAGATTTATATACATTGATTTAAAAGTTATTTAATAAAAACTCGGCCAGTCATCATTCTTTTTGTAAAGTCTAATAGAAGTTTTTTATTGCATCATATATGATACTTACGATTGTGTATGATTATTTTCTAGCCAATGTGTTGCAATAAATCTACCTTTGGCACCTTTTTACATAATAATTATTGGACATTTACGTTCTTACTTTGTTTAAGAACTCCATCATGCTAAGTAATATTGTTGTTTGTGATAATACGGCAACTATGTCTATACCGGATGTCAGTTGAATGAAAATCATAAAATATCATATTAGGTATTATTTTGCTGCCTTCTTTCATACAATATCAAACGGGTAATATTACATTGAGAGTAGCAAATACACTACTTAATAGTAACATTTTAGACAAATAAAACCATTTAAAAGCGAGAAAACACCTTAGATTTCATGTTTAACACAATAAAAAAATTAAAAAAGTCTTTAAGGTTATTAAACCAATCATCACTTTGCCTTAATAATTAAATGTAGAAGCAGCTCATGATAGAGACTATCGAATCAATGAACTAGTAAGATATATATTAAGATGAAATCACCTTATAATGATACAAATACATATATATATATATATATATATAAAGATTCCACATAAACACGTGAAATAACAATCAATGATCAAACCACAATTTGAAATGGGAAAACAAGACTATGATCTTTCAACCGTAACAAGCTGTTGGGTTTTTGACTCTGACGAAGAACCAGTGCCAATAAAACTTATATATATATATATATATATATATATATATGTGTGTGTGTGTGTGTGTGTGTGTGTGTGTGTGTGAATTAATCCAAAAACAACAGAATATATTACAGTTATATTGCAAAAAAAATAATTAACGTTAATATTAAACCAACCTCAACTTGTGAACACTAAAGGATATTTTCAGGGAGGCATCCTGTTGCTCTCATTCCAGTGATTAGTTGTGGATGACCTGCTGAATACTCTATATAACGATGGTTATGATATATACTAATATGCAGAAGAGCTTTTATCAGAAGAAGAGTAAAGATTCATGCCACTAACTTTTAAATAATGCAGAACGCTCTCCTGATTGTAAAAAGGTGGATAAAGGAAACACATCTGGTTACAAATCCAACTAAATCGGTGTTCTTTCACCTGCGTCAAAGAGAAAAAAAATATCTTCTAAAATTATAAAAGTTACACACTTTAGTATTCACAGAAGTGAAACTAACAAATAAATCAAAACAAAGTAGTTTAATGGTGGCGAGAACAACCGTGTCCAACAGAACTTATAAAGAATACTATATATTCAAGAACCAAACTTATAAATGTGTGAAGAACATATAAGTTAGAATTTTCTCAACTTAAGTAGTATGCCTCTAACCACTCTTCGGGGTGGATGTACCTAGTACTGGCGTCCCCGTAGCAGAGGTGGTAATTGTGTAGGCTGCACAGCACAAGCTAACAGTACAGGGCAGGCTGCTCCAAGCGCGGTCAAGTAGCCTAGACCCTGACTTAGTCAGAGGGAATTCCTAAAGTGTTTCGGCACAGCTTGGACACCCGTTGGCCGGTACGGGGTGGTAGCCCCTATTTTGAGGTTTTCTTAAAGAGTGTCAAAATGGTAGCCTTGTGCAGCACTATTTCGGTGGTGGGTCTTCCAAACTGACACTCATCCGTCCACCCGCCCGAAGTGGGGCCATACAGTCTCTACCAAAGGCTGGATGGCTTAAACTCCACGAGGTTCTTGAACCGGGGCAACATTAGTGCCACTCCCAGGGCCGTGCAGTTAGTCCATAACTGCATTGGCTTTACACGTGAGATCACAGGGGGCAATAAGGGCCACTGACCCTACCTGCAGCTGAGCAGGTTCAGTAGGACCTCGGTCTGGAGTTTGATCCGAAACTCTTAAAATAAATCGGTACTACGGGTGTCGGGGGCCCCTGGAAGAGTTTTTCTCTCCAGCCCGCCCTTGAGGTCGGACTCGTAGTGGTTGTGGTTCTCACCCAGGTTGGGTAGACCTTCGGGTCGCTGCATGAGGAGCAGTCTCTTCTCGGGAGGATGCCTGCTTAGCATCCGGGGGAGCTAGACCCCAGCCTTTACCAGTAGGTACGGACCACGATCTCAGCTAAGTGGGCTGGAACACTGGTAGTTGCTTTCCTTTTGGCTCTAACGGAACTCGGGGTGGATGTGAATGGGACCCTCCCTTCGAGCATTAAATCTAACATAGAGCGAGACAAGATCTCCTCTTACCAATTCCTTACTACCAGGTGGCGTTTGGCCAACAAGGGGTTTTAATCCCTTATTTTTAACCTCACTAATCCAGGAGCACCTAAAACGGGGCCCAGAGGAGTCAAATCATTGCAACCCCTGATCCCGGGGTAACGGGTACTTTCCCTCTTGTAGGGGGTCGATCAAATCCTCAAGGATCCTGTGGTAGACCTAAAACTGTAGACCTCTGTAGGGTAAGTTGTATGAAAGAAGCTGTAATTTACATCATACAAAGAATGCAGACCTTTGATCATATCTAAATGCAATCTAATTGCGTTGGAAAGGGTAAAAATTGTTGTCAAATCATGCCTAAAACGATAGATGTAAGAGCTACTTCCCTATTTATATTTATAAAAGTCATTAAGGAACTTAAAATCTAAAATTGAATTTAGTTATAAAAATGAGATGTACTTTGTGATAGGTATGGTCGCGGAGTGTACGAGTCTGATGAGAGCCTTCATTGTAATAATTTTAATAACAGACTGATCTATGATATACACAAATATGATATAATTAATATTGTATCTTATAATTGATAAAATAGGTCGAAATTAGTGGGAATTTACTCCAATTCTACCTCCTCTACTTCATAAATCAGAATATTATACATAGAAAATTTAACTAATTGGTTTAACATAAATTCGTTTTGTATAAGTTTTGCATGATTACAATGTATCAGAAGAAGCAACATGATGTATTTGGTTTATTGGAAATGTAATATTACGCTAAAAAGGAGAACTATTTATGCCAATATAGTTAATGGGTTAGTTCCACTGAGGTTAGTAATATTAGAATTAGTAATAATACATTCCGTCATACCTCGTAAAGTCTCTGAAAAGCTCGACCGGTTTCGGGTCCGCCTGGATCCCATCTTCAAGAGCACCTAACTGACAGTCAGTTAGGTGCTCTTGAAGATGGGATCCAGGCGGACCCGAAACCGGTCGAGCTTTTCAGAGACTTTACGAGGTATGACAGAATGTATTATTACTAATTCTAATATTTATGCCAACTTGGAGTTACTAGCCATATTATTTGAGAACAATTGATTTTGTTATATTTGTGAAAGGGAAAGAACTATTTTCAAATAAATTAAGTAATATAATTTATTTTTAATGAACATGCTAATATGTTTCTCTTTACTTGTAATCTACTTGCTCTTACATCCCAACTCAATCAAAAAAACATGCAGTAGTCACTGCGTGAATTTACTATAATAAACTTATTATCAAACTCAATGACTAGTTTAAGTTGTTGGGAATTGAGTAATGATTATTTAAGATTTGCAATCAATGAGTAGATTATGGGAAAAAATTGAGTGGTTCCAAAAGTACTTATGTTTTTTCTTTGTTAATTGTCAATTCTCTTTTTTAACGACCTTGGATAGTTTGAGGGTAAAAGTATTGGATGAAAGGCATTTTTGTTTCAGCAGGTTTAGTTTACACTGGTTAGAAGGCTACCACAAATAATAACTAATTCTTGTTGACCAAGTAGAAGGATGGGTGGGAGAGGTTCCAACCTAAATGGAGTGGAATGATGATGTCAATACAAATCAACTGATTATCAAATCTATTATAGCAAATTCAATAGACTGAATGATTTTAATATGACTTGAGTTACTATACTAGTTATTTATAATTTTCATTTTAGGAGTAAAAAACTTATTAATTATTGAAGTTCATTTCTTAAATGTAACAACAACTCCCATTAAACAGCGAACAGACATTTATACGAGTATATGTGCACACCTTTTCTTGTCAGGGGTTAAACTGGCTTTCTTTCTCTATTTCTATTTACATAGCAACATAAAATTTTTCAGAATATGGACCACGACCAGCAATTACGGTTTTAAGAACCCAATTTTTTTACTCTAAATTATAATACACATAATTAAATTGAATATAACAATACATTACATATTTAACACACATTTATTTATGTTTAAAATATTATTTGATGGAAAATAATTCCTGATCTACAATTATGCAATACAATAAAGGTATTGTTTCTAGCTGTATAAGACCTCATCATGCATATTTTATAATGTTGCAATCTCTCACCAACAATATAGCAGAAACATGGAGGACTGCTTTCTATATTCAAAATAATATATCATAGAGTAAGACAGTGAACTTCATAGTTCAGTAGAGATTTTAATCTTCGCCTCGTTTGAAATACCATGGTTCTTATGTTTATTATTACATAGATTAAATTTTTTGTTGAGAGTTTAGGTTTAGTTATTGTTATCCCTCTAATAGTGTAAACTGTAGTATTTTAACCAAAGTAATAGTTACATAAACCTCCCGTCCATTCACAGTCACACATACACATCTGATCAGGTTTTGATATGAAGCATCTTTAATAGACGTTCTAGGATAGAACATCATTACTAAAGGTTCTGGAATAGTTCATTTCCTTCAAGTATTGAGACAGCCAATCTGGTTTGAGATTCTGAGATGGTCTTCTATTCTAGATATCCTGAAGTGACTCCTCATCGTTACCAGAGGTTTATTTCATCTTGACCAGAGATAGTCTTCTGACACACTCTTCGAAAGTGTAGCAATCATCAGAAACAAATGTATATGGTTTCCAGTTATTTAGAGCCGTCGAACTAGTAAACAAAAGTGGTTTTCTAACTAAACTTCATGGATATCGTATATTTCGATTCATGAGTGATAGTTAATATAGTAGATTAGCAAATACTAGCACCATGCAAATGTCCTGCATGACAACGAGAAAAAACAGGAAACTATTCACACTAAAAAAATTTGTTAGCTTTTTTCCATTAGCATCCCTTTCCCAATATGGAACTGGGTCACATGTGAAAAACAATTACACTATCAACATTCTTACATTTTCTGTAACAAGTCATTTTTAAGCTCAAATCGATTAACAAAATCTTATTTGGTTGTAACAAGAAATAAAAATACTCAATTCGTTTCCTCTGCTGATAGAATATTTATGTTGTCTAAAGCGGAACTGCAGATCTTTGGCCATTCATTAAACGTAGACCAAATCACAAGCCATCAATTAAATATTATATACCATACTCCATGGTTTTCTTGTGAAGAATGTCTAAAAGAAACTAGGTAAAACTATTAAAACAATCAAACAAACATATTTTAAAACATTCATGTCAGAACTACTACTTCATACTTCTACTAATCCAACAACTTAACTGTTACCTCCTGTTTCTTTCATATAAATTTCTCCCCTATTAGGTTCGCAAAAGACTTTTTCATACATAGACAATACGATATCTCTTAAGTGTTATAATAAAACGTGAGGTATCAAAATTCATATAGGTTAAAGAAGAATAGATAATCCATTTTCAAATTAGAAATCCGCAGGTACAGCTTGAATGAATACCATAACTCAAATTGTAGAAGAATTTTTATTATCAGCCAATTTAATGTGATCTGTTGAAGTAGGTTAGGTTACATTTTAATAAAATCACAATGATTTTATTATTGTGATATATTTATTATACTCGTATATATTTTAAGACAAGGGAAAAGTGATGACCTGCTAGTTTGTAAAGTGACAATCACTACAAATATTTAGACAAGAGATAGAAATGAAAAAACCATGTAGATCTTTGTTCACCAACCTCTTAGGTGAAGAAAAAAATCTGCAGTGGCTTAAACTCAAGATTATTATAAGAAAATTTAATATCAAGTTCTTTAACAATCAATTGAGTTTTCGTTTTATTTAATGTAGCTATCGTACCGCTGCAATATCAAGCTCGCTGGCTGGCTGCTATTTCCAAACTCTTAGATAATCAATTTAACCATTCCTTTGTTTTATTGTGACTACATTCATTTATCAGTTTAAACAAACTTAAAATTATTGACTTAGAACAATTTGACACGTTATCATTATTATTTCTAGTATTGAACTGAGGGTTTTTATTAATGTATCAGTTGCATAGAGTTTCCAGTTTTGTCTTTCTTCTAAAGAGACTCCGTCTTTCCATGCCTCGACCAGTTCTAGTTTAGTATTTTCAATAAAGATGTCTTTGAGATCTACTTCCTTTTTTCCTGTGAAAATGTTAAGGGGCACTTGAGCGGGATTTATATTAAAACCTTTCATTTTAACCCGTCTTTTAACATCTTGGGCAGAATGGAGCAAGCAGTAAGGCAGTCCCTCCACTATTCTTCTTCTTATAACAACAAAGTCATCTGCATACCCTTGCATTTCGTCGCCTTGATTATTTAAAGTTACTAGTACGTCATCTATAAGTAGTCACCAGAATAGGAGCAACAACATCACTGAGGACTGCCTGTAGAGTTCACAGCAGTGGTAGATCCAATACATACACTAATTACTCATTCATGATATTACTGTAATCTACTCCATATTTTGTTCACTGATTCATTTATATGTTAGTGCTGATTCATCAATTGACAAAGCCGTCAATTGCTTTGGAAATAACCTTTCCAATGCTTTAATATTTTTCATAAAAAATGAAGTTTTTAAACACTCCAAGAAGTAACTATATAGCTGACATTTTGGTTTGTTAAGTCATGCAATATGTTGATTGATTACAAGAATTTCTTTTAGACAGCAGTCCATCACATAATGGTTAGTTTTCATATGTTTAAAACTCTATGGTTCTATTACAGTTATTTAAATATCATATTAACTGTTTAAAACACTTCAAAACTCTATACTAAATCTTTAAAAAATAGTAAAGTTTGAGTCGATTCTAATTCCAAAAATTAAGAAAATAAAAACAAATCTAACATAAAAACCAGATTATTCTTTAAACAAATTTGAGTTTTCAGTTTTTAAAGCTGTATAGTATACCAATTCAGGTAGTTTTTTTTTCAAACTATTTCTCCTACAGTTCTTTGTTTAGTATACAAAAAAATTTTCAAAAATTATAAAACTTAATGCAATCTATATACTTATAAAACTTTGATGTTCCCGTTTAAATATTTGCACACAGGTGAAAATTAGAATATCTGTTAATTCCAGTTTATGACGAATTATTCAAATAAATATTAAAGAAAACAATGAGTAATATATTACTTCATAAATAATGGTATTAAAAAGAAAGAAGAATTAAAAAAAAATCTCTGAACTTAAGTCAAGTAAAATTAATGACTTCAGATGTAAAATCTATTTATGTTATAGATAGACCTTATGAGTGTTCCTAAGAAAGATCTCAGTCCCATTTTTAGAAATCTTATCGTTGTTTAGAGAATGTTATTTGTACTAATAACTCTTCTTATACGTATATATAAAATAAATTTTATTTATTTTAGGAATCAGCCAGTTATCCAGGTTCAATTCAAACTTTTAAAGGCAACGTTTTTATTCAACATTTGTATTTGGAACTTAAGCATTAAAGACATATGGAACTCCCATAGTATATGTAATAAACTATTTATAAATAGATGTTTAAAATGAATAATTTTAGAATATAAACTTGAACACAAATGTCAGCTTAAATACCAATGTTCTAAGGTAATATTATAAAGACACATTCCTTTCAATCAGGGTATTTTATGTTCGGTAAAATAAATGGAATATTTCAATTCACAGGTTTTGTGAAGTTTTAAATATGCTTGATTGTGTTTATACCTTGAATTGATGTTTCATTTATTTATGTCACAAAATGTATGGAATTTTTTACTTTTAAATTATTTTTATTTTTATTAAATATAGTTGTATGCATATCTTGATTCATGTTAAGAATACTACATCAATTGTTTGGACCATATAAGAATCTTTGTTTTCATGACTTAATAACAAGAAATAGCAATATCAGTTATTCCTGTCAATCAAGTTCAGTGAATGTTAATTATTAACTGTTGTTATAATTTCTTAACACTGAGTGACACAAGGGGTCATGGGGCCGTCTAGTTACATTTATAATTTATTTGTTCAAGAACTAAGTATTTAGTTCGTCCTCTTATAATAATTGATTTTTTTGGTGCCATTTCATTATACTCAATATACACTACACGGTGTGACCGGTATCATGTCCACAAGTTTTTAGAATCCAATCATAAGTCAACATTCTTACATTACATTGCAACACTAACCTATACAGTTATTGAAAATATCTGAAGATTTGTTCACTTAAGGCTACTATTTGTTTTAAATTAATTCCTAGAGGCTAAATCCATCAAACGGTATGGCCTGTAACGTGCCCACAAACGTTTGAATAACCTAACCATACGCACACACACATATACACACACACACACACACACACACACACTTACATACACACATCCACAAAGATACGAAAACGTCAAAAAAGGACTTTTGAAACCTCAAAACTAGAAATTTCGGCCAAATCTGGGATCTTTACGATCCTTTACACAGTACACTTTATGTTACTATACACTATACTTTACTTAGACTAAAATAACCGAACGTTTTATTTTGTACTTTAATTAACTTAAGACAAGATGGTGAATGTCTACATTCAATTTGAAGACAAGTAATTGAATTTGTTCAAATTTATTAGTATTCATGATCATAATAATTGTATTTATTAAAATAGTATGAAATGATTGTAATTCAATAATTCTGGTAAACAAACGAAACTATTAAGTAAAGTTCCTAAGAAATGAACGAATTAAGTGAAAAAAATAAAATAACTTAATTTGTGTTGACATGGGCGTTAAGTTTCTTTAGACAGTTAAGAACTAGTCAATAACACTAAAATTATAAAAACAAAATATAAGAAATTATAAGAAGTGAGTAGTTTTTTAATTCATGATAAAATATATATATTAGTAATATATAAATATATATAAAAAGATTTCACATAAACACGTGAAACAACAATCAATGCTCAAACCACAATAAGAAAATGGGAAAACTGGACTAAGATCTTTCAACCGTAACAAGCTGTCTTCGTCAGAGTCAAAAACCCAAAAAGCGACGAAGACCGCTTGTTACGGTTGAAAGATCTTAGTCTTGTCTTCCCATTTTCTTATTGTGGTTTGATCATTGATATAAATATATAAATATATATATATATATTACGTCAAACTGTACACATATCTCTCACTTCATCAACTCTTCTGATCTGCTCCTGATAAGAAGTTCCTGTTCATAATATCAGTGGTACTAAGTTAGTGTTTTGTTATTGTGTGTGCTCTGATAAATTTGTATTTATACAACGTCTATTTTACAACTATTTTTACTTTTGATATATATACTAAATTTACAGAGAGAAAGCACGCATAAGAGATTACAAAAACTTATATCTAAATTTCTTCTTCATTCTCATCTCGTTATCTTTCTACCTGATGACGGTGCAGTCAGTCATAAAAAATACTTATTAGAATAAAATATATAAAATATATTAGAATGCAACAACGTGTGTTTCTATGTGTACGTACGTGTGCGTCATCGTCAACATTTACATGCACATACATACATAAGGAATCAGATTAAAGTCTCTCTGCCAAAACGACTATTCCTCGTCAGAATGAGAGTAACATTAACTGTTTCTAGTGTTAATGTGAAAATATATATATATATATATATATATATATATATATATACTTGTGTATGATGGCAGCAAATCCTCACGTTAACATGTTTCATTGAAATACACAGCAGCCTCTAACGACTTTAAAGCTGGTCTGCTCCAATTTACGAACAACCTTGCGGAGGGCTGGAGTTAAAAGCCATTATTATCCAAGAGACATCTTACTTTGGCATGAGCAGATGTAAAAAGAAAATCACAACTTCCAGGCGAAAGGCCAAAGTTTATAATACGACTTAAAATACAATTTAAAAACAAACAACAATTACAATGAATTAAAAACAAATGCAGAGAATAAAAACAATTACAGTGACGAAAAACAAGTACTTACAAAAGTTAAAATTCGCACGAACAAGCTTTCGACTTCTACACAAGTCATCATTGGCTTTTAACACCAGCCCACCGCAAGGTTGTTCGTAAATTGGAGCGGACCAGCTTTAAAGTCGTTAACGCAGAGGCTGCTGTGTATTTCAATGAAATATATATATATATATATATATATATATGTGTGTGTGTGTGTGTGTGTTTTTATTAATTCTACATATATTGATATATGATGAAACCACAATATGAAAATATGAAAATGGGAAAACAGGACTAAGATCTTTCAACCGTAACAAGCGGTCTTCGTCAGAGTCAAAAACCCAACTCTTACGAAGACCGCTTGTTACGGCTGAAAGATCTTAGTCTTGTTTTCCCATTTTCATATTGTGGTTTGATCATTGATTGTTATTTCACGTGTTTAAGTGAAACCTTTTATATATATATATATATATATATATATATATAAAATATATGCCTATAAATATTTGCAAAATATAAAAAAAACACGTGCTGTTGATTTAAAATAATCACTAAAATGATTAAGTAAAGAGCTGAAAAATAAATTCACATAAGAACTCATCAATAAAATGCTGAGTACTCGCTTCCGGGAACAGTGATCAGATATTTTTCTTTATATTTGCAGATGTGGTTTACTCGTTGATCATAAATGTTTAGCTCAACATAAAGAAGTTTCGTCATAAATTATTCAGCTGAAACTTACACCTGAAAGTTATTTAGAACAGCATAGTCAACCTTTTAAAGAAGTAAAACAACAATTGTATTAATTAAAATTCTTCTTAATTGTGTGTAAAATAATTATTTCTATTTCAGTATATTCATTATTAATAATGCAAATTTTTTCAGACAAATTTTTCAGTTCATTTTATTGTTTTATGTATAGATGGTTATTAATTGTTTATTATTAAAAATATGGCTGTAATATAATAATTTTGAATACATTTGACTGTGATGAAATAATTCAAAAAAGATATCAGATTTATAACTATTGAGAATGATACATAGAATTATGTGTATATATAAAAAATGTTACAATTGTTTTGACCACTTGAAATGTTTTCATTCTTAACAAGGTTATTGGTGTGTCTTACTTTGAGGCCTGACTTTAAACTCAACTATTTAGTCTACAAGTATTGTTTCTGAAAATATTTTATTAAAGACAAATTTTAGCTCAGCATGAACGAATGATTTTATTGATTTTATTCAAGCTTTATTGCAATAATCATGAATTTAAGGACACTTACTTGTCTATTTTGTACGTGTAATTGAATTTAAATTTACGTGTTTTTTTTTAAAAACATACATAGTTAAAAAGTAAAAACTCAATTAAATGCATTAGACTTTGCTGAATTTATATAACTTATAGTTACGTACTTAATACAAATAAATGCCCATATAAATGAGCATTGTATTTCAGTTTGCATCCTGATTTTATAATCTCAACTTGTATGAGAGTCAACTTAAGCATTAGTCAAGAATATCTGAAGTCCCTTGACTCATATTTTAGAAAGAAATTTTTACGCTGTATGAAATTGTGAAAAAATTCTCTTCCTAATTGGTGAAATTTATTATCAAAATAATATTTGGTGATTTCTATAAGCATTTAAAAATATTTTGAAAGACTCTTTTCACCTTCAGATTGCAGCTATTCAAAAGATATCAAAGAACTTTAAAACAAATCAATTTGCATGATGTATACTGCTGTGATTTAGTAATTCTGTGAGAGTAGTTTTCTTTCAGCATATGGAAGCAGTCTTTGACACAAATGAAAAGATTGTTTAAGTACTTTAGTACTATTGCTATTAATGGCAGTAGATGAAGAAAAAATATGACTAGATTCTGTTGGCATCTCGAATCGGTCATGAGATATCTGAAAACATAAACCACCAAAGGCTTCTTTTCCGCGATAGACTAAAGAACTTCCTCTACTAATCAACCAACGAGCCTGTATAGACCTATTCTAATGCTGATGTGACAGTTCATCAGTTGGCTTGTGTACGACACCAAGTTTCTGACAGCCAAAATCATTTCTTGAATATAGTTTCCTATCAGCTTTTCATTAAGTAGTCAGTAAAGTTCTAAGTAAGTTTTATTATATCATTATTATCTATATTGAATATCCATTCATTCAAAATGCAGGTACTTCAATAGGAATGTCACTACTCCTTGATATTGCTATTAATAGGAATGAGTCTGAAATATTTCTATACCATACTTTGTTCAGAAAGTTCAAGTAAATAGCCATCCCGTAGCTATAAGGTAGGACTCAAAAACACTCTGTTGGACAACAATATGTGAAGCTTCAGTACTCTTTCTTAACCTAACGTTAACTTGTTTACATTAATTAATTGTGTATATTATGGTAGTATACATATTATCATCATCTACCTGGTTACATTAAAACACTTGTATTATAAGTGGTAACTTAAATTAATGTATCTTACAGTTAAAAACAAAAATGGGTACACATTGTACTATTCCCTTAAAAACACGATAAACAAATAAGATCTTCAGATTAAACAATCTTTAGAAAACTAATTGCATTTCTCTAAGTAATGAATAAAATTCTTGTGTTACAAAATGACCTAATTTAATTAAATATATGACGAGATGTACAGAGCATAAAGAAGTTGAAGTATAAATAGACCAAAGCTTTTGCTGTATGCCTGCATTCATTTATTGAGCAGTACCGATGTTACAAAAGGTACTCTTCACTCACTAGCCGGGTACCATAGATAGTTAACAAATTCATTTATCTGTCAACAAGCTTCCTTCCCGTACATGTTAGAGCAACATTTAGGTCTATTAGGGATACATAATGACTAAAAACAATATCTGTGCATTCCGAGAATTCATACCTTATTTTTTTAGAACTCTTCTAAGAGAAATAAATGCATATAGAATTACGTCCATTTATCTACACCTTAAGTATATCCATTATCTAAGTAAATTTTAATTTTTAAGTAACTATATTATATAAACATATACCAAAATATCTCTACTCAAAATAAAAGTGGTTATTCAAGAATATTTCAAATTTTGGTTAAAATTTTTATAACCAAATGACGTTAAGCCATAATTTCAAGTATTTCTGTATGCCAACAGCAAAATAATCTTTGGAAGAATGATAAAACATAATTTATAAAAAAATTATGTTGAATTATTATTATAAATGTAATAAATATTTTTATTTATATTAATAAATAACTCATAAGTTAAAATATCTTTGTCTATCTTACATACACATTTTTCTTGCAATTACCCATAGATCAGAAACTATGTTTCTTATAAATATAAAGATATCAGTAAGAAATATTTGATATTGTCATGTTTCAAAAATGATTTCCTGTTTAGTTAAGAAAGGTACATATTATAAAGATCAGAATTCATTAGACCAAGTCGAACATTTTACTGCGACAGAAAGTAACCATGAATGGTTTATCATTGATCAAGCTTAAATTTATCAGGGAATTGTTGAGTATTTGTATAATACGAGTATATTAAAGTATGTCTTGAAGTACTGAAATTGAATAAGTAGCTGTCCATACGCATAGATGAGTGACTAGATTTAACCTGTAAGTGATTATGTGTCAAAGTTTTTGTGTACTACAGGAAACAAAATAACATCAAATTAAGCATTTCGTTTCGTAATCAGGAAGAAATTATGGCAATGACTCTAGAGGAACTAATAAAACTTTCATAATTGTCTTTTTGTTTGAATAGATATGTTTAGCTGAGAAGGTAAGTTCTGGTGCTACAGGAAAAGAGATAGTAGATAAAAAAGATAACAATGAACAGGTAATTTTCCCGCCTTGCGTGGAAAGCACGTGGCCATAACGGTTGAAAGCAACTCTCACAAAATATTAATTGGAGTCTCTTACCCCTTCCTGATCTTCCGACGAACCTGAGGTCGTTGAATTTAGCCACCTGATTCTTCATGACAGCAGTGGAGTTTCGAAGCTCAGCGCAGTAGTTTTCGTCATTACCAGCCCTAACGGTGACAACGGTGCCATCCGAAACGTCTCCCAAAGCGACGACCTTGAAACCGACAGGTAGCGTCTTGTTAGAGCGCCAATGGGCAGGTAGACCGGTACAAACAAAATGTGGAGAGCCAGTTCGGACGAGTTCGCCAGGATGTTCTGCAAGGAATTCGCCCAAAGTCCTCTCGGCAAGAATATCGGAAGTCATTTTGGTATATGTTTCGGCCAGAGAGCCGCCGCCCGACACCGTAGTCAGGTGCATGGCCCACCATCACGTGCCAGTCTGCGGCCTCGCTTGGGGGCGGCACAAGACCCACGCGCAAACGCCACAATCCCGCCCCTCCTTACGCCCCCTCCGAATAACTTCCTACTAACCGCCCCCGCCACTTAAAAGAACCGCGTCATCTGATCCTCCCTGGTGCTCGTCTTCAGCTTTCTTTACAGCACTTCTCAGACTGCCCCCTTCTTCCGCCAAACCTCCACTCTACTCTGTAGTCATGCCTCATCATCTCCTCTAATATTGTCTAGACAGTTTAAAAACATCTATGCTGTATCGTATTCTAGTAAAACTTTAATTACTATTTAGACAATTTCATATTTAATGTATCATAGTTATATATATATATGTAGTTTCAGCTAAACCTAAATAAAATATTGACTAAATTTATTAAAATTAATAAAAATGTTTACAATTATATTGATTTATAAAATCGAGACTGCAAGAATCAATCATTTTTTCTTAGAGCTATATTAAATATTACAACTAAAATATATCGTTTTTTTCAAAACGTAATGAAATTTACTTGTGAATAACCAAACTTATAATTATTAAAAATTCCTTCACTTTCTATATCAATTTTTTCATTAAGTGGATTTGTTGACCATTAGTTGTATCCGTAAACGTGGCTCTAGATAAATAATGTCACATTAAAAAACCAGAAAAATTATTCTTAAAAGTTATAACTGAAATATAACGGGAACACTTTATCTATAAAAAGAAACTAGAATAATCATATCAATTTTAACTATAACTCTACTATACTCTCAGTACTACGTTCTCAGTACGAGCCCCCCGTTATCGTAATACGCGATTAAAAGTTATTGTCACTCCCTGCGATCATTAAATTAGCATATATGGAAACGATAGGTAGCTGCACCGCGCATCCGAGAACCTGATATAGTTTAAACACAATTCTGAATTTAACAGATTTATCAAATATATTCGGATTATTTTTTTTTTTTTTTTTTTTGCTAAGACGAGTGGTCTAGTCTAGGAAATTATTGTATTTATTTATGGCCTTTATAGAACTCATGAATGGCCTACACTTAACTTTACTATAAATAAACATTAAATCGAACTCGTTAACAATCAAATGGCTTTTGGTTTAATTTTAATGTAGCTATCGTGTTGATTTATGTCATTATTATTGTTATTATTATTATTATTATTATTATTATTATTATTATTATTATTATTTGAGGGTGACTATAGCACTGCGTCTTTAAAAAAAATTGTACTTCCCCCCTTCTGCACTAAAGTACCCCAGCAGTAGCTTCAACGCCTCCAAGAACCTCAGCAAAGAAGCTCAGCACTTTTCCAGGGTCCAGAGGTAAAAGTTTTTCTATGGTATTGTTTAGTGTCCAGAAGCACCTACCTCTGTGCAGCAAAGTTGCCTAATAGCCAGTCAGCACATGCAACGTTGTCTCTTCCTCTTTTTTACAGAATCTGCATAAACCATTATTGATAATGTCCATTCAGGCTCCTTACGCGCCGGGAGAAAGTGACTTCCTTCCTCATTCTTCGGGTCCTTAGGTGAAGTGGGGGAGGTTGGCTCCCCTTAGTTAGCGATTTTGGACCCTCTGCGCTTCCGGAGGTTAGTCTCAGGTATTTTTTCCTTACAGGGATATTCTTCAGGGGTATTATCAGTGGTATTTTGTCCAATCCGGCGGAGCACCGAATACGGGTGTAAGGCTATTTACTCAAGGGGGTCACCTGGTACCCTTAAGGCTCCGTTCGTAATAAAGTAACCCCAGTATCATCTATCCTTCAGCACGGATCCCATAACGCCTTGGATTGGAGCTGGGATAAGAGGAGAGGATTTGGGAAGTTGGAAGGATGTGAAACGAAGGTGGTGAGGCCTAGCCCCTCATCACCTTCTCCTCCTCTTTTGTTTGTCCCTGCATATAGCAGGTTAACAGGGAAACCTCTCGAAGGCCGAAAATCGGAGTTGAGTTTCATAGATGATAGTCAAAAAGACAAATTTAGGTTAAATATTTGACAAATATTTATAAACTCTTCCTTTTAATTATATAACATTTTCTTAAAAATGTAGGTCGCCCAATCACAATGATGATTATAAAATAAAGTTGACCCACTTTTTCTAAACACATTCTATTTACTTTTAATATAGACAAAACGTAAACAAATTTATAAATTTTTACGTTTCAACCCAAACATAATTCAAAATTTTTACATTTTTATTAATAAGAAACCTCCTTTGTAATTGAAGAATACTAAATTTCTTTTTCAATAATGTTGATAGTTTTATATTAACTGCAAAATTTGATGTCTCTCTAGTTAATTTTTGGAGAAAATATTGGGTTCAAAAATTGTAGAAGTGTAATGTGTAAAAGTTTTATTTGCTATCATGCATATTTCGCATCTCCCACACACTATAAGATCTGCATTTAGATATTCAAGGGTTATTCGATAGTTAAACAGACGAATTGGCCTTATTGGGAAAACTCTTTATTTTTACCAAACAAGCGTTTTTCTATTTTTCTGTATAATATCCACAAACATTTATTAAGTTCTCCTGACGGGTGACCATCTCTTTTTAATGACTGAAAATAAAACTTTATCTTGGTATTTGAGCCAATCCCTTATTATTTTTTTAACATTTTGTTATTTTGAAACTCCCACTTAATGCCTTCTTTAGTGAACCAAGGAAATGGAAATTAGATGGTAGCCAATCGGAGACGTAGGGAGTTGAAGCAGTAGTTCTAAGTTCATTTTGTTGATGTTTTCACGGGTTTGTTGAAGAGTGCTAGAATGTGGGTGTTCACGACTCTGAAAAGGAGTTTGGGTTGTATATCAACCGAATGATATGAACTTCCAAACAAAAATATGAACTAAAGGACTGGGCACTTGACTTGTGGCAACAACGCTGGGCCAATGGAACGACTGGAAGGTGGACGTTTTGATTATTCCCTGAGGTCAGGGAGCGAATAAGGTTGAAGAACGAACATAGATGTTAGCTATTGGCTGACCCAAGTACTCAAGGGTCATAGCAACTTTAAGGAATACCAATACCGTTTCAAGAGAACGGACAACCAAACGTGTGTCTGCATATCCTGGAGGCATGTCAATCAAATAGCAGGAAGCGCTATGCCCTGGAGATGGAAACTGGGATGGTGGCAAGCGAAATGTACAGCCAATCTTTCACTAGAAGACTAAGAAATTGTTTCTTGAATTTTGTGTACCACATAGAACGAAGGAAAAAGGAAATCACTAACAGAAAAAGATATTGACTCTGACACAAAGTTTATTTCATATGAAAATAGAAATTGAAAAGCCTACCTATCAAGTATCAATGTTTGTATTTTTTATTTACGTATATTACCGACTTATGGTACTGTTACATGAATTAGTCAGCCACATGCGCAATGTAGTATCGTGTTGCTCGCCTAAATGGTAAATCGTAGACACGTCGGCCTGATTTGATAGATGTGCAATGACTGGAAGGTATAGGAGCAGTAAGAAAGAGTAGAAAGAAATATCAAAACAGTAGGGGGTTAATAAATAATTCACGAAGTATTCATGGTTCATGACAACTTTAAGAAATACCTTCACCGTTTCAAGAGAACGGAGACATTGTCATGGGTACTTTCACCTTTCACAAGCATACCTGAGTAGTATTGGCTGTTTATTACACGTCTTTTTTTGAGATATTTAAAAAAGACCAAACCTTCAGCACCCTGAAACACCGTCAACACAACGTTTTCAGTTGATGATCGCGTTTTAAAATTTTTTTTACTGAGTCTCATACTCTTATTAATTGTTCTTTTACTTGTGACAACTTCCACACTTCATACATCATTAACCATACATCTTCGCCATTCTACAGTATATACTAGCAGAATTTTCACGTTCAGTAAATAAAAGATGAATCACATTGCAGTCTTCAACCAATGTGGAGTTTTCTAGTGAATTAGCCATCGTTAAACTTAATTTTGTGGTTATAAAGACAACAATGCTGATCCGCCAGTGATATGGTTTATCCCAGTAAAGCCAACTTAATGTCCCAAAAATGCCAATTCAGCTCTACAAACAGTGGTTTCTTCAGACCAATATGTCTCTTTAATTTTTAATAACAACTTGGCCAATCAAGCGGAGTGACTTGTAGCATCTCCAGAAATTGATTGTGCACACCCACGCACATTCATCGTTATCCCAAAATAAATCCAAATACAGACTCGAGGGGCACCAAAACACCTAAATGTGTTATAACTTGAAAGTATATTTTTTTCATTATTACTATACTTTACATGTAGTAAAGTAAATAACCTCCTGTGGCCTACACTCAATACTATTATAAGTAAGCTTAATATCAAACTCATTAACAGAAAGCCAATTTGTTTTTTCCTTAATCTGGCTCTACAGCCATTTTAATTAATTTTGAGTCCTTAGTTTCCTTTGGCTATAATCATTTGGCTATATCATTAATTATAATTATGGATACTTTATATTAATGATATAATTATTATATCATTTATTTTTATATATTATTTCTTTTATTATCAGTTATAAAAACGTAATTTACTGATCAATATGTTATTAAAAGAATTTGGAGTGACCTCCACTCAACTTTACTGAAACGAAACATAATGAAAATCACTTTGCAACCAGCTGATATGTTGTTATATATTAATGTGCGTAAACATTTGCATACATGTGGCTATAATCATCTTATCGGTTATAAGAAACATGAAATCATTGATCAATCTGACCTGTTATTAAAATCATCAAACCGAGGGTCTGAATACCATTGGACTCGTACGATTAGACTTCGCGACCATTCCTGTCATATTGTACATTGCAACAAGAAACCAAAGCAGTAGCTTGAAATTAGTAACCGTTCTGTAATAAAGAACGAAAGACTACATTTCCACACTTCAACATAAAGAAAATGGGGTTCATAAACACCGCAAGAACGATATCTTATATTGAGTTTTACTCAAGTGAGTAACATGTAGTTTCATTGGAACTCTTTGTTAGACGAATCCAACAAATCCAACCATGAAAAATTTTATTCTTCATACCTATTATATTAACACATTAAAAAAAATTTAAATTTTTTTATTAAATCTCTAAATAATTTATTTCACTCGATGCACTTAAAAAATGTCTGTCAAGTAAACAATGTACTGGTATACAAATGTAAAGGAATCTGATAACTACAGCAGCTGATCCATTATTCCAAGATGAATATTCATTTTTTGTAGTGCTGCAGTTATGGACTTTAATAATTAAAATTTTTTGTAAAATTAAAACAAGAAAATTTAGCAAATACCCCTTCTTGTTAAAGTAATGTTAACAATTTTCCTCAAATCATACTTTTGTAAGTTGTTTTGAGTCGGTATAATTTCATTGGGATTCGCCAAACGAAATGACTTCTTGTATTCACCACACAAACATTCCAACATTTTTATATTTTATTGAAAAAATAATATTTTCAGTTGTTTCTAAAATTTGATAATTTCTTCAGTTCATTTTTTCGTTTCCATGATAATTCTAAAATTTCAAAACTCTACTTAGTAGTTTAGGAGAAATAAATGTTATTTAAAACGATTTTGGCCAAAAAAGTGCCTTGTCTATGATGCAATATTGTCCAGAAACAATAGCACATATCTACACTATATGACCCATCCTTTGTGAATTATGAATTTGATACATCAAACAGTCTGAACTGCAGCGTGCAAACAAACTTTTGTATACTTTTGTATATGCCCATCAAAAAAAAAATCGTCAAAAAATAACTTGGGGGACTACAAAATATGTAAATCAGATCAAAACAAAAATTTTCAGATCGATTTTTTTCATGATATGTATTCTTCACTTATATTAAAATAAAAAGGGATAGTCCGTAGAATATTAAAACATATTCTAGCCAACTCGTGTTAAAAATTTTGAAGTTATTTAAGTCTAAACAACGGTAAACTAAACTAAAAGGTATGTTGTGCCAAAAAAAATTTTGAATAGTTTATCTCCCATAGAGCCATTTTCACTTCTTACCAGTCTCAATAAACTGCAAATTCCTTCTTTCTTGAATAAAATGTTTCAGTAGAGGCGTTTAATAACATTTCCATTCTAGATATAAGGTAGTGGTTATTTCTCTTGTGATGCTTAAGATAGGCTTTCATTTGTACCTTATACAAGCTAAATTGGGTAATTTGTCAAAAAAAAAACTAGAGCTGTGTATATAATACCACAGGCCTTATCAAAAGAGTGTAGAGTCAAAGCATAGGTTGAGGTTAAGATCCTAAAGCCAAAGAATTTCTTACAGCGGAATATTAAGTTCGTGGCCTTAAGCAACATATCTGTTACTTGCTGATTAAGTAGACTTGCTAACAGATGGAAGGCTTTGTGGCCATTAAACACATTTACCAAAAAAAGGAGGCTCAGGAGGACCTAAGACTGGAGTTCTAGAGCTCTACCCGAGAAACCTTAAAGTACTGTCGGTACAACTGAGTGGAGAAGCCCATGCAATATTCCACCGGGTTTTCAAATGTCCCACATTGGTGGAACCAGTGGTGGCTGTGTTTCTGACCCAGGAAGGGTAAACTCCTTAAAGATGTGCTGTGTGAGAAGTACTATCTTCTCGAAAAACCGTAGGATACAATCATGATTTGTATTCTCAAGTTCCTCAGGAATAGTATCTGAAATTTTGTATCCATTTCCTTTATGTTCGTTGCTCTGTGAAAGCAAAAATTTATTAGTTATCTTAGGAATGCTGTGTGCAATAAAATACACTTTTCTTGATGTAAACTGCCCAAGAAATAGGCCATATTTGCATTCAAAAGATTATATATCTGATAATTATTGATTAAAATTCTTCAATCTGTGCCACTTTTCAAGTAATTGCCAAATTTTAGTACGCACCCACACGCATTCTGATATAATCACAAGCATATCAAAATATATTCAGTGGACATCAAGCATATAAGTTTATCAAAGTATGAAAATCCATTGTTTTCGTTGTCACTATATGTTACTTATAGTAATAAAAAAAATTAATTAGATTAACAATCAATTAATTATTTAATAAGTTATTACAATTACAGTTTCATTCTCTCGTCACTAGCTTCTAACAATCTATGAGGAGGTGAGGTAGAGTTTTGCAAGCATTCTGAATTAAGTATATCAGTTAAGACTAAATCTTTCAATGGCCAGTGGTTTTCGTTCTCTGCTCACTTATAGAGTACTACGTAATGAATTCAATTATTAATGACTCAGATGTTGCTAACTACTACTACTGTGATAAAGTAGCGTCAATGGCCTGTTGGACCTGGTGTGATAAACACAAGGGTTGAAAGGTTGGATTTTTTTCAAAGGAGACTTTGTAGAGGGGTGATTTGGGTCGACTGGGGTTGGGGAGTCGGCTACCGGACACTGACTCACCAACCCCCTAAACCCCATAATTAAAGATTCCCCCGTCCAGACCCGATTAAAACTTGCAACCCTCTACATCCTCCCTATTCAACCCTCTCTGACGAGGACAAATTATTCCATGAAAATTTTCTCCGCATGATTACGAACTACTGATTAATTTTCCTACAGTTTACCCAACTCTTTAATTGAGAATTCAATTATAGTTTTAAAAATATATTACCACAAAATTAATAAAATTCAATTTTGATACTCTGGATATAAAGCATTAAGCATTTCATAAATAATGACACTGTTTGCCAGATTCATTTCTACTTAAAAGGGTAATCAACATACTAAAACTCTGTTCTCAAATAAAAAATTGTTTTATTACATTTTATTCCATTGAAAAAAATATCTATGTCAACTAATGTAGTATCATTTTACTGATGTATGCAAAGTAAGACTAATGAATGAACTAAGACTAATGAATGTCACTATGACAACTGCTGGAGCATTGTATAGGAGATAACTTGCAAATATATTATATAAATATTATAAGCATTATTCTATAATATATATTATAATATATAATATATATATTATAATATTATACTTGCAAATATAAATATTAGAAGTACATTTAAACGTAATTATAGGCTTCCCCTCACTTTAGAAATGCAGCTTTAAAGTTTTGTTTTACTGCTTCTATACTGAATTGTTTTATACTTATGCTGTTATTTGACTCCTTAGTTATGTTGGTTGAGTCAGTATTTCATTACCGTAGTAATAAAAAATTCTGGGTTATTCTCTTTAATTTATTACAGGCTTACTTTTCCATACTGGATTAAGTTTCACATGTCTAGAAATTTTGTAGCACACATTTTTTCTACCGATATGAGTGAGACCTACTCATGCCATGCCTTGTGGTAGAAGCTTATCCTCCCAAAGCAAACTTGTAATGCACTGCAACCGTTGTGTTCTGTCCCTCTTAATCCTTTCATCTTTCCACTAGTTTATCATAAAAAACTATAGTTTTAGATATGTAAATTTCCCTTGCCTCGTCTCTTTACTGAAAGTATTACTTCACACTTTACATAGAGAATCACTACAGAGAACAAACGCACGGACCTTATGTTCATTACTGGCTTAGAAGTTAATATCTCGCTCCTTTAATTACGTCCCTCTCAACCTCCCTCCAGAACAAGTGCTTACCCCCCTGCTCAACAGAACAACTAATCCTTTTATGTCAGAGCTTTTTGAGTCATTTAATCTCTTCATCTTTGTTATACCTCAACTAATATTTTTTTGTATTTCAAGTAACTAACTTCGTTTATCTTTTCCATTTGGGTCATTTCTCCCTTTCAATGCCTTTCTACTCCTAGTTATTTTTGCTATTTCGTCATTCTTCTTTTTTTTCTACTACTTTTCTAAGCATGAAATGGTGCCAAGTTTGAGATAAATGTAGTTAAAGTTTTTTTTATGATTTTATCTTGTATCTCACATATCTTCTTTCAAATAGATTAAAATAGCCGTACATTTTATAGCGTATATTTTATAAAAATATAAAATGCATACAATGCAGAATGAAATAAAAAAATTAATATTTCAAACAGCATTGACATTTCAAAAAACAGTGCGTCATTAGGAGAAGATCAAAATAGAATCTGAAGATCAATATACTGAAGGACTCACGATTGACAACAAATCACTCTGGACGGCAACCAGAAAAATCCCATTCTACAATAAAGTTTCTACTCCTCTAAGACAAAGAAATGGCAACTGAACCAAATCAGACGAAGAGAAGAGTCAAAGTCTCTGCCTCCTACCTTACCACTGTCTTTACCTACTATCCTAAACCCGTTATATGTAGAAAAAATAATAGAAAAGTTAGACTGTCCTGTTTCCCTGAGTCTTCTTCCAAAAGCGTTTTCCCCGTCCTATGTCCATTATGCAATAAAAAATCTCACAGCGAAATAAGCTCTTGGCTTTGATCTTATTACTCCATTAATTATCAATGAACTTCCCAAAAAAGCTATACTTTCCATTACTTATCTCTTCAATTCAGTCTTACGTACTACTTACTTTCCAATAGCGTAGAAAGTTTCCCATATCCGCATGATACCAAAACCTAATAAACCTTCCCATATGCCTACATCTTACAGACCCATTAACCTGCTACCAATATTAGGGAAAATGATAGAAAGACTAATTCTAATCGCATTATTCCTATCCTACACAACCAGAATGTAATCCTCGACCACCATTTTGGTTTCCGTTGTCCTCACACAACCATACAGCAGTGCCATCGGGATGTAGACGCCATTACCTCTGCTCTAGAGAGAGGCCAATATTGTTCGGTGCGTACCATGACGTTTCTCAGGCCTTTGATCGAGTTTGGCACCCAAGCTTACTATGTCAACTAAAAGACATCTTACCTTCAACATATTATCTAATCCTTCGCAGCTATCTCACAGTTAGGTACTTCCGGGTTGCCAAAATATCTGCTATTTCTCCCTACTTCTGTATAAAAGCTGGTGTGCCCCAGGGGAGTGTACTCGCTCCCACTCTTTACCAAATATACACTGCTATCCCGATCCTGTTTTTTGGAATCCACATACGAGACTGAAACATCAGGACCTAATGAGACGATGCAAGACGCTATCCTGACTTCTTGATAAAAGATCAAATTTGACTCTACAGAACAAAAGACTGATATACACTGCAATATTTAAACCGATCTGTACTTACGGACCCCATTAATCTGTGGATCAAGCAAGCGTTCAAACATCCAAAGAATCCAAAAAGCCCAATCCACAATCCTTCGTAAAATTGTAGAATCTTCCTTTTATGTTTCTAACGACACCATTCATAATGACCTCAAAATTTCTTTTATCTACCAAGAAATCCAATCCTGACACCGCAGATTCTACGAATCTTTACCCACCAATCTAAACTCTTTTATTGAGGAATTATCATCCCGCCAGATTCCTACCAATCCAATTATATGGCTGAAAAGATATTGACTCAAAGATCTACAGTACTTGTCAAGAAATTATAAACTGTCAAGATTAGTTGCAAGTGATCTAAACAATTTATGTATATGGAGTACTACCAATGGGTGGTTTTCCACTCCTTCACCTCTCTTTTATGCAGCATGGATCATTATTACTACTTACCCGTCTAAGGGTAGTTGTAATGTAATAAAACAATAAAAAAAATAATAATAATCTATTATCTCTAATGATGACGATTCAAACCAAAAATTAGAAGCTGTAAGTGTGTGTTTTTAACTTTTCTATGTCTCGTTGTTTATATAAACTTTTTTTGACCGTTTCAGATTGTTTTTTAAACTCTAAGTATATATATATATATATTCAAGATTTCACATAAAAACGTGAAATAACAATCAATAATGAAGCCACAATATGAAATGTGAAAAAAATGCTAAGATCTGTCAACTGTAACAAGCGGTATTTGTCAGAATCAGTTAAATGGGTTTTTGACTCTGACGAAGACCGATTGTTACGATTGAAAGATCTTCAATCTTTTTTCCAATTTCAGATTATGGTTTGATCATTAATATATATATATATATATATATATATATAAACCACAATATGAAATGGGAAAAAAATACTAAAGATCTTTCAATCGTAACAAGCGGTTGGGAAAACAAGACTAAGATCTTTCAACCGTAACAAGCGGTCTTCGTCAGAGTCAAAAACCCAACTATATATAATATATATATATATTACTGAAGTTAGCAGCAGCTTCTGCGTTGACCAATTCCTTAATGATGTTCTCTAGTTTCCTCACTAGTTTGCGTTTACTTTCAGGTATTCTCCATAGGAGTTCTGGAACGACATGAAAGAAATATAAGGTAGAACACTAAACACTTTAAAACTAATCTAAAACTTTAATTTAAAAACTTTAATCTAAGACACAAGCTTTCGGCTCACATTACCCATCATCAGGTAAAATCGATAAACTAAAATAGTAAACAAAACAAATGCTACGGTATTTGTGACATCGTACACCTTATTATATATATTATATTGTGTTAACTGTCGTCCCTCCGTCAATTCACTTCTTCTCCTGAGGACGGCCGCCATTACGGTCGAAATATTGAAAAGTGAGTCTTTGTTATGTTTCAGTCTATGTGTCACAGTTTATTTTAAGTGTTATCTGTCCTGCCGGACCGTTTTTCGTTTATCATGATATATATATAAACCTCTTCAAATGATCACCTCACCTCCCCCTGAAAGACCCATAGTCTCCAGCTATGGGTGTTTGACCGAAAGGCTATCAGCTTTCGTGGGCTATTTCCTTCAACCCCTTGTCAGCTGTCAACCTTCCTTCTGTAAGGACACTTTCCACTTCCTCCAACTTCTTAGTAATCTCTCTTTCCCCACCTCCCTTGATCATCCTCTACTCATGGTTACCATGGATGTTACCTCACTTTATACTAACATCGATCACGAAGAGGGCTTAGACTCTCTTCGTTACTTCTTAAACCGTAGACCTTCTCCTCACACCCTTCCACTAATTCCTCACAAAACTGGCTCTTTTTGTCCTGACACGTAATGTCTTTCGGTTTGATGTACATCCAAACCAGAGGCACCGCGATGGACACTATTATGTCCATCAGAAGGCGTAGACTCCTTCTTTTTCTAACCTTTTCATGTTCAAATTAGAGTCTTTCCTTTCCAGTCGTCAACTTCTCCTCCTTTTCTACAACCGTTATATTGGTGATATTTTTCTCATCTAGCCGAATGGTAAACATGAGTTAGACCTTTTCCTAGAGTCCTTCCAGAATTTTTCCTCCACTATTTCCTTCACTCATCAGGTATCGAACAGTTCCCTCTCTTTCTTAGATGTAGATGTTATCCTTAAAAAGGGTTCATTTTCCACTTCTGTCCATATAAAAGCTACTAACTCTCAGCAATACCTCCATTATAACAGTTGTCACCCTTCTCATATAAAGAAAGCTATCCTTAGATCCGTATCAATCAGAATCCATTAAATTTGTAATTCCTTTAATAGTAGAAATAAACAAATTAATCTATTAAAAGAAAAATTTATTGAACGAGGATGTCATAATAATATAATCAATAGTTCCGTCGTTCCTGCTGAGAGTATTCACCACCCTACACCTAGAAGGGATCGTGGGATTACCTCTCCCTTCATATCTACTTTTTTCCCAGGCTCCCACAAGCTGGGTGCTGTTTTTAGGGAGTTCTTTCCTATACTTTCTTCATCTTCGTCTTCTTCTCCTATTTTCAGTCAGCCCCCTACTTTTTCCTACCGTAGACCTTCCAACCTTAAATCCATGTTCACCCATATTTCCAACAGCCCCTGTGCCAGCAGAGAGATGTAGTGATGTGAACGCCGTAACTGCCAAACCTGTCCACTAATTAACTCCAGTCCTTACTTTACTTCCCCTCTTAGTAACAACTCCACAACTCCTATCCTGTTCCTTCTGATACATCTTGCACCTCCTTTAACTGCATTTACCGTTTCGATTGTACTCATTGTGATGCTTTTTACGTTGGCTTGGCTTCCACCAAGCTGAGCCTGCGTATGAACAATCACAGGGCGTTCGTTGGTCGCCCAACGGACTTACCCATAGCTATCCACGCTAATTCCCATGACCTCCGTTTTAATGATTGTTTCAGGGTACAAATCCTCAAACAAATCCCCGAGTCTGATTCTCATGACACCCTTAGAGCTTCTGAAGAGGCATTCATATGCCTCCTTAGGGCTCGCTCTCCTCCTGGTCTTAACCTCTACCGTTAATTATTTTTTCCCCTTATTGTTTATACTTTTTCTTTTTTCTTTTTATTTGCATTCCTTTTGTTTTCTTCATTATTATTTCGTACTATATACTTTTTATCTTGTTTTATAAATAAATATTGGAGATATTTCTATTATTCCTCTCCTCCATTGGGGGGCAGCATTGAGGTGGTTCCACAAGTTACTATGGAGGCCAGTACCAGTTTGCTTCTCAACGCGAGTACTTCGCACTTCTTCTTGATAACGACGGATGTCGAAATATCGAAGTGAGTTCTGTAGTGATTTTTGTGTTCTTTCCTATTTGTTAAAGTTTATATATATATATAACAATGTTTGTGTTTAACAAACTTCCCAAATTTGCTATCGTAGATCTCCTAATATTGACAACTAACTCTTCAAGCATTCAAGTATGCAGTGTTGCGAACGATTTGAGTGCCTTACCAGTCCCATAATCAATCCGGGTGTATATTTTACTTCTCCTAATCCTAAATGTTATTATTATTATATATATATACTAAATAATCACAATAAACACATGATGAAAACTAATGAACGTATAAGCCACAAGGAAAAGTAAAAACTTTTTACTTTTCCTTGTGGCTTATACGTTCATATATATATATATATATATATATATATATATATATATATATATATATTATATATATATATATAATATAAGCACTTATTAGTCTTCTGGGCGGTAGATCGGCTCCTGGACTTGACCTCAATCGTTGATTTTTTTTTTTTTTTTTTAAGTTGTTATCAGCTTTTAATTTTATTTTAGTTAAATTTTTCTTTTTTAATTTTTATTTGGCTTTTATTTCTTTATCTTACCTGTCTACCTTTCCTCCGAAAGTTGGCTACGCTGTTTGGGTGCTTCGGTTCGAGCGCCAAGTCAGTCGTTATCAGCCTTTGGAGCGATTCACTTCTTTTCCTGAAGACGAGGACATCGAAATATAGTAGTGAGTTCAGTGGTTTCCTTTCTATGTGTTCTATTTTAAATTCTAGTTTATATATTGGTATAAATAGGCAGCAGATCTTCTTTTAAACAAGTATCATTAAAATTAACCGCAGTCTCGGCATTTACGATCTTAAGACTGAGAGATTCGATCCTACGAACTAACCTCCTGCTAACAGGGTTCAACTGGAAAAGGAGTTGGCCAAGTGACATGTTAAATTAAAATCGATGACTCATGCTTAGTCATTGCTATAAATAGATTAAAAGGATAGTACAGGTTAATATAAAGAGAAGGTCAAAGGTCAATAATGAACAAGAAACAAGCGGTAAGAATAAAAGAGTTGAAAGTACAAGAAATTCAAGAAAGGCCAAGTGACATGTTAAATTAAAATCGATGACTCATGCTATAAATAGATTAAAAGGAAAGTACAGGTTAATATAAAGAGAAGGTCAAAGGTCAATAATGAACAAGAAACAAGAGGTTAGAATAAAAGAGTTGAAAGGTCAACGGTATAACTGGACTAATAGAGAATAAATAGATTAAAAAAATTAATAATAATAATAATAATAATAATAATAATGTTAATAATAATTAAGATTAATAGTAAACTAGAAAAGATATATTAAATAAAGAGTTCAAAGAGAGTAAGAATTAATAGGGAAGGTATAGTTAGTTAGAAAAAAGAAAGAAAAGTTTATAGTTAGTTAGTTATAAAGAAAAGAATAATAATAATAAATATAAGAAAAGAAAACGTATTGAGTGTGCAATACGTGTTATATATATATATGCTTTTTAAAAACTTTAAAAAACACGAATGAAAAATAGATAATAGAACTCACACTCAATATTTCGACTCTTTTAACGGTCGTCCTCGGGAAAGGCAGTTGAGCGACGAAAAGAAGAAAGCCAACTGGAGAGCTTCACAGAATATGTACAGGTTAACCACAGCAAAAACAAAAACAGTAGTAGAGATAGCTGCAAAACAATAACAAAGGGAAAAAAGTAATAATAATAAAATCTTTATAAATATAAATTAAATAGGTCAGAAAATTAAAAATTAATTAAAAGAAAAATTAATGGACAATATAAGAAAAATTAAATTTTTAAAAAAAAATTATCTAAGGAATAAAAACACCTTTGAATATTACTTAACGGTTCAGGTTGATACCTGGATTTAAACGAACTCCTAAGAGCCATATAAGGGCTTCTTCAGAAGCTGTTAAAGTAACAGATCTATTGTGTCGAGGATTTATTCATACCAAAAGTCATTGTAATCTTATCAACAACTCCTTTAATAAACATAAAGTCTTAAATAACATTAGTTTTACTTTAAAAGGGCCTTCCTACAGCAGGGCCCTTGATTTGGTTACTTTGAACACGCTCAAAACTCGGTTTAAGCACCAAAAGTGATTTAATTTTTCTCTTCATCTGATTTACCTTTTGTATTATTAATAATAATTATTATTTATTTGTACTTAACAGTTTAATTTTAATCATTCCCTTATTTAATTTTAATATATAAAAGTTACCAACCAACAATGAAGTGGCCTACACACAATCTTACTATAAGCGAACATAATATCTAACTCGTTAACAACTAACTGATGTCTTGTTTTATTTTATGTGGCCGTACATACATTTTAATCGATATGCACCGTTTGTTTACACATTGCTTCAATCATTTCGTCAGTCAAAGAAACTTGAAATCATTGATCAAACTGGCACCTAATTAAAATTACTAATCTCATCGGACTCAACGCTCCGAGGTCATACCTCAATCATTGTACATCCCATTGTATGACTAAATTCAACTCCTTATTTTAAATTCTTTAATCAGTTCCATAAATGGTCATAGAGAAGTATCCCTCACTTCTACAGTTTTAGGTATATTTGAAAAATATCTTTATTCAATTCAAGGTGATTGGCCAGAATACAAATAAAATGTCATCAAGGTCTCTACCATTTCTAGACAGATAATTTGCATTCTTCCTGTGATGTGAAATAAAGATTTAATTCATAGTAGTTAAGTATACAAATTGTTAAAAGATGTTTAACAAATATTTTAAGTTCTTCCTTTGATAGTCCTCTTAACAAGTGTAAGTACAGTTTTAATGAAATTTTAAACTAAATCGGGACCCAGTTCTTGCTGTCATCCTTGAACTACTTTCTTCTTGAGCTATTTGCCAATTCCACTCCTATGGAAAATAATGTGGTATTGTGTAGTAAAACTACTCGAGAATGGAGGGAATTTGTATAGTTCTATTTCAAATTGTTTAATTTAGGTTACAGTGGCAGTCCCATACGAGAACGCACATAGGTGGAACATGGCTCTTTGTGATACCACAACAATAACTATTCGACATTAGGAAATCTAAATTTTGCCTTAATGAAGTGTATTTAGAGTAGAGATCTTTAACGAGTGCCTGAAATCGTACAGACTCGTCACCGATTGCTTTAACGTCCTCTCCGAGGGACGACGTACTCAGATTTATTCACCTCCCACGTGAATAAATTGATGGCCAGAGTATTAAACCCCGGACCCACCAGTCCAGAGGTGACCACGTTGCCACTGGAACAACCTACCCCTTCCCAATTGTTTATTAACTAATTCCCAGTTATTATCTTGTTTCCCGGTACTCATGTTGATGAAAAACAAATCATTTACAATGTCTTCATTATTTATGACTCTTTAGTTTATCAGAATAGAGCCCTTTTATTGAAATTAGAAAACATTCAATCCAGATGATCATTTGTGTTTATTTGACGCCTTCATGATTATGTCCGTAACAATTATATTGCAAATATCATATATAACACGATCTTACAATAAATAAAAAACTCTGGAGTGGCCTACACTCAACATTACTATAAGTAAACATAATATCATATTTCTTGGCTATATAATATATAATTCCCATTTCGGTATAATATATAAATCTAAATGGGAAATGTTTTTGTCTTTCATTTTTGGAGATAGTACAGATAGTGATTGATCCACTTATCAATATATATGCTTACTTTTGTATATCACACCACTGTTGCACATAATATCATTAGTACAACTACAACTGTAATAACATTTTTGAAAAGCTAAAGTGTAGATTTCGTGTTACGAAATAATCTCTTACAGGGGAACAAGCCTTTTGTTTCATTGGCCAGTGGATCTCTTACATATGTAGTTTATCTGACCTTCTACATTGAAGATTTAAGTGAAAGTTTCCCATTTAAAACGTAATATTCCTATTTTGTTTGGAAAATGGTAGAAACATGTAAGAAAAAATGTCATTTTAAGATAATTTTTAATTTAAGATGTAGCATAATTTCATTAATTATTTTTCAAAGAATAATTTCAATTTTGAATAATTATGTTTTACATTTTTGGTCTTTTATAAAATTATTAAACAGGGAATTTAATGACATACTAGTGTTTTCTAAAAAATCTCTTTTCATTTTCTTTGAGTAAAAGTCCAATTTACTTTGTGCGAGTATAATATTTTTCCTGCGTGCTGTACTCTGTTAGTAGGTTGCTGTAAATGTATATTGAGAAAAGATATATTAGTAATTAGCCAGTTTTACAAACTCAAATAATATTCAAAGCGGATTTTTAGAATAATTTAAGATTTTTATAGCTGGAAGTTCAAAATTTTTGAAAATAATAGATATGAACTATTAGACTAGAATAGAAAAATAACTAGATATTTGTTATATCCATATTTGTTATACTCGTATAACATATTAGGAAAGAGTCCATTCATCACACTTCAATGTTACCAAAAGTTAATATGATTTATAAACACAATAAAACTTACATCTGATATAAAGTTTTGTTCAATGGTGTTACATATAGACTAAATAGAGCATTTTGTTAGACTGTTCGATTGGCATTGATTTTTTACATGTAAGTAATTTATTCTGTTACATCCCATATTAAGTTCTTAAATTATTTAAAAACGTTTCATTAAACCTGTAAAAATCAATTTTATTTCGGTTGATTCACTCAAAATGTGTCTAAGTCAATGTAAACAAATACAAGTATAGCAAGTAAACCATTAGTCCAGGATCAGTATTTAGTTTTTATAGCTTTATTGTTCTTTGCCGTATTTGAAATGTCATGATTTTTTTTTACATTTTTAATTTTTTTGTTCAATATTTTGCCAAAATGTCATGGTTTTTTAAGAGGCCATTTAGAATCAAAAAAACATTTTCTGAAAACAGTAAATATACTCTAACATCTCTATGGTAAATGTAATTTTTAAAAAACATATCTCACACATTTTCCACCTATAGGTATAGTTTTTATTTTTAAGTATAGTTTCATTTTGATCAACTCAATGGTGTGGTTTGTAATGCTCTCACAATCATTCAGATTGAATTATGAGTTAGAATGTAACAATAAGTTATAAGAATAAGTAATAAATAATTTAAAGTAAACTATACTTATATACCTTAGAAAAACTATACCTTAGTTTTACATAGTTTAATTTAAATTATTTATTACTTATTGTTATTAACTATATGCTTTCTGTACCTGAAGGTGATTAGTGATAATCGAAAGCTCGTTTTTAATTCGTTAGGTATCACACTATATTATTATATTATTATAACTGCAGTGTCAAGTTAGTGTGCCAAAAAGTGTTTTTAATATGCCCTTAGGGGAACTTCTTTGGAAACTTTCCTCCACGCACGTAAAATAGTCAGGAGACTAGAACACACCAGCATAAATGTGCAAGCTGCAATATACTTCAATAATATATATATGGATTAATTTACCACAATGAAACTAATTTGGAAACAATGCACTAAGGCCTTTCATCAACACATCGTCAGAGCAAGTGAACTAAAAAATAATAAATACTTGTTAACCTGGTTGATTGAAGTTTCTAGGATTGTTGGTTACCCTGAATGTGTTTAACGATGAAGTCTTCATCTGTTTAATTATTCCACTAATCAAAACTTCATCCAATTTATAAAGTACTAGGCTATTTTTATTTGTTTCCAAATTAGTTTCATTGTGGTAAATTAATCCATCTATTACATCAAGTGTTATTTTGATTATTATTATATATATATATATATATATATAACCCAACTCAGTTGGGTTTTTGACTCTGACGAAAACCGCTTGTTACGATTGAAAGATCTTAGTCTTGTTTTCCCGTTTTCTTATTGTGGTTTGATCATTGATTGTTATTTCACGTGTTAACTACAGAGAGAAAAATAACTAAAAAAGAACAAATAAAACCAAATAAAAATAACAGAAGGAGAAAAATAGTAAATGAAGCAATGAACAATTAAAAAAAAAAAAAAAAAAAAAAAGAATTAACGGTACAAGTTGAGGCCAAGAGGAGAGCTAGCTTTGAGAAGACAGATAATTGCCTCCTCTGAAGCTCTTAAAGTAACCCGAGAAGACGGCACAGGGATATGATTAAGGACTTGGACACGGAAGCAGTGATTAAAGTCCAGTCCATGGGAATTAGAGTGGATTGCAATAGGAAGGTTTTTGCGTTGACCAACGGAAGCCCTGTGGCCATTCATACGTAAGTTGAGCTGCGTAGAGGCCATACCAACGTAGAATGCATCACACTGGGTGCAGTCCAAACGGTAAACGCAATTAACCGAGGTGCATGAGGTGTGGGGAGGACAAGGGTAGTTAATGTTGCTGTGGGGGGAAGTAAAAAAGGGATTAGGGTTGATGATAAGACAGGTTTGGCATCTGCTCCGTCCGCACTCCACCATTCCCCTCCCAAGTGTAGATTGTTAGGGAGAGTGATGGGAGAAAATGCCTCTGAGGTTCGGTTGTTTGCGATATGATAAGGAGGGGGCTTCAGGAAAAATAGATGAGGTAGAAGGAGAAGAGGACAGCAAAGGGAAAAACTCCTTAATGTATATATATATATATATATATATATATATATATATATAATATATTATACAATTAAATGAAACGATTAAACGAACTGAATAAACTTGATTCACTCAAAGAGCACACATAAAGAGACCGCAGAAGCTCACTACTATATGTCCACGACAGGCGGCTGACATCTTGAAGAAGTGATGACACATGATAATCTTTTACCTGTATAATAAATTGCCTCAAGGCAACAGGTGATTTATCAAGGACGATTTACGCTGTGATTTTTATCAGTTCGCCAAAGATCATTTCAGTTTTTTTTTTTTTGGAAAGTCAAAAAGCTTGCTAATTATTACATATCTGAATAATAGAAGTTGAACCACAAGATAGAAGATTTCTACGATTCAATTTCGTGAAGTCAATAGTTTATTTGTTAGCCTAACGAAGAGAAAGAATTAATGAGTTTTGGAGAGTTTTGTGATCCTATATTGAGCTACGATATAAGCGTTTTACTGATCTGTTAGTAGATCGAGTGTTGGTATCCAAGAATTTTACATCTAGCAAATCTTGTGCAAAGACGCTATTTCTAAGGAAAGAAGTTCAAGTTTTCTACAGAGTGTGGGGTTCATTGTTTGCATTTTTTCAAGATAATCTATCAGTTAGTGTCTGAAGAAGGAGCCTTTTATATAAAATGTTAAGATTTGCATAAGTCTCCGAAGATCTACAGTCAACGTTTGAATAAGTGAAACTTACAAGCCTTTTTTGAGAGGTTTTTTTGGTCTAAAAGTTAATATAAGTTGTTAATTTTTTTAATTATTTTAAGTTAAAATTATGTTATGTATAAATCAATTATAATTATTATACATGCTTTCTGCTGTTATTTTTATCAGTCAGACTATTATTATTTCAAAGTAGGATATCACTTCTAATATTTTGTTTCTATGTCAGTGCATTTCGAAGTACATTTTAAGAACTTGGAAGGGACGTAACAATCATACACCATTTCTTATTATTTTATTATTATTAATTTCATTATTTATTATTATTATAATTATTTTTATATATCCCAGCATATTAAGTGATGTTACACTTATGATTTAAAAAATCCCCTTGTATTCTTAACTTTACAACATATGACGTAATTTACTTTATATCATGATTATATATTACCAACTCGGAAGATGCAATGATTTTACGAAATCGATGGTCAAAAGATTTGATACAACAACTGTGGTACAATCGTTTTCTTTATCTCATTTTTTAAATAGAACTCCAGGTTAAGTCAAAAAAGTAAATGGTTATTATGTAAAGAAATCTAATGAAAATACATTTAAGAGTAAATGAAATATTTAAATACCTTGGAGAAGGTTCTATTACGATTTATGAATACCATATGTTATATGCATTTGAATAACTAAACGACAATTTTTGTTTAAGGGTCTTGCCTTACCCATGCCTAAGGGAAACTGAGTGCTAAACTTCAACATGAATGTGTATGTAACAATTTAAATTTACTGAAAAAGTCAGCTATTGAATTATAAGCTATTACTGATGATATGAAACTATTCATTTTTACTGAGAAGAGCCTGGGTGGTTTAATCACCTTTTAATTAAAATAAATATGATGAGGAATGCTAATAATTCTATATTTCCATATAATAGGCAGTTTTAAATTACTAATTAGTGTGGTTCAAATATATGAATAAATATATGAATGCTGTACTAAATAAATAATAAGGTTTTTATTATACATTTTAGGAGAGTTGTTCGATTGAAGCCTGTAAGAGTGTGCCACCTACAGCCCAGTAAGTTTGGTGAATGACCGACAGGTAACGCTGGTGTTCAATCAAATCCAGACCCTAGTATTTGATTCTTTATTCCTTGGCTACTAGTAAAATGTAACTCAAGAGCCTTCGAAATGCAATAAATTAATACCGATTAGAATAACAAATCCAGTTTTTAATTTAAACAATGTTTAGATTATTTTTGATTCATTAAATTTTAATTAATATAATTGAAACAACATCAAAATTGTTTAAAACATGGCTGTAATTAATATTGGTTATTACACTTTCTTTTGTCATGACTAACAATTATCAGGTCTAGTTAAATAACATGAAACAATTTCTTTCTTATTTACTTTTAATTTGTATATAGGTCATCTGATGTAAATATGAACACCGTTTACTTTATAATGAGGATACTCTGATGAACTGTATATACCATTCAGCATGAAAGATGAGATTAATAATGATTATAAGAGTTAGAAGGGAACTATTGTGTCACAATAATATGACGTGTAGCCAATTGTTTTCAAGCTGATATTGTCATCCTACTTCATATGGAGACATCCATTCATATATTCGGAAAGTTTAATATATTATCTTTATTGGTAATGTATTATACTCTTTCAAGTATGCGAGTATCCGGAGCCAAGAGTAGACAGAGCCTGGTTTTACATTGATGTCATCTGAACGACCGCCTACCTTAGTTGAGACTGTAGTCACTTAATGTGTCCGCATTAATACTGAAAGTTATCGTTTTCTCACAGATGCTCACTTTCCTATATGAATGTATATCAATAATAATTTTCCTTGATTCATAAAGAGAGCGTTTGTGTCTCAAGAGATCATAAACCTATGTGACTTTTATTCCATTTCTACAAATGTAAGTCGTCTGTTCATTTCAGTCAATCTGCTGAAGGAAGCTCTTAGAGACATACATCTTCGAAACTAGCTTTATTCAGTTTTATTACAAGTTAGATGAAACCATTGGGGGTTAGGTTAGCTCAGTGGTTAACGTGCTCGCCACTGAACTGATAGGATCTAGGTTCGATCCCCACCTGGCCCTTGATTTAATCATACGGGAGGTGAATAAATGTGATCACGCCATCCCTCGGAGAAGAACGTTAAACTGTCGGTCCCGAGCCTGTACGATGTCAGGTACTCGTTAAATATCCCTACTCTAAATACACTTGAGTTAGGCAAAATTTAGGACTCCCACTGTAGAATCAATCTTCATTGTGTGGTATCACAAAGGGCCAATGCTCGGCCTACATGTGTTCCCTTGTGGGACGTTTATCCTTTCTACGCTGAAACCGGTCGGACTATTACAGCTGCTGTGTACGAGGTGAGATGAATGTATTTAATATAATCAGAGGAGTTCAAACTTAATAACCTTTAATAGTATCTGTACGAGCAGTTTAATTTCAATGTATAAGATCACTTAACGTGGTTCAATATATTAAATTACTCTTAGCTTTTCACTTTCCTGATGTTATGTATTTATGTGTAATACCAGTTTTATAATAGTAATTGCAAGTAAACTTTCACTAGGAACAAATGTGGATGAAACTATTTTAATTAAATATTACAGACTCATCAAAAACACTGATGGCTTTTGACAGTTGGAGAATGAGCTGTTCAGTGGAAGTCGTTAGAGGTTCATTTCCTGAAGCAGTTTGTTTGACCAAGTTCGTCATATGGTAGAGAGGGCTCTTGATTCTGATATTTACGACTTGAACTCCACTGGAAAGAGGAAGTAATAAATAAAATCAGATGTCACTCCAGGTAACTAGGCATTAGCGGACCATTAGAGGGGAACAAAGCCCCATGCTGTACACCTTCAGCTCCATTACAAATGTGGCATGAAGACTATGAATTACAAATGTAACATGTAACATACAATAAGAAGCTTAACTGACGTAATCGTTTAAATCTTTCCACTAACACAAGCAATAGCCATTTATCAATCATCAATGTAATCCACTAAGTTGTGAAATACTACTAATTGACTATGTTAAGTTTAATTAGACAAACAAATAACATAATTAACTGCTGATACTATCAGCATATATGTACTTGATATACTACCAAGTACCTAATCACACCTATTCCACAAAACATTCAAGAACTATCCATATGGTTTCTTTGAAAAAAATGACAACATTACTCATGTGTAGACACAATATCAAACTCTCTGGTAAAGTGTGAACAAACTCATAAATCATCTCTTAATGATTTCACTCGTTCTATTGAGGCTACAACCTTCCCCGTTTACCTTTATTCCCCTGTTTTCACATATCTGCATGTCACTTACCTTATATTTGTGAGTTTTATTAATACACAATTAGTACACTCGACATGCGTTTCTTCCTAGATATCATGATCCTTGTAATCCAAGATATTATTTGCATCATAATCTCTTTCTACCTCCTCTTAGCAACAAGTAAAATACACAATGAGGAGCATTGAATCTAAAAAAATATTTGCTAATATTAGTTTTTGAGATCTAATTTTTTTCCCCTTGAGGAAGGTATAAGATCTGCTTTAGCTGGATTTCAAAGAAATTTCAAAGAATGAAATTTCAAAAATTACCTTGAAATAACGAATATTATCAATCTCACATAAAACTCCAAATAACTATTTACAAGCCTTACCTGTTAAAAATAACACGAAAATCTTGTATTTTACGTAAAAAGTAAAATTGTAAATCTTGTATACAATCCCTAACTTTTATAAAGATAAAATTTGTTATTTGTAATTCTAAGTACATAACTATGGTTTTTTTTTTTCAAAAATAGTAACAATTTTGTTCCCAGTACTTAATCATTGGCTTATTAAAACAGGGTTTTTTAGGTAATTTTCCCCTCAAGCAAAATTTAAAGTGTTAAATTCTGATACCTGGCTCTTTTTGTTAATAAAATTGCAACAACTTTTCATCAGAGGAATACATGTTTTTTTATATATATAAACAGTACTTAAAAGTAGTTTATTTGAATTTGAGTAGTTTCTCTTTACAATTCCTGAAGGTGTGAAGAATAAAACTCTTCCTCAGAATTTACCTCCTTTATTGTTATATATAACTTCGGAAATGTAAAAAATAGTAAATATTCCTCTAACTGAACAGGGATTGTAGTCATACAAATTATGTAACTGTTTTCATGATAGCATTTTTTCCTTTTTTTTACAATATAAAATTACTTCACATTAATCACATAACCCTGTAATATTAAATCACATTTCATAATTCCTAGCACTACTTGTTTAGTACTTGTTCAAAAAAATATGTCTCTATGAAAATGTATTATCGGTTTTGAATTTTAGAATAATGTCTCATATTTGGGAATAAAAGACCATCTCACTCCCTCCCTCTCCCTGCACCCCAAAATTAAATAGTATCTAAACTGTTCTAAAAAGAGCATTGTCATCAAGTATTGTTTATTTTTTACAACAATAACTAAACTTCATTCATTCGAATCGGATCTACATGAATAGCCATAAAGGAGGTACATTTTTGCTCTGATCCCTAATTCCATTAAACTTAAAATTCCATATCACTAAATAATACAAAGGTTACCTTCAGTGCATATGATTTGACTTATTGAAGTACCTTAATATTCTGAAAACTACTGAATGTTAGTCTAACAACGTTAACATAACGAAATTTGGTCTTTGGTAAAAATTTATTTACCAATGAATGTAAATTCATTTAATTTTCAAATTTTTTTCAATGAACTTATATATTTCAAACAAAAACTTGAGATTTTTTCCTTTTTAAATTGATGGAAAATTGTCAATAGTCAAAAGGTAGAGGAATTGGTCGTATGACCTTGCAAGGTGACAAATAGTATTATGCCATTGAAATAACCATGGAGCCGCCCTTTTAAATACTTGCACTCTGATACTTTAAATGATTATTAGGAGAATTTTTAATATCAGGACAACTTCTGTGAAGACAAATGGTTTCTTATGTTATAAGACTGATTCTAATTTTGTAAAGAGCAATTTGTGCTAAATAACCCAAAAAAGCTTTCCCAATATATCTGAAATACCACACATATTAGTTTTATTCTGGAGATTAACCCTTCAGTCTTAAAAATTTCTCTTATTATACAATTGTTTCAAAAATGTATTAAACAACTCAGTTCTTTTTGTTAACAACAACAGATTCAGTTTGTTAGATTAAATATTTTTGAACTTTCTGATCCAGTTGTGAATGTGTGTATGCGTGCACGTTTCAGCAGTTTCAACATGTACCACTTAATTATATAACATGCAACATATACAATCATACAATGGTGTTAAATATATATTTATAAACTTAGTAAAGCTTCATGAATACCATTTAGTAACAGCTCCTGCTTTGTAGTGGCCATACTTTACTAACCGTAGTTATCTGTTGAAAGATTTCTATCTGCCTTGCTCTACTATAGAGCAATCTTTATAAATAAAATAATGATTTTGTCTGTACATTGCTTAGAACTGACTCATTTCAAGTTTTCTTTACGTTTCATACATTGGAGAAACCGAATCCACCCTTAGAAAAATTTCTGTCGGTTTGTCGGTTTGTCGGTTTGTCGGTTTGTCGGTTTGTCGGTTTGTCCGCAAAACTTTGTCACAGGTAAACTCAGCTACCATAAGACATATAAAGCTGAAACTTTTACAGTAGATTTGTGTAGGTCTAACTTAAAATATAGGCTATGAATTGATTGGAAATTCAACGTAGAAGTGAAGTTATGGACGTTTAACGCAAAAATGTTTGTCACAAGTAAACTCAGCCACCATAAGACATAGCGAGCTGAAACATTGACACTGGATTTGTGTGTGCCTAACTTAAAATATGGGCTCTAAATAGATTATTAATTCAGTACAGAAGCGAAGTTATGGGGCTTTTAGCTGTATTTTCCTAACTTCACAGACAAGTTTGTTTTGAAAATACACAGGTGTGGCAAGTAGGTATTGTTAGTTGATTTTAATTTCAATTGAGCATATGAATATATTGCGTATTTGACATCATTGAAATGGTGTTTCACAGAGTTAAGGATGTACTATCTATTGAGAATAAATGTTTTGTAAACGAGCAATTCTCAACTCTTAATATGAACAGGGAGGAAAAATCAACAAACAAGTTCTTACGCTATATGAAGCCGAGGAAAGAACTTACAAGTCAGTAAAGAGATTGGATTAGTGACGAAGAAGCAGTTCATTATCTAATTGAATTTCTTGACTCTGAATTTATTTCTCCTGGACTGCCTGCTCATGAGTAAAAACTTAAAGTAGAGCACCAATCATGCTACAATTTAGTAGCAGTAACAAATTTCATGTTACGAAACATGAGTGCCCCAAAACTGTGCAACGGGACACGACTCTGAGTTCGTGCTCTACACAGATATGCCATAGAGGCGGACATAATGACTGGATGTGGTATTGGGGAGTCTGTGTGTATACTTCACATACCATTGATTCCGAGCCACTGTCTGTTTACGTTGAAATGATTGCAAAGTCGGGTCAGAGTCTATTTCGCAATGACGTTAACTAAGTCGCAAAGGGAGACTTCATCTAACGCAGGAATACAAGGTAGCAAAACCAAGTTTTTCTCACATGGTCAAATGTAGTTTACATGCTCAACGGTCAGAGGTTTCAACTCTTTCTTCTACCATGAACCTGAAGGACAGACAGCTAATGTAGTGTATAAGCTGGAGGCATTTGTTTAACACTGTAGTAATAATGGTATTTTCTACTATTCTATAATTTCTAATGACATTTTGAAATACCAAAAATGACGGAACTTCTGATTCCTCCGTGGTATAGCCGAAAGGCAATAGGCACACGGCAATAAACCAAAACAGGAACTTCTGATTCCGTCAAAGACGGGTACGTTTGCTATGTATTATATATAACTGTCAACTTTTTTTTAATTTAATATTTGCTTAATAAATACACTGGTAATAATGTAAGGTATGGGACCAGAGTAGCCCAGTGGCTTGCGTGATCGCCGATGACAGTAGTGCAAATGTATTATAAATAAATGTAACAAACAAATATTTTTTTTGAATTTAAAATGTGGATAATATAAATGATGGTAATAAAGTAAAGGGATCTAGCCAGGGTTGCCAGTAGCTTGCTTGCTCGCCGATGACAGTAGTGCAAATGTATTATAAATAAACACAACAAAAATATTTTTTTTTAATTTAATATTTGCGTAATATAAACACTGGTAATAAAGTAAGGTATGGAACCAGAGTAGCCCAGTGGCTTGCGTGCTAGCTTTTGACTAGGAGCACGTTAATTAGAACTAACTCATTTCAAGTTTTCTTTACGTTTCATACTTCAGAGTAGCCACATGTACCCTTAGAATAATTTCTGTCTGTCGGTTTGTCCACAAAATATTGCTACCATAAGACATATAAAGCTGAAACATTGATTGTAGATTTGTGTATGTCTAACTTAAAATCTAATCTTTGTATACAGAGGCTTTTTTTTAGCACTGTACTAATAATGGTATTTTCTACTATTCTATAACTTCTAATTGTAGTATTAGTATAATACTATAATTGATATTTTGGAATACCAAGTATAATAGAATTTTTGATTCCGTCAAAGACGGGTACGTTTGCTAGTTAAATTTTAAATTGTTAATTTCCTGATTATCTTGTCCACAGGAATATCAGGAGGTAACTATATTCACTTCATGTACATATTGAAGGAATTGTATATGGCCCGTCATAAACTGGGTGACCCTTTATCCCGGGCTGAAATCAGTAAAACGGTAAGCTCATGAGTGATTGAACTTTTGGAAAAAACTGCTTTGTGAGGAAGCCATCGGTACTATCCATCCAATGTCTATTCCATTTATTTACTCCATTCCAAAAGAAACTTTCTTTTGTAGAATAACAAAGGAGATAATAAATACTTTTTCTTCATTTATTATGTCAGTCGTCATTTGTTTGGCCATGAGATCAGCTGGTTCATTCCCTTCTACTCCTACAAGTGTTTTCTCTCCGTAAAGAGAACCTTCCCATAATCTTGGAGAGTGCTAAGAAGATCACAGATAGATATCTGCAACTAAGCAGTAATGCTTTTTACGTTTAGTTTGTAAGTTTATACTTATTGTATGTGTGTGTGTGTGTGTGTGTGTGTGTGTGTGTGTGTGTGCGTGTGTGTGTGTGTTTGCGTGTGTGTGTTATGCGTGTGTGTGCGTGTGAGAGATAGAGAGTGTGTGTGTGAGTGTGTGTGTGTGTGTTTGTGCGTTGGTGTGTGAAACTTTCCGAGGGGCCACGTTTGCCCCATTTCTTTTCAGTTGCAATAGAATAACATGATTTCTCACATAAATTAAGATTTCTTAGAAACTTAAAATATTATTGACTGCAACTCGATAAATGTACTATAGAGGTATTAACCATACAAGTGTAATTTAAACTTTTAAATTTCTTGGCTCTATTTCAATTAGAAGAAACAATTGAATCATGTTAGCTTGTTTATGCTAATATAGTTTCTCTCTTTAAAACGATTTCTATAAAAGGTTAAATTCAATAACACATGTTGAAAAACATCGTAAGTTTTGACGATAAACACTATTTCAGTAAGCCTAAAACAGAGTTTTCTTAAAAAAAATAAATTAATAAAAAAATGCTGACACTGAAGATTATGATTAGCAAGGATCTATCCATTTTATAAGCAAGATATACATATATATTAATATTCTTTTACTTCTCCGGAATTTAAATTGTTAATAACATACTTAACTAAAGAAATAACCGGAAATTCGGAAATAGAAAAATAATCTTTGAAAATTTTGAGAATATAAAAATATGCAAACCTACGATATAATATTTGCAGAAATAATCTTTGCTATAAATACTTGCAAGTTACACTAGATAATCTGCTTAAAGTATATTGCGTTATCAAGAAAAATGAAAAGAGTAAGGATTTTCATGAGATAACAGATTTATTTAAGGAGAAAAAGAAAAAACTTGAGAGAAGGTATATAACAGAAATTCTATTCAAACGCTAGCGATAAGAAAGAAAGACGTTTTATAGATAAAAGAAAGGGAATGGGAAGAGGAAGTTAAAGAAGAGCCATATACATATAAAGGTATTCTGCAAGGAGGGTCGGGTGATTGGGTCGCTCTGAAGAAGCCGCAATGGGGCGGAATAAGCCTCAGTAAAGATATCTACTTCATCTGGATAGGCTTCGCCTCTTTCCATGACAATGCCTCTTTCCGAACTGTAAATAAAACTCGCGGAAACTTGCTCGTGCAATCTCTCCGCAATGCAACATTCAAACACATTCTAAATCTCAGGCATGTCTCCTTCTTGGCAATCATGAAAATGAACAGCTATCAAATTTACCTCGGCAATTTGTTTGCACAATTACAAATTCATGTGCCGAAAATACGCACGTCTTGCCATGGAGGTTACAGTCTGATAGGATTATTAAGTCAAAATATCAATAAAACTCTCAACTAACTTGATACAAATCCTCAATCATAAACAATTATAACGCTTATGGTATCTATATTAGTTGCAAATGCAATCCAATGCAGTTCTTGATTGAATAGTGGAAATTATCATCAATCTTGAATACATTTTTTTGAAGTTGAAACTAACCAGTTGGTTCTATCCTCTAAATCAGTGCTTCTCAAACGGTGCGCCCTGGAAGGTAGCCAGGTGCGCCCCAAGATAATGGAAGATTAAGTTTATATAACAGATTTATATTTTAGTTTTTGCACCATTTAATTTATTTGAGAAAACACCAAGTATGGGATTTTCAAGTCTGAGTCAAGTCTCGGCTACTTCATATTTTGAACTGGAAGGTAAATTTCTTTAATCTTTAAGCATGAATGGATAATACTTCATCTGTGCCTTTACTCGGGGATTTAAATCATTTTTACTAGCCCTCCCTCTCTCTCACTCTCTCTGTCTCTCTCTCTCTCTCTCTCTCTCTCTCTCTCTCTCTCTCTTTCTTTCTTTTTCTTAAAAAAAACTATACATTTTAATTTCCAATCATTTTTCTGTTATCAAATCACAGGACTAAATTTTCTATATTAAAATCAGTGATGCGCCCCAACGTTTTGGTTTGGTTTCATAGGTGCGCTCCAAAGTTTTGGTTTGGTTTCATAGGTGCGCCCCAAAGTTTTGGTTTGGTTTCATAGGTGCGCTCTGAAGTAAAAAAGTTTAAGAAGCGCTGCTCTAAATAGACGTTTTCCTGCAAACGTATGGTTTCATTTTTTTGTTTCTTTAACGTATTTATTGATACATTGCTCATTTCATTTTACCTGTTTTATAATATATATATTTTATATAATATGTATAACACAGTATCTAAAAAGACTAATAAAACAATATTATCACGAGAAAATTGAAACCCTTCCTCAAAATATATAATATTAATGGAGTGAGAACAGATTTCAACCCTGATTTTACCTTTATCTTTTTTTTTTTAGAACAGGATTCTTACTTTTAAATTGCTATTGCCGTTAGAATATATTTATAAATATTTTTTTCAAATAAATATTATTCATCTATAAATAATATTTGCAATATGTTATTGACCAGATACATCCAATATAAAAATACCATAATTTTAAAAGCGTAATATAGTTCAGTTCTTTTGTTACACTTTTAAACAATATAAGAATAAACTGAAACAAGAAGAAAAATAAAATAGAAGAAAAACTTGTTATAACATCATTCATTTATTTCACACGTTATTTAAAAAAACCTACAGAAACTAAAGAATTCAAATATTTACTGATAAAAATGACCAAAACCCATGTTGGTTTGGGCCAGGTGCTGTTATCATAGCAGTTGGTACTTCGTTGCTAGTCATTGCAGAAGAGTGACTAACAATGGATTAATGTGGTACCCAGATCATCTGTGGATATGTTCCCAAAGTGATTGAGTCAATAATTGACAAGAGTGGGCGAGAGAGTCAAATGCTGCAGGTGTCATCCTGACAGGGAACAAATTTTGAATCGAGATTTCAAAGTGTTTTACTACGTGCGGTAATCTACGTATGCAGATGAGCTAGTTATAAGCGTGTTATTTCAATAAATACTCCCTTCTTTTTCTATCTAGATATAATGAATGTTTTAATGTATTCTTTATTGCTTTTATTGCAGGAGATCTTATACAAATCAATTAAATGTTACGTAAAAAGCAAAGTGTAATTTCTAAAACTAAAACAGTTTTATGTTTATAAAATTAGTTGTATTTTTTTCACTTTTAGTAGGTATTTTGGAAAGTTTATTATTGAAATCTTTATATTATTTTAATGAAATATTATATTAAAGGTAATTAATAGCTTTATTGTATTAATCTTGGAAAAGGCCTTGATTAATGCCTGCTCACAAGAGCTGTTTAATAATAACCAATATAGACTGATATTGACCTTCTCAAAAGCAAATTATTTACAATTTTGGCTAATTATACGCCATTTATAATTACAATCCTGTATAACTTGTTAACGCTCTAAATTTAATGAAATGTTCTGAAAGCCTATAAAGTAATTACAGTAAACTTATCAAAATGACACGTTCCCTTTTTATTTGGTGTTGTAATTTTATTCTACTTCTACTGGAAACACCGTCCAAATAAAATAGATTTTATCTATAAAAAATAAAAATTAAAAATAAAAATAAAAATAAATTTATAAATTGATAAAGTTATTTATTGATAAATAGGTTATTGATAAAGTTTGAAAATACACGCAACGTGTTTCAGTTTGACGAAGTCGTTATTTGCGCTCTCGTGATGTGACGCTGTGGACGACACTTTGCGCTCCAGCTGGGAGCAGCACCGAGGTTTTTTATACTTCCATAAAAGCGGTGAGTGCTCAGTGCTTGGTGCGGAGAATTTTGAGGTCCTCGCCTGGTACAGTATCATTCAGATTTCCATTAGCATATTGGAAGCGGCAGGGAAACAATGGCTGTTGTCCGTGTCCAGTGGGCGGAAATAACGCCTGCTTTGTACGTCCATCCACTGCCCTAATGGACCCTCTCCTACTCTAACATATTTTACTCCATTGTTTAAAACTTATCGCAAGCTATAGTGAGAGATATCAGGTTATTTCTCTCTGTTATATCCAATATTTAAATAATACTTTTTTAGATTTTTCCACACACACACACACACACACACACACACACACACACACACACACACAGTGTACACACACATATACATTTAAAAAGATATGTCGGCACTGTTCTTGACAAGTTGTTTCTTAAGTTTCTCGAGTCTCCGAAAATATTTTTTGAGTTCAGGATTCTTTAAATCATGCAAGTTCTCAAGGAACACTTACATAAAATAAATCAACTGACATGTGAGTACCCAAAATCAAAAAAATAAAGGGCAATAAGAATCGATATAGCCACTGTAAGTCAAGTGAAGACATTAAATTGATGATCTATTAATTTCACCACATTTTATCAATAAGTTTGATATTACTGATATAGGATAGCCTCATTGAAATAAAACCAAAACTGAAATGATTGTCAATTAGTTAGATTTTAAGTTTACTTATATTAAAGTCAATTGCTCTCTTAATTTAAAAAATAAATGTTTTACCTTACATAGTAAACAATACTGATCATTTAAAATCCGATTACAAGATTCGATAGATATTTTGCTGATATCCTGAAGTTTTCTTATGCCTTCTATATATGTATGAGTGAGTGAAAGAGAGAGAGAGAGAAAGAGAGAGAGAAAAAGAGAGAGAGAGAGAGAGAGAGAGAGAGAGAGAGAGTTTGGGTAATGTGTGGGAGATAGTATGTATGATAGTAGTAATGTATGATAGTAGTAATATATGATATAATGAATTACAATAATCAAATTGACTGGGCAGGCTTCCTACACTGCGGTACTGGTTTACGACTACCACATTGTTCTTAAGGAATAGGTCGTCCCCTTCCGAAGAAAGAAGTGCCAGTTACCCTGGAACCAGGGTAACCAGGCATCCCCCCGAGAAGTTACTGGTTCTCGCACAGCGACAACAAGTGTCTACCCAACCTGGGTGAGAACCAACAGCCACGGCTAGTCAGTGGGCGGAATGGAGAGAGAACCTCTCCATGTGCCCCCGCCGCCCGCAGAACCGACTTATTTTAAGAGATTCGGATCAAACACCGGACCAAAGGTCCTACTGAACCTGCTCAGCTACAGGTAAGGTCAGTTGACATATTTAGCCCCTGGTTCAAAGAACCTGTGACATAAACCAATGCAACCTGAGGATAGCTGCACGGCGTCACTAGGGGCGAACAACAGCTACCATGCTTACGTGATGAAGCATGGGTGTTAGCCACAAATTTAAGTATTGTCACATTGAAATGAAAAGAAAACTCCGTAATAAATTTATTCATTAAAATAAATTGATTGTCAAATCAAATGCAAAAACAATTAATGTACGTATTGGATGGTTCTATCGCATCTGAATTGTGAGTAAAGGCTTTCCTCAGGGAGACGTTCTCTCGCCACTATTGCGTTGATCAGGTATAGCTGACCTACTGAATGCTCTAAATAACTAAACACAAGGATCGGTAGATGAAATTTTTATTTGTAAATTGTATAGCCTTTGGGTTTATGCCACATGCTTTGTTGAAAGATCAACAAATGAAAAACTATAAAAGAAATTATATTAAAACTGTTCTTATATCTTCCTCAAAAAGAAAAAAGTTAAATGTCTAAAACTTTTTCATTATTATTCTAGACACATTGAATATATGAAAACACTCTTGCAGTATTGTTAGTGGAAGGACAGAACTGGAAAAGCCTACAACAGGTACATTGAGTAATATCACAAACAGACTGTCCTGCTATAAGAAATTACGTGGTGAAGCATGGGTGTTAGGCACAAATTTAAGTATTGTCACATTAAAATGAAAAGAAAACTCAGTAATGAATTTATTCATTAAAATAAATAGATTGTCAACGAGTTTGTTATGTTTACTGATAGCAATCATGACTGGAATGTCGTAGACCATTCTAGTTTTTTTGGAATTTAATAAAAACATTGTTCTATTCTTGTCAAAGATTTTTTGTGACTATTTAAGACGTAGTGAGGAAATCATACTGAGGCCAAAGTAACCTTAATGGCCCTATAAGTACCGAGGGTGTTTATGACTCCCTCAGAGCTGTCACATCTCTCACAGCACACTGCGTCCACTCGTGGGTTGTATAGTAATTAACTGCTTGCAGAACACAATTACTAGGGACTTTTCAGTACAGCGTTTTCATCTTTGAATTCTGTCAACTTCTCTCACATTTGTATACAATTGCCGACTCTTGAAGACACTTACTACTTTGAGTTTACTTTTTATAAAATTTAATGAAAGTGGCAATAACTATTTCTGATTAAACTATTTACACAACTTATCTTTACAGTAAAAATGTTTTAATAATTTTAGAATAAATAAGTGACAATAAAAAACTCTCTATGCCACCTAAATAAATAAACTTGATTAATTAAATGAGATATCAATATATTTCAATCAAACTTGTAATGTTGACGACAGATATATTATTAAGTTAATAACATATGAGTGGAGTAATACGCATGGTATAACAATTACTGTAGTGCTGTCATATTTCTGGATCAATCCATTAAAATCATAGTTTTTCTTTCTTAATATACTCGGTTTCATTTTTCTTTGATTGCTGAACATAATATAAATATACATTATATACATACGATACATACATATATATAAATATATATATGAACATATGATGTATATTTTTTTCCTTTTTGAGGGTTGAGGTCTCATTACTACTCCTTACGCGGACATTTCGACATATATTTATGTCATCTTCAGAGCTACAATATGTTTTTTTTACAATTAGCACTATTATTACTACAAATTTGGTTATTATTTTAAATTTTTACATACAGGATAATAGAGATGTAGTGATTTTAATTCAGCTTGTGTTACTACCATGGATTTTTACATTGACATAAAATACTTTTATTATATTTTATTGCTTTTAAATTAGTTCAAAAGTATAGAGAGCAATCTTTGCTTACCTTGGCAATCTGTTTCATCTGCAACATTACATGTTTTATACTTTATACATTCCGGTTACTGTCTATGTTTCTTTAGAGGTTATGTTTCATTACTATTACCTTTTTAATTTTGAGTATCCAGTATTTACATTTTTATTACGTTTGCCTACCTTATGTGTTTATTAACTGTGTTTTTTTTTGTATTATATGAAAATATTCGTGTGGATTTGCTGAATTTGTCAATGTCCGTTCTGGAGTTTCATGTGTTTTTAGTTTTTCTTATGTGTATTATTTCTTTTACCAGTCTCTTTCGGGTGTGTTTTTCTTTGTCTAGTTAAAATTTTTTTTGGGGGGGGGGGGGGGGGTTGGAGTATTTAGCTAGAGCTAAATTATTTTATACCTTGTTATTTTGGAAGTTATTTTGTACCTTGTAATGTCTGATGTGCTGTGAAATTCTGTTTGCTAAGTATTGGCTCGTTTGTCCTATGTATTTTATGTCACAGTCCTTACAATTGATTTGATCATAGTGTAATTCCAGATACATCAAATCACTACCCCTCTATTACCCTGTCTATAAAAACGTAAAATATAAAAAAAAACTAAAATTGTAATAATAATAGTGATAATTGTAAAAAAAACGTGTAGCTTTGAAGATGACATAAATATATATCGAAACGTCTGTGAAAGGCGTAGTAATAAGAACTCAACCTCAACAACAACAAAAAATTATATAATATGAATACTGGGTCAAGAAAACAAATCGTGATATATACGAAAGTATCACGAAATGAACAAAAGTGATGATTTTAAAAGTCTTGATGGCTATTTATGTTTACAAAGAATATTCAAAATACTTAACAAACAAATAGTGTTGCATAAACATCTTAACAATGATTTATGATAACTTATTACTTAAGAGAGTAATTATAACATTGCTACATTGTAATTGAAATAAAAACTTTTCACAGGAAAGGTTTGTTTTAATATTTTACGCAGGAAAATGAGTAATTGCCTACGTGTATAACACCCTTTAGGAACTGAAAATGCTTAATTTTAAAACTTATATTTGAACCTTTACTTCTTTCTGGTTAAAAAAAGTTTGGTTCTTTAAAATGTAGGGTGATCTGACATTCATTAGAATCACTTACCACTCTAGAAAATTTAACCACTTGACCACTTACTGTCACTTTAACTACCATGTCAACATCCATATGTTTAAGATCTTTAAATCATGTTAAACCATTTGGTGTATATATCTCTAAAATAATAATATTATTTTATAAAACTAGACTAGCTTTAGTCTGTTAATGTTGGATTTTTGCTCAAAAATAATAATTACTTATTCAATTAAACAAGTGTTATCAGTAATCATTGTTAATATTAAGTGCATATATAGTTTGTGGTGAAACGGAATAATGGTGAGTGGAGGAGATGTGGCTCCAGGGAACCCCGATTTTGACAAGAAAGTAGGTATGGTCGTCCTACTTTCCCCAAAAATGGTTTATTACTCTAGTTTACGATGGGTCCAGGCATTTGGAGGTAGAAAATATTGTGACAGTCAGTGAAGGGACTGGCTTTGAACCGCCGACAGGCTTTGTCCCTTGCCAGGTAGTGGTGAGCCGGCCCTAACACTTGGCGGTTTCTATTTCCTCAAAAACCTCCATACAATTACCCGGCCAATCCACACCACTGGCCTCCGCCCTCTCATCTCCTCACTCTGTCCCAAACATTTTCAATGGGCGACTGAAAGAGATGTCAGTCGAAACCCCTCGACCGATTATGAACTTGTTCCTTTCATACAAGCCCTCGTCTAGCCTCTCTTTTCTTTCTTCCTCTATCTCCTACGTCAGTTGGCATTATTTATCTTCTTAAGTTCTTATCCCATATCCTCTTTCCCTATATCTCAGTATACATCTTTTCTATTCCAGAGGATTCGTTTTACTCTATTCAACTGAACTAGATAAAACTTGTTTACCTACTTTTAACAGTATTATCATCTTTTTCTCTCAGGTTACCTTACAAAGTGCACAAATTCCTGCTAACATGAATTCTGAGTTTTGTCAATATAATAAATGTTCCTATAGTTTGCGGTAGAATGGAAATATTGAAACAAATTTGAAACAAAAACTTTAGTTCTTGGCCTCATGCCATATAATTAAAGTTAAGTTTTGTTTACTTCCGCTTCACCAGGCAATTTGGTCATTCATCATATTCGTTATCAATCCCATAAATTAAGAATATATTATTGTTATAACAGAGATATTTAACATAGAATTTAATCCACTATTAGAAATGTATTAAGAAATATGATTAATTAGAAACAAAATTAATAATAATAATTTCATAGGAAACTAAAATTGTATAGGAGACGGTTTTTATTACTGCTAAATATGCTGTAATAATACCAAATTAAAATAATTTTACTTGTGCCTGCAAAAATATTGAATATTACTGTTTAATAAATTTAAAAATAAACAATCATTAAGGAAAATGAAACAAAATAATGTAAGCATCATTTGCATAAAAAATCATTTAATTTTCTTATAAGAAAAGTTTATGTTTTATTTTTATAACAATACTACAAATAATCCTTCAGATTTAAGGCAGACTTTATGATAACTTATTACTTTTTCGTTGCATGTTTTAATTGTTTTTTTGTCTATTCGCCTATCTGGGGAAATCTTAAATCAATATTTGAGCCCATTATTCAAAACCTTTCACTACATGCAAAGTCATTGAGCTATAATTAAAAATGAATTCATAAGTTGAAAACGAAAAACTATTTTTACACTCTAATATTCACTAGTCATTTTGACTCCAGAAACATATTTTTGAAAAAAAATAATCTGGTCCCGTTTTGAAACCAGATTTTTTATCAGTTTGAACGAATATAAATATGAACATTTACTATATCATTTTATATTAAACATTTAATTTTATCTCAAAAATGAGAAAATCAAATGATTTGAGAAAATACTGACATGCAGTTACCAAAGCATCTTAATACATACGAAAGACAAAAAATGAAACAAATACTAATTACAGAGATACTAATTCTTGAGTTTTTTTTTAAATAATATCTTATACGTACTATTAAATAAGTACGAGGTGTGTAAATAAAGTAGTGAGACTGATTTTTTTAAATTTTCTATTCAAATATAATTACAATGTGATATTGTCACCTTCAAAATAGTTCCCTTCGGAAGCCACACAGCGCTGGAGACGGTCCTTCCAATCATTGTAGCATTGCTGGAACTCGGATTCTGGAATGGCCTTCAGCTGGTCGGTTACAGCAGTTTGTATGTTTTGTAGTGTCCCGAAATGAGTTCCCTTGAGGTGATTTTTCAATCTCGGGAAGAGGAAAAAGTCACAAGGACTCAAGTCTGGTGAATAAGGAGACTGAGGAGCAACAGGAATGTTTTTACTGGCCAAAAACTCGTTTTCTTTTCGGAATTTTCGGAACCATTTTCGCACAAATTTTTCTCATCTCCAATTCATTGGTCAAAATGTGATGAACGGAGGTGTGATTCAAATTCAACTGTTCCCCGATCATTCTGACTGTCAAGCGTCGATCTGAACGCACAAGGTTCCGTACTGTGTTGACATTTTCATCGGTGTTTGCACTTGAAGGCCTTCCGCTTCGTGGTTCATCTTCAATCGACTCTCTTCCTTCTGAAAATTCCTTAAACCACCGAAAAACCTGTGCCCTTGATAAAACACGTTCTCCATAGGCCGGTTTCGGTTGCATTATGTCCAAGTCTGAAGCAAAATTTGATTGCACACCGCTGCTCAACTTTGAGGTCACTCATTTTTAAAACGCTCAAGAAAAAACCATTTCACGAAAACCAACGCTACGGACAAACAAATGACTGTGGCGAGTTCAGATTCATACTGGAGGCGCATCACACGTGCACCTGACGCTACTCAAGGCCACGCGTCTCCAGCGTTGCCAGATCGAAAGCGACGTTGCCAGTCTCACTACTTTATTTATACACCTCGTATACATGCACAACATGGTCTATAACTGAGGCAGCAAATTATGTGTATTGTTGTAAATTTATGATACTGGAGCTTAATTATATTTTTACTTTACTATAAGTAAAGTATAGTGATAGTGAACAAATTCGACCTCGAGATTTTGACGTAATCAAATGTTTTAAGTCCCAGAAAGGGGTCAGGTTAGCTCAGTGGTTAATGTACTTGCCTCTGATCTGGTAAGTCCGCGGTTCGGTACTCATCTGGCCCTCGATTTATTTATGCTGGAGGTGAATAAATCTGAGAGCCGTCCCTCGGAGAAGATATTAAGCCATCGGTTCCGAGCTTGTACGATGTCAGGTGCTCGTTAAAGATCCCTACTCTAAATACACTTGAGTTAGTCAAAGTTAGGACTCTCAAAGTAGAATTACCCAAAGTAGGAAAAGATATCACTTGCTCAAAGAAAATTGGATTTTTATGATTTCTCCCAAAGGGAAAGAGAGAAAAAAAAACCCTAGCATGTCATAGAATTCCCGGTATAATAATTCTATTAAAGACCAAAAATGTAAAACATAATTAAAAATTGAAAGTATTTTTTGAAAAATAATTGTAACAAACCAATGTTCTCCTGTAAGAGTATATATCGTAATTCGTAATCTACGCCTTAGGTTTTCAAAAATGTTATTGTTGCTGTAGTTAACTAATTACATTATATCTTTGGTGCGATATACAAAAACAAGCATGTATATTGTTAAATGGGTCAATCACTATTTGCACTACCTGGAATGAAAGACCAATAAACATCTCCATTTAGACATTTATAATATGCCTAAATGGGACATTATATATTATATTCACAAGAAGTTTGATATTATGTTTACTTTTATTAAACAGAATGTCAAAGGCAGCTCAGTGTAGGCAACTCCAGATTTTTTAGTTTTAGTTTAAATTTTTAAAGTACAAGAACTCTTTCTGCTGAAATATTATAAATAAACAGTGTAAAATATATATAGATTACCAATTAATTGAACAAAGTAGTTTACGAAAAGAAAACACATACTAGAGATCATCAAGTTGATTGATGTGACTCGATCCTCAGACTTGAGAGAATATATACACAAATCATCGTTTTCTTATCTAAACCTCATATATTCGTCATAGAATTCACAAAGAAACACCTTTAAGCCAAGGTATTATTTAATTCTTAGAGGAAAAGCCCATTAACTATATATATTATTAGATTTTGATGGATGGATGTAAACATTTAAGTGTTGTGATCAAATGCATGTTTATTGCATTTACAATCTTTAATGTCATATGTCTAGTGCTTTATGTTTAAGAAGTTCATTAATTTCAGTCATTTCTATTGATAATGGGAAAAGTACTTTTTTGTTCATTATGACAAAACGGATATTAATTTTAAACCACTTCATGGGTGATTGCATATACTTAACATTTTTGTTGGATATTGTCTTGCTACCAATATTTTATGATCTTCAGCTTTTGAAGGGTAATATTGCAACTGTTAGTTTTTATCTGTAGTAGAATAATGAGAAGTTTTTGGTAAATAAGCATCTTTGTAAGGGACAGCATACTTATTTGAAGAACAAGTCAACAGTGTGTTCCAAAAACTTTGGTTAACAAAATACAAAACGCGTTAAGTTTTAAAGAAAATATTCTTTGTTCTCCTTTGTATTGAAGGAGCTTTTAAAATCTGAAAAAGATTTCGGATCCAGTAGATCCAAACTTATGTATAGATTTTTCAATCTAGGAACTATGGAATAATGGATTGCAACAATCTAAAACAAGGATGTAGGAGAAAGTTCTGAATATAAATCCAACTAAAACGGTCCTTAAATCTTTATCAAGGATAGAAAATAGATTAATACAGAAGCATCAAATAGAAAATAGAATATCTATCCAGAATGTTCCTTCTTAACTATTCATTAAGTAAGCTGCAATTAACATCGCAAAGAATGTATGTAGTCACTGCTGGAAAAGGCGAAACCTTCACGCACATTCTATATCAATGCCAGACAGTCGTCTAAAAGAGGGTAAAGATTTTTTGTAAAGTATACTCAAAACTAACAGAAATGAGGGACACTTCTCTGGGAACAATTATTAAGTTCATTAAAGAACTCAAAATATGAAGTTGAATATAGAAATATTAATGGAATGAGCAATATTACAGGTATGGCTGCAGTGTGCACGAGTCCGATGAAATTAGCCCTCGGTTCAATAATAGTAATAACATATCAGATTAATCCATAATTTAGGGGGCCAGGCTAGCTCAGTGGTTACGTGCTCGCCTCTGAACTGATAGGACCGGGGTTCGATCCTCACATGGCCCTCGATTTATTCACGCGGGAGGTGAATAAATCTGAGCGCGTCGTCTCTCGGAGAAGGACGTTAAACCGTCGGTCCCGAGCCTGTACGATGTCAGGTACTCGTTAAAGTCCCTACTCTAAATACATTTGAGTTAGGCAAAATTTAGGACTCCCACTGTAGAATCAAATCTTCATTGTGTGGTATCACAAAGGGCCAATGCTTGGCCTACGTGTGTTCCCTTGTGGAACTGCCACTGCAACCTAATCCATAATTTGAAGTTTCTTATAATAGATAAAACTATTATTTCTAGCTGTAAATAGATGAGACATTCTTGATTATATATGAGTTTGATATTCTCAACTCTGTATCTGCATCAATCGACACAAAAAATCTAAACTCACTTGGTTGTCAACGAGATGTAATTGTATTTACTTGTAGTAGAGTTGTGTGTAGACCACTCCAGATTTTTTTAATCATAAAAGTTTTAGTTCTGGTGCGTTGATTAAAGATGTTTTACATTTGCTAAAGCAAGTGGGCTGGTTGGAGAATAGTGTGCCGAGAGCATTGAATGCTGCCTTGAGAGGCATTGTGGTAAAGACCAGCCCCCATTATTCATTGCTTTGCTACTGTTGTAATCGCTGACTGCCCATGCATCTGACAGCAAAGCTCCACCTGGCCTCCTGTGGCCAAACTTGCCTTGTTTTTTTTTTCTTCCACTCCCTCCTGCTGGCATTCACAGCGGGTAGCAACCAAACTCCTCTTGACAGTTTGATTGTGTCATTGTAATTAGAAGGGTAACCCTCCCTGTCTATTCATGAAAAGAGGTGACGACCAGACGACATTCTTCAACCAGAGGTAGATCAGCACATTCTTCTCACAAGCTTTTAATAAAATAGAATAGACAGGCAATGACAATCTTAACAGAGTAGCTTGACATTTTACTTCTTAGATGCAATGGCAACGATTATCATTTCCAAAAAATCTTAGTTGAGTAATGATGTTTATGACAATGCTGTCAACATTTCAAAACAACCGCCCTGAATGCAAAAAAATTAATTTTTGAGAGTTTTGAACTCAAGTTTGAGGTTAATAATAGTCCAATAGTCATATAATTATACCAACAAATTACAATAAAAAAGTGATGCAATCAATAAAGTTTTAACCACAAGGAAAAAGGAAAGCAATAGAAATGGAAAACTCGAATGACAATATAGCTTGATAAGAAAAAAATGACTACTAAAATTAAACGAACACAGTAAAAAGTAAGGAAATAAAAATTAATACAAAAATTAATAGAAAAAGAACTATATATAACTAATATACTTTTTACTTTACATTGTTTAATTTTATGGGGTATTTTTTTCTTATCAATCTATATTGTCACTTGACTTTTCCAGCTGTTCCGTTAACTTCTGTCTGGTTAACATTTATGTTATCTTCTTAGTTCTTACTTTGTTTTCTCTCTGACGGCATAATGTTACAGGCATCAGAGCATTTATTTCTATGGTTTTCATTTTTCCTTGTGGTTTAAACTTTATACAATTATATATATATACATAATAATATTCCATAGTAGGCATTTTATGCCATGATGATGTACCTTCTTTTGTTCACAGGACTTTTCAACTTTTTATTAAAAGTATTCTAAACAAAAACTGCATAACTTTGCCAGATAATCGTATTTCTATTAATTTCATAAGTAGACGAGGAAACTCATTACAAAAAGTTTTCAATGCTTTTATAGTATATTACCTACTTTTGATTTTGTTATCTACCACTTACGATATCATTTCATCGTAAGCAACGCAAAATTCATCACAACTATACTAACAAGAAAAAAATATCTTTTAACTGTATTAATTCAGAAAATTCAACATTTACTGTGATTATATGACGGGAAGCAAAGAGTGACTTACTAAAAAAGAAGAGAGGAGTACCTCAAAAGCATTGGCCACCTCATTTAAACCATTACTGTTGGAAAATTCTGAGAAAATACAACGATATATTTCAAGCTTTCTTGAATGATGCAAGATGTGTTTAAAAACAGTAATAGACAAATTTTGATGGGATATAATATATTATGATAATTATTATGATATAATATAATATACTATTATAATATTATTAATATTTAATGATTTATTAGAATAAATTATGATAGATAGGAGACTATAATAGCACCAAGTTGTATAATAATTTTTATTATAATTTTATTTCTACTTTACTTTTTCATTTTATAAAAGAATATTGTAATCATGAAAATCATAAATGAATTGATTTCTGCTATTGAATGTGACTGTAGGAGTTCTTTGGACAGGAAAAATTGAATATTTCACTGCTTTATCACACTGATTCAGTTAAATAATTGTATAGTATTTATAATTATGTTGATATAAACAGTTATATGTTTGTAATCTATGTATAGTATGATATAGTATAATTCCTTTCATACCATATTCATGTTCATTTTTTCAGTTGGTTACTACAAAACAAAGCAATCATGAAGAAATGCTTTTTATTTTCAATTTTTAATGGTCTCCTCAAACATTTTCCATTATCTCTGTTTGCTTATGGTTGCCTATTGAAAGCATTTTAAACACTCCAGAAGTCGCACTGTTAGAGAAAACTTACAAAATTGACAGTCAAATAATTCTTAGTTGTTGAAAATTCTAATAGAACTCAAACAATTTCCTAAGAGGAGACAAGTACAATACCACTATTTTACAAAAAAAAGTGCAAAGTTGAACCCGCATTTCTAGTAATTCTAAAAACTTTAAATTTCGCATTCAGTACTGCACTCCTTATTAAATAGTTCGAATATTGAGTTTGGACTTTAAGATGAAATATACAATAGAAATTATATCTATTTTCAGTTCCATTTGAAATAGATTTTCTCATCGTTTTTAAGTAATGATTCTATTTTTGTTACAGTTGAGAAAATAGATATATTCACACAAAGATAATTGAAGTCAATCAATTTATTGTATATTACACTCAGGTATATAAATTACCAATATAATTAACATATTTATTTTAAATAAATCTTTATAATAAAAATAACTCAAAAATGTAATGACTTACTTAATAATATAACTATTAAGAAGTAGTTTTTAAAATTCAGTTTTTATGTGTTACCCTTTTGATTACAGCTTATGATCATGTTTTTCAATAGTTATATTAAGTCTGATCAACTTTATTTCTTTTACGAAAAAAATCAGTAAATTAAATATTGAGGTTTCTCTAATGAATTAGTTGATTAAAGTATTACTCTTACTAAATTCGTTAAAGATTTGGCTTACATTTAAAGATTTTTATAATTACATTATAATCACGCCTGGACTAAATTTTCCTCCAAGTTAAACATAAATAAAGAGACAATTGGGTAAAATAATTTACTACATCCCACTCTTTATAAACCACTACTTACACTGATTACAAGATAAAAAGCTCATTTAATGCCCTAGAACATTATACCTTTTTGATCTTAGTATCACTTCTTAGAACTGACTCTTAATGAGGACTTTTATTAATGCACATATCTGATCTTATATAATTTCTTTTTCTAACATCAATCAATTTGTTTCATGAAATCAGAGTGGTGTAAGCTAAGAGAGTAGCCCTCTGGCCAGAGTGTGGTTGAGGAGGTAATTGTTTGTCTTCTTGGGAGAGTTCAGAGGTAGTTTGGCCTCCTGTACTGAGATAGTTAAGCCAACAATGGATTGCCGGCCTCTAGCCCCTTAAGAGGATCATCTGTTTTTCCCAAGATAATCCCTCTGGGGGCCCCACGTCCCTTTGTTGCAAGGCCTTCCTGTCACCAGATGTCTTGCCATCGTTCTATTACTTCGAGACCATTTAATCCACCCCACCATGGTCCTTTCCCATGGGACAGCTGTCGCCCCAAAAGGAATTATCCACGAGCCATATCCTGCCACTACCTGACGCGGTGGTGTTTTGGTCAAACTGCCCCAGCCCTTACCTGTTCAACCTCACCCTGTTCACTTATCTGTTCACCCTTTCTACTCCCAAATCACAACCCCCCTGCATTAATCTTCCCCCTCATAGCTAAGAGCTGTCTTCTAATCACACCTCTACCCTATTTAAGTGAACTTGAAATATATTTCTCACATAGTTCTTTTTCACTTTCCTGACAATAGGAATGATACATGCGTCCCATTTCAGGACTGTTCGACAATTAATTTTCTAGTTATTATATCTCTTTTTCCAAAAGTTTTTTTTTCATTTCTAGAACAAATCAAGACATAACACTTTTAACTTCCCAAAATAGTTCATTTGTTGGTTTCGTTTAATTTGTTTTTAATAATAATGTTAATAATTAAATCTTCAAATTAAAAATATTTAGTGTGCAAATTTACCATAAAGGGAAGGAAAAAGTTATTCATGAAAATTGTTGGCATAAATTAAAAGGAAAAGAAATTTGAAATCACGGATAGAAGGTTTCAATCTTTGCAACAATACCCATATGTTTCTGTTTCTTTCATGTGATGATTTTGTGATAACATACTTTATTAAATCAGAGTCTGCAATATTGTCAAATCAATTGCTACGTATTTATACTATTTCTTCCAACCTTTTGAATACGTTTCGTATTCTGTTGAAAAGAAGCTAAGTTACAAATATCACATTAAAGCAAAGTATATACCAATTAATTTTTTTTATTTACATAATGAATGCCATTGAATAAAAGAAGTTCAGTTAAATAAATTCCTGACAATCTATAACTAAACACAATCATGTCTTGTGAGTGACAGATAGAAGCTTAACTACCAATGGATCCCCCTCCAGCTAACTAGTAACAAATTGCTGCCATACAAACCTTCACAATCTCTGTAAAAGGCCGAGCATTTGTAAAGTGTCTTGAGTGAACTGCAAAGTCTAACATAAACATCAGTTAGACCAGCCAAAATTACTACTCCGTCCATATCTCCTTAGTTTAGTGTCTCCTAATAGTAGTCTGAACACATTGTCAACACTTGATAGAGTGTGCCAATGCTATTTTTGACTGTTTGAATAAATACTAGTGTTTAGAGTTGTTAAGAGCTGCACATCTGACAATTACCTCACCAGTGTTCATTGTTTCTGTGCCTGTATGCTTCTAACACATTTATACAAATTCCAAGCTGACTAAGCTCTGAGCGTAGAATGTTCAAGTTTGCTAACAGCAAGTTTCAGATAAGTACGAGTAGTTTCCCTAACTTGTTCTATTACGATAACACTGTGTCAGCCTTAAGTCATTTTTCACCATTTTATGATTTTCCCAAGCACCTCCTCCTCAGACTACAGTTTTTACACTATATAATTCAATTTAGAGATATGAGCCGCTTATTTTGAAAGTGGCCTAATTCCATTTATGTTAAAATCGAGATATTTAAGGGTTTGCGTTTTACAAAATTTAAAAATATTGTCATTTTATTTATCAACTAATTTTTGTTATAAAAAACTTAGTAATTTTAAATAAATTTTGTACAATTTGCTGCAAAAGGTAAAGATAACGTAAAAATGTAATTATTTAAATAGCTAGCTAAATTTTTTTGGAAAATGGAATTAGGCCACCTTCAAAATAAACGGCTCATATATCTTTCGTAGCTTCATTTTAGGGTTCTTAAGAAAATTAATCATACAGAGCTGATTTAGAATCAACTAAAGCTTATGGGTGGCAGTAATTGTAAATTTATAGTGTTTTGCAATGTTCACTACATTACCTGACTTAAACATCCCGGTCAAGGGGTAGGTTTTTTGTTTAATTACAGGGCCAGAGGGAGCTAGTTTGAAGGTGGCAGTTAATCCGACTCAAGCCCAGTCATTACCTGCCAGAGAGGTAGGGGGCAATTGTTTTCCTGTTGGAAGGCAGGCAGGCGTGTAAATTGTCCTGGCAGAGGGGCCACCAAGCCCTTGTTTCCTGGACAAGATAATGAGCGCTGCCAAGCAAGCCCGTCTAATTACACTAAACGCTCACATGGTCCACAACCCGTCTCGATACACCCTCTTCTTTTTATTCATCAACAATGCTTTTAGTTGTAATCAATAAAACAAACACCACTGCCTAATTATATTTATGGTGTCCAGTGAGGTACACCACTAATATAATGCACTTTTTTCCAACATAGCATATAAATGTGTCTTATTAGTTTGATGATATAATTATCAGAAAGTATAACTCCAATTAATGTTACATTTGTGCAATTCTCCTATTAAATCACTCCTCTAATTTTATTAATTCTATTCATTATGTAGATGTTATTGTACAAGGTAATATATATTATATAAAGTATACTTTTTTTTGTAAAAATCATCAACTTTATTTTGTTTTATTTATTAGAAAATAATTTAGTACTTTAAAATCGGTAACAGTTTGATTAAAGATATCATATAAATCAGTGATTGACGAGTCAGTGAACATATTGTCAAATTAAGGTGTGTTAATCAAAATTTTTGAGAGCGATCAAAGGTCCTGCCGCCCTATGATGGATATTCTGCGACTATGACTTCTTAATATTTACTACTGTTAATATAATAATAAGACTTCCATCTGAGATATATTACATTTTATATTTTCTGAAGCATGTCAAAAACCAACTATTCAGAGAGATTTTACGTATATCTTAAACAGTTTTAATGAAACTACCTGCTAATCTTAATGTAGTAAATAATATAAAAACCACAGTTCATCAGTTTAATGATTTCATTTTCTTTAATGCTACTATATCTATTTGATTATTAATAACAAAGTTGAAAATTTTTGATCTCCAAAAGACAATTCCCTTGCATTCACGCCAAATGCGATCAAACGTTCCAAAAGCTCTTAACACAAAGTCAGTAATATTCCTATATCGTTAATTATGCATAAGCGGAATATTAATGAACAATATATATTCTACATTTATTTTTAAATTCTTAAGATCAACATTTATTCAATTTGAAATGAGCTTTTTACACTAAAATAGACCCCATTTTTCTAGCCACTCTTTCTCTGCCTTTCTTTCCATCTATTCCACGATTGCATTCTTATAAAAGGTGAGATGTGTGGTGCAAAATGCCTCCAGACCGCAGAACTTTGACTGCACTCTTTTCTTACAGCCTCACTGCCTCATTACCCTGTATTGCCTTGTGTTCATGTTCCCATCTGAGAGTACTTATTAACTTGTAACTTGTTATGTGATTAATGTTATAATTTTAACACGCAACAAGTCTTTGCTTGAAACTCATCACTTTGACACCCTTATAGAATATTCTGATAGGTAGTGTATCTGGCAGCATATAGGCCAAACTATAAATATTCTTTTTGATTAAATTCTTGTAAATTTTTCTCGCACAGAGGAATTTCTATTTTTAACCAACCTCAGTTATTTCAAAATTTATTTTTCCTTGATAAAAAATATCTAAAACGAGGACGTTTAATAACTTTCCATGCTGAAGTTAATGTAGGTTATCATTTCTCCCATTATCTACTAAATTATCCAACAATAATTTGGATCACTTGGCTGTGTTGTTTATTAAGCCTAATACAGATAACTTTTTCATTTAACTTAAAATAGCACGCAGCCATTGCATACTATACCAGTGACAGCAGTAATAGAAATTTCGTACAACGAAAGAGCAGCTCTGTGGTTAAGACCCCATGTTCTTCCGAAGAATTCCTTACAGCAAGACAGTTGGTTTGTAGCATTACTCAATACAAGTAATGCAGACTTCTCCAGTTTACTTCTTCAAATAAAAACACTCCAAGAAGATTTGCAAATCTATTCTTGGTTCTTTTTTGTTTGACATTTTGATGTGATGTGTTAGTATTTTTGGTAGTTGATACACAACACCAAATGATAAATAATTTCCTAATGTTAAAGAATCAATATACAATTTTGAAAAACTTAATCTGTTTTTGAAAACAAATAATTACAATAATTTTAAAGCAGAAAAGTATAATTTTTATTTTTCTTTATTTAATTTTATAAACATTTTTTTAATTTACTTTATTAATTGCAATTATTTCTTTAATATCCACCCTTTGATTACGCCTGAATCAAATTTCTCACGTTAAACTTTTGGGTAAATAATTAAAGGAATAACAACTTCAGAATTAAGGTCATCTAAATGGTGTAGTATTGACTTTAACATTTCAACTGGACATATTCTTGGCCGAGGGATTACGTGTCTGCTTAGAGGATGCATTTCTGTTATCAATGTCTTATTTCCTTGCAGACACACAGAAGTTGTATTTTAGAAATATTTCTTTAGAGTTTAAAATAATATAGACGCTACTTGTCATGACATCAAGTTAATTCCTTTTTTTCACTCCCTTCTTGATACTGTTAAATCATTGTAAACACTCTTCGCAATTTATTATTAGTTGAACTGATTAAGAGATGATTACTTTCCAAAAACTTTATAACCATATGAAATTTGTCCAAGAACGGCAAGTTTGGTTTTTGAAAAATCCATATCAGTTTAACAGTACTCATATGTAATCTAAGTTTTACATAAAAAATTATTAGTTCAACAATAATAAGTAGACTGAAACTTACAATAATATTGGGAAAACAATATTTACTGATAGAGGCAGATTATTATCAAGTATTATTTACTCGAAGTCACTTAAGATACAAGATGGTGCTTTTACGACTGTAGGCTTTCAGGCACTTCAACCACATGAAGAGCCAGTTTAGAACTACACAACTCTAACAATATTTAAAATCCGTGGGACTTGTTATTGTACATAACAAGTTAAGAAAAGACCACCATCAGTCCACTAGGCAGAAATTCAAAAAAGTTAAAGGCAACAATCCTCAATAATATTATATCATGAAATAAACTAATGTATTAGAGTAGAAGAGTTACTAAGTTACTAGAGTAGAAGAGAGTTAAAGATGAATAACACCAAAACTAAACTATTAAATATATCAATCAAAATAGTGATATTGTGTTCATAGCTATAATGAATTGTAATCCCACATTCGCAGTTTTATAAATCTACATAATATAAAATAGTTCAAGCAAAATGAAAGAAAATCCTTTGATTATGATGAAACTTGCTCAGTTCATTAAAAACTAATTCTTAAAGATGATAATAAAGTGAATTATTTATATCACTTATTGTTGAATATTATTTTTTACTTCTTAATTAATACTGAAAATAAATCAAATATACTTATGACAAGTAATAAATGATAATCTGTACTTATGTTGAAAAGTGTATACTGAAAAAGTGTTTGTCAATAATACTTAGGAATATTAAAAAAAATAATGCATCAAATAAAAAACTAACATTTAGAAAAAACCAGCAGGGCTGACTTAATGAAAAATATGAATTGGCAATGAAGGACAAGGTTGAGCGGATGATGAGGGCGAGTGACAAATGCGGCGGCGCGGTTAGGTGAAGGGTAGGTTGTTAATGCACCTCTGTCGACAACAGAAATTCCCTCTCAATTATCGGTCTAATTATGTAATTGTCACGTGGAACCACTAAAGCCCGTTACGACATGAGCTGCGCTTCACACCTGGCACCCTCAAACCACTCCCCACAAAAACCCACCAGCAAACCAAACTCCCTTCCTAACCACCAAAATAAGCCTGCTTACACGGCTCTCAGTGTCCTTTCTCGATGAAACCCTTAATAAATGCCTCATATGTGTTAATTTTAATCTTTTATATTCTTTGGGTCATTATTATTGCAATTATAAAACTAGGAAACAAATTATTTTAATAATTAAATAAACGTACTTGGTCTCACATGAGTACCATGTAATTTTGAACACAACTGTTAAAAATTAAAAAAAAAACACAAAGACATACAGTTAATACCTGCCTTGTAACTTAACGTTAGACACGACAGTTTTATTTTCAGTACATCTCTTTATATTGTTTAGTTTGTTTTAAAGATGTCTTCTCTAATGAACTGACTAAAGTGGTTTAAATTTCCCGTTCCACAACCAACCCTACTATAACACTATAACATCTCTGGGAAACACAATATTCCCCTCAGAATATTCTTAAGCTCCTCTGACACTCCTACTAATAACCAAAAAATCTTTTCTATTGAAACAATATGGAATACAAAATAATCATTGCAGACATTACAGCATTCAAAGCATACGTCGCAGATTCATCAAAGAAATTAAAATGCAGTATTATCTAGTTAATTTAATTGATCGTAGAGAATGTATTTGTGAAAAGCAAGTTACATTCAGATAAATGATTTTCGTATCAATGACTAATACTTAAGGGAGTCCTTTGAACGATAGAGTTTACTGAGGCCTACTCATGAAGCTTTAAGTTTGAACGCTACTACCTATCAAATTGTGATGACCGAAAATACGGCCTAGCACTATCAATTTATATTGTACTCTAAGTAAAGTATAATAATTATAAACAAATATTTCCATATTTTCATGGATTTATATCCTCTATAGTCCCTAGAGACAGCATAATGTTTGCTTGTGTGCAGTGTATGTATGTATGTGTGTGTGGTATGCATATATGTTCCGGTGGGTTTGTAAGTGGGTAGCTTATTCTAGATTAGCTACGGTCACACCCTTTGGTTGATCAAGTGTCATACCCAAAAATCGTCCTTACACTATGAATGGGAAGAGTTATTCTTGGGTATTATTGAATCATTGGAAAGCCACTTCATTGAGATTTGTACATCTCCTAAAGTAATATATATGAAGAATTGATTATTTTATTTAAATCGTCTAAGAATTATTGAAAAACACCAGAATTCCTATATGACAGAGAGAACAGTTTACATAATAATGCTGATATACTGACTTCAAATTGAATCTGGAAGATTGTGAACATGATACCTGTCAGGCCTTTGAAGGGATCGTCATGAAATTAACTCCATCTTACCTCCTTATTAGAAAACTGAGCGATATACAAAAACAGAGCCATTTTTGTATATTTTGTGAATTCAGAAAGTTTCTTTTCAAAACTACAAACTTTGAACAACAAAAATGTTTCCGATAAACGAAACTTTGCTACTATAGTTTGGTGTGATATATAACCTTAGTATATATCCTATATTTTGAAACATTTTAAAGAACGATTACTGCTTATCATTTTAATAATAATAAGAAATTAACATGAATGAATAATAAATGGAATGACCCTTATTATTATTTTATAAACATCAATTAAGTGCTGTTTTATTTATTAATTCTGTTAGATTGCAGTAAATTACACTGGGTTTCTCTGTGTTTTTCTTGAAATTCACATTATTTTTATATTTAACTATTTCTACCATTTTTATGAATTTCCTTTTTGCATGTTTTTTTTTCTTTATTTAGGATATGTGTATTATTAAAGGCAAAAATATTACCAGTATTTTATGTATGGTTACCATAAGGCAGAAACTTAGTGTAAATTATTCCTATAGTGTAAAATGGGAATGTCATAATGTAGTTTTAGTGGTTCAAAATCTAAATGAATATTACCTTATATTTATTTATATTTACTATATGAATAAATATAGTAAATATGTAACAACCCTCAGACTAAACCTACCATGCTATGGTAGGTTTATAAAAATAAAAGCTCATGTGAGTGTAAGGGTCAGGTTAGCTCGGTGACAACGTGCTTGCATCAGGGCTGGTAGATCCGGGTTTCAATACTCACTCTGGCCCCCGATTTATTTACGTGGGTGGTGAATAAATCTGAAATGTCGTCCCACCGTCGGCCCGAGTGTGTACGATGTCACGTTCTGGTTAAATATCCCTCCTCTAAACATACTTGAGTTAGGCAAAATTTAAGACTACAATGTTTCTACATTGGTGTATCAGAATGCTTGTGAACTTTGTGATACCACAATGTTCATTGTTGTGGTATCACAGAGAGCCCAAATATTTTAGTTATTTGATAATAAGGCTTTGTTATCTTGTGCGTCTTCCACTGCAATCTAACCTAATGTGAGTGTAGAATTGTAGAATCTTAAACTTCATGATTTTTTTTAATTGATCGACAGATAGCCGTTGCTGAGTTTGGTACTTCTGACAAAGGTAGTTCTGAACATCCAAAGCTTATTTCAAAAAAAGCTTCTGATAACAAAATATTTTAAACCTTATAAGCACAAGTAAATAAAAAAAAAATAAGAAAATTGCAAACATAGTTTCCCTGGCCATTATTTCTCGAAATCCTGATCCTAGGTATAAGATCGTTAGTCACAGTCAGAGAAGATTACGTGAACTGCTTAGAATGTACAACTTGCTTTCCTACACAGTTGCTTTAAATACCATTAAGAAATAGAAAAGTTGGTTTTGAAACACACGTCAAATTTGAATCTTTCAAATGTTGAAAATATAGGACTGAATTGAACATGTAATATTAAATATTATAATTGTTGAAAACCAAGGGTATTAGATGATATCTTTGTTTCTATTATGAAAACATGTTTTTAGTATCAGATTATTAACGTGAAAAGGATTTTTTTGTCCTCTAGTGCGTCTGTAATCAAAAAAAGAAATAGACAACCAATAATTACAGACAATAATTGACACACAATAAGGCTGCTAATCGCTCTAACTGTTCCTTTTATATTTGTTAGATAATTATTTTTGCGGATATACACTAAACCTGCAAATCAATCATTTCATTTTTATATTTTCAAACCCACACACATCCCTGGCAATCTGCAGTTTGCTCCAGTAGGTGTCCCCTTGAACCGTAAATGTTGAGTCCCCTGCTGGTGTTGTTCAGGCTAGCATTTGGTATGCGTAAATATAGTTTACTCTCTCTTTATTGCAAAGTAAACTGGTTTGTGTCGACTACCCTCTTTTTGGACTGAGTCTGAAGGAAGCCTGGCCTGTGAGGAGGTCCAGGAAACAACTGCACGAGAGTGGGTGGTTACCCCGTTGATTGCACACGTATATTCAACACTGCGCAAGTGAATGCTAAACATCACCATACTAGGTTATAGAGCTTGGATTACTACAGCTTAAGAGGTAAGCTATCCAAGGCAAGCATGTAACTCAAATCCTCAGGGAGCTTGAGCTGCAACGCTAATTTCAAGGATTACCACCGTAATTCTCTTTATATACCAATTAATCCGTTAATCTTACCTCAGAAACTGCTATCTCCAAACCTGAAGTAGAAGTGATCTTCATCAAATAAGGAAATAAACCTCAATTATTAAACTAAAACTCGGGTATTTTATTTTCTCTAATACAGACAATAGCTATCAATCGTAACTAAAAGCATTAAGTAAAGTTTTTTTTATTTTGTTGCTACTGAATGTCTGTGAACTAATTACAAGAAGAAACAGCATTCACTAAATTAACAATTAGGACACCAAATTTTGGGTAGTTACTAATGTTGCCAATTTATTTTGAGAATCCTTTTAGAGTTTTTACAAAAACATAATAAGAAAATAGAACAGATAATAGTAAAGAAACAATTAATAATTCTTCATATCTATATGTTCCAATTGCTTCATTAGATGAAATCAAAAGGGAAGTATGAATAATAAAATATCTAAAAAGGTCCAATAAAGTATTTACGACAAAAACGCATCAAATATTATAAATTATCATTCATTTGATTTTATATTTTTACAAATATTTCTTAACATTGTGAATGTTTTTGTAATTTTTTATTCTTTATTTTCATTGTAATTGTTATCAATATAAATTATTACATTAGATTATTGATTATTTTTTTAATTTAAAAAAAAATACGTTTCTAACAAAGTACTTATTTCGACATCCATAGGCTTTAATATATATATATACTCGTGTATATATATATATATATATATACATATATATGATCAAACAATAGATACAGACTAGATTTTCAACTAATACTTTATAGAGTCAAAACCAACTGAGTTTTGAAATGGGTTAAATGACTTGACTGAAGATCTGTTCCCTTAGTCTTAGTTGTGGTTTGATCTATTTTGTAGATTGTTATTTCACGTGTTTATGTGAAATCTTTATATATATATATATTGTAAACAGGAAAACGATCCAAAAGGACAACAAACGTTTCACGATGAATCACAAACACAGAACTAAGGAACAAACAAACTTATTGTCTCTAATTTTCGGTTGAATCATCATCAGGAGAGTTGAGATAGGGACACCAATAATAAAATGGGAAAGCAAGACTAAGATCTTTCCCATTTTATTATTGTGGTTTGATCTATATTATATATATATATATATATATATATATAAGATTTTACATAAACACTTCAAATAACAATCAATGATCAAACCACAAAATGAAAAGGGAAAAAAGACTAAGATCTTTCAACCATAACAAGCGGTCTTCGTCAAGAGTCAAAAACCCAACTGAAACACTAGATGCAGAAACGTCTCCAACTCCTCACCAGATGTTGAGGTGAGGAGTTGAGAGACGTTTCTGCTAAAACGTAAGTGTTTTATTTGGGTTTTTGACTCTTGACGAAGACCGCTTGTTACGGTTGAAAGTTTTTAGTCTTTTTACCCTTTTTAATTTTGTGGTTTGATCATAGATATATTAAAAAAAACAAATCCCACACATCGTGTTGGTCTTAGAAATGTCTCTTTCAATAATTAGAAATACATAAGCTCAGTATCATGCACTTCTCACACTGAGACAATACAATATACGAACTTTCAACTTTCTAAAATGAACAAAAGAACGGGGAAAATTTGTTCTTTTTGGACAAAAGGTACTTTAAAGTACCTGTCCATACCACAAGAGTGTCCAAAACAATAAGAGTCTTTATCACACCAAGAACTACACATGTATATCATTTCAAAAATATCTCTGCCTGCATGGGGACGACCATTATGAAGAACGTGTTTACAAAATTGTGTATCATACTCACTCACGAACACTACCTACCAACCCACAGACATCACTAACAAAATATCATAGAGCTTAGCAGACCTTAACACGTGTAAATACATTAAAAACTAAATCAATTTTCAATATATATATATATGTTTTCTCAGTAAAAAAAGAAGAAAGGAGTACCTAATGTAGTAAACGGAAGAGACTAATTCAGGTTTTTAACTTTAAAAGTAAATAAAACTGTTAATGAATAAGAGCAGAACATTTATTCCGATAAGTCTAATTAACTTAGAAGTTTTTAAGCGACTTGTTCTTGCTTCATTATTGGCCATTTTATATTTAAGTAAAAAAAAGATAAGCTGGTAAACCAGATTAACTTTATTAAAAAAAGCCTTGAAGTATTTCAGAATAGACATCTTCGAATATAAAATGGTTCAACAAATTTAATCATTTGTTTTACAAGTAAAACATACAAAAGTAGTTGATTTCATCATAAAATCAAGAAATATATGTATTTTCTATTACAACTCTCACATGAAATAAATAACAAAACTTCATAATTTGGAAAAGTTTATTACAGAGAAGTTAATTTTAATTTACTAGGGACGAACTTGTTGGAATAAGAAGAGCTGTATCCTGAAAGAACCCTCCATCTATAAGGCTTATCAGACTTACGAAGGCAATATGATTTTTTTTTCTTAATTAAAGCCATTCCAGAGGTTTGCTAACACGGGACGAGCAGTGGACGTTATAAACTTTTTAAAAGGGTAGGAGGCGTTCCTCAGTAATTAGATCGATTCCTTTGCAAGGGACTTTTTTTATACAGTAAAAAGCACTAAAGGGATAGTAAAAAGAGAGAAGGAGAGAGACGTGTCAATTATGGGTGTGTGGGAGGGGAGGGGAATGGTTTGAGGGCCCCGGGTTGGCCGCAGAACACGACCAACAGGGGGGCCAACCCTCCAATCGGAGGAAAAAATCCCCCACCACCGAGCCGTGTGCCTGTGTGACACCGCTATCGACACACCCCCCTGGAGGGGAGAAAAAATGCCGAGTGCGGAGGGGCGTTAGTCTGCGCTGAGGGCCGGAATGCGCCTGGTCTCGGATGGAATGATGGGAGCGGACTCTGAGGTGTGTCGGGCACTCAGCCATCATCACGGAGACCTCGTGCCAACGGGCAGTCCGAGCATTCTCTGCTCTGCTCTGCCCTCGCACTGGCGCTCCAACAAGAGTCTGCCTTCCGCCTTCAAAGTCGTGGCTTTGGACGACATTATAGACGGCACTGTCGTCACCATTAGAGCAGGCAATGACGAAAACTTCTGCGCTGAGCTACGTAACTCCACTGCTGTCATGAAGAATCAGGTGGCAAAATTCAACGACCTCAGGTTCGTCGGACGCTCCGGAAGAGGTATAGACATTTAAATCTCCTAGAACTTGAGGTAAATCAAGTTCATCAAGCATTTCATGACAATAATGACAATAGTATTTTTCTAGAAATAACTTTGTTATCTTTGAAATGTCTGTTTATGTACAACTTTGACACCATTATCATAACAGGTAATGAAAATCAAAAAACAATTATTCATAATTTCCACGTTTGAAATTATTTTCCAGATATTTCTGAAACTGTAGATTAAATTAAAAACTGTTATAAGATTCTATTCTGATAAGGACTATTTTTATGAATAACGTGAATGTTATACAGCTTTTTTGTCATACTATATTCCTTTATTACATCTTTCACTAACTTTCTCAATATATAATTGTGAATGTTGTCCGCATATAATAGTAACAAAAAAAAAATAAAACAGGTTTTCTGCGCTAAAATGTTAAATATATACATATAATATTTGGTCAGTAGAGTTATACATATGGAAGGCGTGTGAACATTGTTTATTTTGCATTTTGGCAAGCCACAAGACCTCAAATTACACGGCTTTGTAACGGATTTGTCCCTTGGCGACCAGTCATCATAAACAGTCCATTTGATGTCATTAATTTATTCTAAAGGAGACTTCAATTTGTCCATTTCTTGACACCCCTCATTAAATTATTTCTATTTAATATACCACCTTTGCAAGACTTCAAAATTTAAGCCATATATTAATTAATAAAGTTCTCATTTTAATATTTTAGAAGAATAACTTGAGTTGTCATGATTGTATATAATTTAAATACATTTTAATGAGTAAAATTTTTCATTTTTAATCATAAAAGTAATTTTCTTTGACACCCTTAAATTTGATAAATTAATTAATTAAATTTTAATTTGTAAAAATATAGGAAATCGTAATCTTATTTATAGTAACAGTTTATTATATTACTTACATGTGACAAATATATAATTATAAAATACCATTACTTAAAAGTTTTGACAAAAACAATTTATTTAACCATGTGAAATTTGTTTGTAAATAAATTGAAAGTAATTCAATGTAAAGAAGTGAATGTTAAATATTTGTTTAATTAATCTATGTTGTAATTAAAATTGTTCATAGCAAAATTTAAACCCACTTTGAAAAAGTAAAGCGGTAACTAGCATATGTTTAACAAATATTTTAGTAGGCAAAATCTGCTACTTTGTCTGCACAGATCCTCTAAAATAAAATTAAAACATCTGATTTGGAAGCTTAATGTGTACTGGAAAAGATCCTATTTATTAATCAATTCTATTCTCAAACCTGAAAACCGACTGATTCCTGACTAAGTAATCTTAAATACATTTTTTACAATTAGGTATATAACTCTTGGGTCATATACTTAATTAGTGTACAAAATTAAATATTTTTCACTGATCGGGTCATGTTCAAATGATACTACAAGCATTGCTTTCAAGTTACTGTCTCCAGACGCGTGACACCTCAATCACTTTAAGGGGAGACTTGCCCTCACTTTGGGTACGGACTTGTCAAAACCAAAATGAAATGTAAAAACATTCTGCCTGTATCATTATTGCAATCATGCCTTAGTCAATTCTAAAATTCAAATTAATCACCATATATATGTAGTTAATATATACGGCATAAACTGTGATTGACTGTGTATTTGTCTCGTGACGTCCAGTCATAGTCCGATGTGGACCATAATTTGAATATGCTACGCTTATGTTGGCCTTTACGATTCGCCAAGGTTTGCGATGTTTAGGGCCATTGATGCTTTGAAACTTAAAGAACAATACTGATTGTTCCTGTGATTGCAAAGTCTTACTCCACTAAAGAACTTCAGTTGCCACTGTGAATGTCTGCTTTACAACAGTAAACCGCCTTTCACGGGCAAGCACTCTTTTTCAAAAAGCGCGTATTAAATACACCAAAATACTACATCATCCTTAAAACCAAGTAGAAAATAGCTCAACCTTTTAAATGAGTATAAATTCATAACTGTCTTTTGAAAGAAAAGTCCATGAATCATTTTTCAACTAATCGTTAAAAAAAAAACTTTCTATATCTATCAAAAATAAGATTATGTGATTTTTAAAATATTAACATACTTATTTGATGTAGATTTGTGCAATATCATTAATAAATTTGTACAATTACTAATCATTCATAAAAACATTCAATTAATCAAGAACTCCTCAAAAGCAGAATTGACATTTACTCTTTATGAGAAAAATATTCTTAATTTTTTGAGAGCTATAATTTTTATCTTTAAGTTTGTATATTAGGTCATAATTCATTTCAATCATTCATTAAAAATAAACAAATTAATTTACCAAAGTCCTTAATTACAGTGAATAAATTATCCTGAGGTAGGAGTATTATTTTAGAGCCTCCAAAACAAAAGATTAAGAACTAAGTGAATATGTTTCTTAGTCCACTGCTATGCTCGTCCGGACTTAGAGGATACAGCACCCGTCACAATGTGTATATCAACCATGAATGAAATATAAACGTTCCGACCTTTACACAACTACAAAATAATATGAGCTATTAACTACGAACTGTTACAAAAGATTCCTTAATAAATTTTTCTATTAAGATTTATCAACACAAAGAGTCCAAATCCTCAGGCCAACAATATGGTGAAGTATTTGGATTTATAATGCAGCACAAGAAAATATATTAATAATTTATAATACAAAAAATAAATGTAAACTCTTCCATTATTTTTCAAACAAAAAATGAATGAAGTAAATGCAATCACTTTTTGTTTCTATCTTTGATAGATATTTTTAACATTCATAAAAATTAAAGGGTTTCTCTGAATATTATGACAAAGAATAACATGCAAACTGAGTTAATCCAGTAACGATCATTATTAGTAGTACTGTCTATACTATTGACTGACAAAATAATTTGAAATTGTTACATGGTTAGCTGCAAACATTTTCAATATAAAAGTAAAATTTTAGTTAAAGTTGGTTCATGTAAATTGTAAGAAGGATGGAATTAAACATAATGAATGCTTATTTTGTATTTAACAAATTTGACGAGAAACCCTTTAGTGGTTGCCAAATTTTTATTTTTTGTTTATTGTGGATTTTGAAAGGATTGAATTCCGGTATATATCATTTTGTGAACTTTACAACAAACATACAGAGTTTGTTATAAATTGTTCTATTTGATTTCTAAGACTTAAGAAGGTGAGTTTGCTTGAAAAAACAAAGCTTTGCTTTGCTTCTGCAAAGCTTTTGCAGGACCGTGTTCACCTAGTTCGACAAACGATACTCGTAAAGTCTATTTCTTCAACGTACTCGTAGTATAATAAAATTCATCTTTGTTGGGAGAAAGCCATAATTTGTTTTTCTATTAATTAGTATTTATTCGTAATAGAATTAAAAGCATACTAGAATGATAACACATTAAAATAGGTGGTATTTTTTAATTTAAAATATATGGTGTCCACATATTTTTTTGATAAAAAATATATGTTGACAGCAAGTATTTGTTTTAACCATTTCTATTCAAATAGATGACTGCTGAAGGCGTGTTGTACTATGGAGAAAACTGCCATAAGTCTTTTTTTTTCTTTTTTTGCTACATATGTAACTAATGTTTCGAGGTAAACCTAATTTCATTAGGAGGACGCGTAATTTCGGTGGAGAAGAGGAAAATCTTGCTTTTCCCAGAAGACAAACCTTCATCGTGGAGGGAACACAGATTTGACCTGTACAGATGTTTAGTTTAGATGATACTAGAATAACCCCTGCAATTGGTTGCTTAGAAATAACAGCCCAGAAAGATTCAAACTATCTGTAACAATTATATAAAGAAATTGATGCCAGGGAGCACCATTCACACTGATAAATGGAGGTCTTACACACCTAGGTTTTATTCATAACACTGTAGAATCATTCCATTCCTTTCGTTATTTTATTTCAAAAATATATGAGTGGAGATGAGACTTGCTTCATACATATGAACAAGAATTTATGCAGAAAGACAGATTTACATATTTAACCAGATATAATTAAATTATTTATTTATTTAAAAATGTATCCGAAAACGGATTTGCACTTTTGTGAACAAAGCTCTGCAACATCACCGGTAAATAAATCTATTACTTAAACATTTTCAGCATTATTAGTTTATATAAAATTTAGCTTTTTTTTGTATAACGATGTTTGCATCCAAGTATTTTGTGAAGCAGTTAGTTTTTTGCGATTCCGGCATGGCAAATTTTTTACAATGAATATGCCATTATCATCATTGCTTTTATTTATTTTATTAGTTGTATAAATTATAATTTTATCCTACTGTTTTGAAAATTGTACAGTTAACTCAAATCAGAGAAGATATTCTTCAATTTTTCCCATTAATTTCTTGATATAGTGCAAGGTGATTTACAATGGTCTTTATATGTTTAATGATTACGTTTAAATCATTATACTACTCTAATAATAATGCTTAAAATACCTTAATTTGGTGAAAAAGGCAAATATTTTAAATGATAAAACAGTGGTGCAAAATAAATCTTCAGTAGCCTACACAGTTCTTTACATAATACAAGTATCAATCTCTTCGACAATCGAGTTGTATTTCTGTTAATTTGTTCAACAAGACGTAGTATAACATTCTCTGGTAAAGTTTTACCAAACTTATAGATAAATAATTTAATGATGTGTTCGCTGTATTGCAACTATACTTACTTTATCAGTTATAACATACTTCAAACAATTGTTCTAAAACAATTTGACATGTCATAATTCCTAAAATGAAACCTTGGTCAATGTGTGTTTCATGACTTTTCCGGTTTAGTCTTTCATCTACAGAATCACAAGATAGTTCAATGCCGCTGAGAGTTCTAGTAGAGTATTTTCAATAAAGAAAGCTTCAGACCTACTTTCATTCTACTATAGAAAGAAAAAAAACTGTTTTAGCTAGATTTATAATCAACTCTTTCACCTTAACCGATCTTTTACCAATTTGGAAAAAATGTCTTATTAGCTCAAAAGTACTATTTCCAATCATTTCTCTTCTGACAATAACAAAGTCATCTTCATATCCTTACATAACGATTCGGTGAATATTTAAAGTTTAAAGTAAGTTGTTCGCAACTAATCTCACTAGGGCAATGGCTCACCTACTCTTTGGACAGCCTCAAGCTATGTAAGAACATTAGTTATTTTTGCGTTGGATTGTTGTAATCTGTATATATCAAATACAAAGTTTTTCTGTCTGTCCGCTATAGAAATAAAACTGGAGACATTTAAATACAAAGAAACATGGATCTTATATAACTTTTTTCGGGGGAACAAACTACGGTATTTTGGTTTTGATCACGATCCTTTTAAATTGTTTTCGTTATATGTAATTTATTATTAGAGTTAGAATTAATTTGTTTCCCAGGCAATGCCGGGTGGATTGGCTAATTCATTCCATAGTCTTATATAATAACCTATACATATTATTATGTACAACCTATATAATATTAGCCCTGCTTCACTGGATTTTAAGGCATGTTATCAAAAACTGCTCAATATTCACAAAGCAGCCAAGAGTGATGCCTTGAAACATAATTTTTTTTATCAGCCAAAGTTTCTGGAATTGACTCTATTGGTTTTCCTTTCCAAGAGATGATTTCCCTTTATAGAGATACTTATTTTCTAAAAAATTCTTATTTACCACAGATAGAATATAACTTTATCAGTTTTACTGTAATTTAATTAATTACTCTTTCAATATTTAAAGTCATTAAATATATGTAATAAGACAATATCTAAAAAAAATTTAAAAACAAGTTTATATAATCACACGAGAATTCGCTTAAAATTAGAAACCATTTTGTCATAAAGAATGATATATTACCTCTCTTATTCTTACAGATTACCCAGTAAAACAATAACAAACACAAAACAACACATAAAAAAATATATATCTGCCATTGAAATTTGTTAAAGAGTAAAACATATAGAGTTATTACAACACAATGTTATACATGTTTCAGCATATCACATTAAATCATTAATATATTTTCAAATCTTTTTTATTAACATTTAAACAAACTTTCTTCTTGACTTGATTCTGATAAATAATTTAATGTCAATGTAAACAAACCCAACGCGTGCAACAGGTTTGCATTATTCCAAGTTCAGTTTCCAGTTTTTATATCAATATGGTCTAAAAAAAAGTTTTTAAAGCTTAATATTTTTGGTTAACATTTTGGCAAATTTTTTGTTCTATAGTTAGTCACTTGGCGTCAAGATAAAGAGTATTCTGAAATAATAAAATGTGCAATGTGCCTCTTACCGTCCATGTAATTTCAATAACAAATTATTCATCTCCTCCTCTCAAAAAGTGCTATTTTTGTGTATAATTTCGTGATGTATCATCAAACGGTCTCAGATATATTACCCTAAGGCTTTCAAAATCGTTCATAAGTCAAAAGTAACTCTTCCAGTTATTCAACTTTTTTAAAGCTACAGAGTAATATCAAGCTACGGTCAGCTGGATACTAATTTCAAAATTTCAAAAGTCTAGATATAATAGTTTAGGAAAGAAAAAATCACATTTTGGCCGCAAAAAGACTTTTTTTCAGTCTTACGGTAAAATAGTGTCTAAAGGCAATAGGACACATCTACATTAACCCGGGTTAAAATATGAATTTGATCCACCACATGATGTGGTCTGTAGCGTGCCGACAAACCTGAAACACTCACCAACAACACAAACACTCGCACCCACATACGAGTATACATACTCACTCATATACAGTCATCATCAAAAAAAGAAAACGTCAAAACTGATTTTGTGAACCTCAAAGCACTTAATCCATCAAAATCTGAAAATCGAATTTATCATAGTCTTTATATGTACATTAGTTATAGTATTGAAATAAACAAAATTCTCCATCAATATAAATAAAATTTATGAAAAAATGTTTTTCAAATGATACATTCTCACATAAAACACTTGAGCCACCATATTTGTTGCATCAGCTGCAACCAATATTGTCAGTCACTTTATGACAAACCATATTAAAGTTCAGGAGTCGTCTGACAGGTGTCTCAGGTCTCATTGGACACCTCAGATATTTTCAACCAATTTCAGCTTCAAATTTAGGAGTAGGCATTTAAATCTAGGCAACAAGGTTATATAATACATTATGTTTACTATACATTTAAAGTATAAATGTTATAAGTATGTTTAAATAATATTACATAACTATATAGACATAAAAGAATTATAGTCCCTGGGGATATGCCGCTAAAGAAACTGTTGCTATTCATTCGTTCTTTCATACACAATTTTATGTAAATAATTACGGTTGAAATGCACCAGAAGCATTAAATATTACAAAAGTAAATTTTCTAAAATTTTGTAAAAAAACACAAGGTAGCTTTAAGTCACCTTCTCGCTTGTTGCATTCAGTCTCAATCTTGATTGCACCATGTAAATACGCCTTCTTATTAGTTACTCATAAATCAGTAGAAATAGAAACTTAATATTTCAAAAGTCCTAACTAAAAATCTAGGATGGTATTAAGTGAGGTTGGTTAAGAAAGATGATTGACGGGGGAAATCATGGTGTGGTGAGGGTGTTTGGCTTACCTTGTACACATACATGAGCGTTAGGGTGTGACATATAATTAATGGTGTGATGGCTGGATATTGGTCTATATAGGGAGAGGGTTTATTTGGGCCTGGTAGCCAGAAATAGACGCCCCTAGTCGCCAACACCAACTTCCTAACCACTATTGTGCTACCAACTTCACCCCCTCAAACCACTCACAACTTTAAAACAATAACCCACCAAAAACCGGTTTTACTCAACAGATAATTTCATATTTCAGATGAAATATACTTCCTAAAAAGTTTTTCTTAATTTAATAGGATTTAAAGATATAGAGCCGCAGATAGGTATAAACAATGTTGTAATAAATAAACAGATTAGTAGCGCCAGATTAATATTTTATTTTCCTCTTGTTTGAAGTCATTGTTTACCCTTGACATATTGACATTCGGTTTCGCGTACAAAGGTAGATTGAAGAGATGTTATATTACATCGTTCTGCAGTGTCACTACTAATATATATGACCACGGTTACCTGTGTTCATTGAAGTTGATTGGCTGCAGCACTCTTATTTGTATCAAATATGAAAGTAGGCACTTGTGTTCAATGAAAAATTTGAAGTGGCGTCTATCAGGACAGAGGGAGGAAGTGATACAGGGCCTCATTTACTAGTCCCTCCCAACTCCACTCTAGCGAGCAGTCTTCTATGATCTCTGAGGCCTTTCTCCCAGGACCTGCATTATTATGTTTCATTCTGATGTAAATTGCAAGGAGGTCACAAGCGAGGCATGGTGTTACCAACTTACAATAGTTGGATTTTCATAGTTATCAGGCTTTGGATTTTCAGTTAGTCGATTTGAGAAGGAGTCCTCCAAAACACATGTTTCGATGCCTCTTTCATTAGATTCTAATCGTCTTTATCAGTACTTGAATGGGCATTAATAGTTTGTCACTCTTTTTAGAGATTAAAGAAACAAAAATCTGAATACCGCTCCCCAACCTCCAGGGATTGTGTGAGCTGAAATACGGCCAAAGTAAATAAATTGAATTATAAGTAACATCATTCAATAAGAATCTTTCTAAATTATATAGCTTTTTTCTTAGTGTATTTTTTTGACATTGAACCTAGAAATCCGATCGTATGTAACACAAGAATAATATATTAAAAGCATGTTTTATATATAATTTAGTACACACCTAATTCTTACATTAACTCCTGTTTTCTTATAATCATCAATAATTTACTTTATTTTGTATTTATTTACTTTTGTATTTTTACTAATGTATAGTAAAAATAACGAAAAAATCCTCTTTTGTTTTAGGAAAAAGTTTTTCCCTGACGATAATAATCTCTTCAGCTCCCAACCAGGTGGCTACCTATAATAAGGCCATAAAGGTAACTGTTGATGGTCCCAGAGAACCCAGATCCAAATCTTCTGGTAAGTTCTTTGCAATATTTTAAACTTAACCTTATGTTTATATAAAATTTAGACTAGAACTGATCTCGGAATCATTACCTGTGATCTGAGATAAACATAGAGTAGAATATTCGTTTTTTCAATAAAATGAGTTAAAATCTCAAGTTATAATTATTACATAAACATATAATAAAATCGCTTTCTGTAGGCTAAAGATAGTATAATTGTATGGTCAAGTTCGGAACTAATTTCTCCGCACTAATACTTTCCAGTCAAATTATTTGAGTTCTTTTGATTAATCAAAGTACATCATTCTTGATGACTATTGCTTCCAAGTACTCAAATTCTACCAAATCCTTTGTTCATGTTCGATACATGGTCTTTTCGTTACTATTTGTTAACAATCGTTAACAATTTACCTGTAAAACAGGAAAAGATGAAAGAATTCGTCTTTTAGACATGAAAACTATTCATGGCGATGAAAATAATATTTTAGTAGATTAATACAGAAACCCTTCTTGTGTTAGAAAAATTCTAAATTAGCACTCAACTCATTCCAAGAGTTGCAATGCAATCTCATTTATTCTGTTCAATGTAAAGACTGTGACAAAAGTTACGATGGAGAAATGAGGCGTTTCTACATAGGCGAGGCCTATCGCCATAGGCGAGGCCTATCACAATATAGTTATTCAATGGGTTGAAAAGGTGTTTAACAGACCTTCCATTTCATGCAGTGAACGCTGCACATCTTCCACATGCAACAATAGCACTATTTTGTTCAAAATTTTACTACTTTGTCATAAAATAGTATGCAGTTAATACTAGTAATATTGACGTTAATTATTAGACGAAAATTGACGATAATTGACTAGTTATTTGACGAAAAGGAAATTTGTTTCAGCGTTAGGTAATTTATATATAGAATTTATTGAAAACATAATATTAAGTTCAATTCTACCTAATCAAGATAAATGGTTTGGATATATTGACGTTGCATATGTTTTTGACACAAATTTATGAATAAAGTTGCTTTTTTACGGTATTAATTTTATTGATACCAATATTTTAAATCACAACAAAAGAAGAAGTAACTTGTGAATTGCCTTCTTAAATATCCTTAATACATTGATTACCTAAAGCGTTACGTTTTAATATATATATATATATATATATATATATATATAAACTCCAAAAATTGTTCTTGACCTCTTCTATTCTATTCTATGTTTTGTTATTGAGGGCTAGGTCAAATAAAAAAAATAAACTCCTTCCTAGGCTGACGTTTCGATGTATTTGTACATCATCTTCAGGGCTAAAATCAGAGTAAGAACTATAATACATTTACCAAAACAATCTACAATGTTGTAGACATTGTAACAACTGTATGTGAGTTGTAGATTGTTTTGGTAAATGTATTATAGTTCTTACTCTAATTTTAGCCTTGAAGATGATGTACAAATACTTCGAAACGTCGGCCTAGGAAGGAGTTTATTTTCTTTTATTTGACCTAGCCCTCAATAACAAAACATAGAAGATATATATATATATATATATATATATATATAATATAACTTACCAATGTACTTGTTTATGTCTAAGTGTTATTCTGCCCTTACCAGAAATGTTAAATTTTTAGACATGTCTTTGAGGGCATTAAGAGTTTACTCCCTTGAACTCCTTAATTACGACATTCGTAACATTCCTTCTGTCGCTCACTCATTTGAATACTGTGTACCTTAGATAGACAAAACTTTAATGGGTGACGAGGAATGTTATCTAAATGTAGTAAGAGAACTCTGATTAATGTCATAGTTTTACCATTTCATTAGTCATTGGACACATTTCCTAGGCTTGCTCGTAATCTTGACTTTAACATCATTTTTTTCAAGTGGTTATAAGATGATAATTTGTTAATTACGTAGTAACACTTCTAGGGACTGGAGTACAGGTTAGTATTTATAAAATTACGTGTAAATATAATAATAAAATCTACAGAAATCAGACTGGTAAACTAACACCTGCATTCTGTAATTAACAAAGTATTACACAAAACAGTGCCTACTTATTATTTTTACATATAAATAATGAGAACTATGATTTCAAATAGAGGGTAAAATGATCACATATGACAGATCGCTATTTCTAAAAAAAATATTATTGAGTCCTGTTTAATTAAATTTAATATATCAAATAATATAAACATTAGTAGTGGTTTATTCAAATTAGACTCAATATTAACGGGAGTTCTGTCTACCAAAGTTAACAATGATGTCTTACTGGCTTCTTCTGAACCTCTTTGTTTACCCTTTTTTGTTCAGCTTTTTGTTTCCTTCCTTTTGAGCCCTTTAAACTACTTCCCTTGCCTCCCTCCCTTCTTAATACCACACCAGATATCTGATTTCACTTGTTTTGATTCGGGTGTGACTCTAACGAAGACTAGTTGGTTTGGTTAAAAGATCTTAGCCCTATTTCTGAATTTCTTACTGTGCATTGTACTTAATCCATCATCATTAAATCTATCATTATAATACATAATCCATTATTAACTGATGGCTTTAAATTAAAAAAACTGATAACAAGTAATTTTGAATTATGAAAAACTAGTTTTTATTGAAACATCTACTTATATTCTGATGCTGATTGGCTTCAAATCGAACAAATTACTTTCATTTCAATAAACAAAGAACTGTAAATCAAGCACTAAAATCACTAAAACAGTAAACTTGAGAAATCAAATAGTAAAATCATTTAAAATTTATAATATTAACGAATTATCCTAAAATATTTTATATCATTTCATAGATTTCATTTTTTTCTGGAATCTAAATCTGATTAACCTTTCAGTGTAAAAGTAGACAATCAAAATTATGTGATCTTTTTCTTGGTGGATGCTATCATCCCATCTGCAGCAAAGAAAAGGAAGAATTCATTGAGGTAGGCTCTCTGTTCCTACCATCACTAGGCAACGCCTGTGATATTCTGAACTTATTAGTGGGTGTTATTTAACTCCTTAGTTTCAGTTTTAATCAGTTTTAGGTTGCTAAAATTTATTGAACGGTTACGGCAACTACGCTATTGATCAGATAGATTTTGATGACTTCCCATACTGGTTATAATACGGTTAGTAGTTTCTTGAGCATAACTTTATTAAGGGGAGGTAAGAAGTGGTTTTTTAATTAATTTAACGTTTTTTTTATTTATAACGCAATCTTTTCTTCAGAAATGAAGAAATTTTTACTTCAACGTAGTATATAAATAATTATGTGACTGACATAGAACATTTTTAATAATAAACTTAAATGTTGTATTATTCAAGAAAAAGTATTAATGAAGATACGAGTATGTCTTTTTCAAATTGGCCATGATTTGGTTGGTGGCCACAGGCTCACGTAAACAGTATTCTATTTATACCGCTTGAGCAGGAACTAGTGACTAGGCACTGAAGTCGACTACAGTAGTGAGCCAGCGCGGCCAACAAACAGTGTCTTGCCAGCGACCAAACTCTCAGAATAAACAAGTGTAAGAGGTTGATAGAGGCACTACCCTACTTACGAATATTCAAGTTCCTCGGACATCCGAGTTAACGAAACGGGATGTTCAGAGGTCAACCCTCCACTTCTTCTTCCATTGAAAAGTGCTGGGAGGAATAAGAAAAATAATTTGTTATTCAGAATCATTGTTTTAAGTTTATTATATTATTTTGTTTTATTGTATAAGTTACTTGGATACTTGAACAAGCCTTAAACATTCAACCCCCCCCCCCCCCCCCTACCACCACCCCACTGTAACGACATACGAACAAATTCTGCAAACAAACAGCTTGTCGGAACGTATTTCGTTTGTTCATTGTGGGTATATCATTGTGAAAAGTAAGAACACATAGTAATGCACTTGTGGAAATCATGTATACTCATGGCGTTAGATTCAAACCATAATAGCCATTTAGGATCACACTCCAATCTAAACATTCCTGACCATTATAGATCATTAAACAGTCTTTTATAAACTTGTTTTGGTTTCTAATATTTGTCAATAAGAAAGATTAACTTCCATGATATAGGTAACAAGGTGTATGTATAAACATTAACTGATTATAATGTGTATATAATTCCTAAATTAATTAAACCCTTATGTGATAGACCAGGACAAAGGTCCGTCTGGTCTAGTCAATGCAAGTATGCACTAGATTGAATGTCACTGTAGATTGAATGTTCACCATTCTTCTAATTAAACAGCCCACTGGCCCAGGGCTGGTCAGGCTACTCAACAATTGTTTTTACATCCATACTATATTTCAACTATTCAGTTAAGGTTTGCTGAGACTTTATTATAGTTTTGGATACAACTGTTTACTCCCCTCACATCCACCTCAGCAATAAGTGCACAGCTTTGTTCTACGTTTACCAGATACAACATTGTGTTAACTAAGTACGTGCTACTTCACGTACGTTCTACTACCGAGTTCTTTTTGATGTGATTGTCATTTATTTTGGTTACTTGATATAATCTATAAATTTTGTTAATCAAAATAAGACTTGATGGAATAATGACTACTTTTCTGTCCATTATCTTTCCTTAAAGAGCAAATCTCTCGTCATAGGAGGAATAATGATACATATGAAAATTAAATTCTCTACAAGTATCCTCGTTGAAATCAGACTTAAAGGTTTACATCAGTCATAAACTTTCATTTCATTGAAATGTAGGACCGATATAGCAACAGTAATCTACTATTATAAGAAAGCGCGTTTGTTATAATCATAGATACACTCATTTTGAGTAAGCAAAGACATAATAATTATTTTGTGATTCAAGAATATTGGATAAATCAACTACTTAAATATAATAAATAGTTGATGTACCTATTTCATGCATATCCGAATTATTAGTGTTACCTATATTTGAGTATCTACTATTTCGATTCCAAAATATAGTTACTATTTCTTAAATACGGTTACGACTTGAGTAATTTCCTATCTTTATTTAATATGATTTGACACAATTACACTTCTACAGTTCCTTTGGTCATTGTACTAAGTAAAACAAACTGCTTTATTCATTGAAAATCATAGCGGTTTTAGAACTTGATGAAGGCTAAATCATGATACTACTGTGAAATGGTAAAACGTTGATAAACAGCGTTGATGAAGAGTAGAAGCAGGTTTTGAGTACAGAGAGAGGAATGTGATTTTAATTTCCTAGTTGAACATGGCGGTGTTTTGAGAAGGGATGCTGGTGCAAGGGCTGAATCAGGGCTTGTTGCAGGGGGTTTTCATTAGAACACTTTCAGGGGATGCAAATGAAGGGTAAAGGGTGTGGGTTGTTTTCGTGAGGGAGGTCGGCTGCCTCTCCAGCCCTTCCTGTTATGTAATAACCTCCTAACTACTCCCCAACAAAAATCACTTATTTTGTACATCTCTTTATTACGCCTTGTGTTGCGTTGTCGTTACCACTTTACTTTAAATTCCTAATAACCTCTAGGAGTTTGACTCTCTCCAAATTTTCTTTAATAAACTTTCAAATTCTGAATATTTTAAAACACCTAAAATCATTGTAACTGCTGGCTTCAATTTTTAACTTTTCTTTCCGGTAATTTGACTCGCTCATAAAATGGGAACCAAATAACAAGTGAGCTAGAAGTCTAGAAGTTTTCATGGTAGAAATAAACAAATTTAATTAATTAGGAAAGACCAATTTTACTAACATTACCATTAAAAATTTTACTAAACTATTAAAAATATAAAATAATAAATTAAAACACATAACTCTGTTCATTATTTCTATATTGTAGTCGATTCTTTTATAAGGAGTTGTATTAGTGTTTAGTTTCACCATGATCCACCATATAGTGTGACCCAGAATCATGTTCACAATGTTTGACTTCAGTCTTTAGTAAAACTGTTTAGAATTTATTCAAAACATAATTTTTCATAATCAGAAAACTATGATTTTTATTAATTAATGCTATTTTTAGTTCAGCACTTACAACAAACCTTTTGTAGCTAGTAGTTTAGAAAAAGAAAATGAATTTTTATTTACATTGTCCAAAAACTGTAGTGTCATGTAGACTAAGAGCATTTCCAGTAAAATGTCTATTTTATTCATGAACGTTGTTACTTGTACCGGGACCAAGGCTTGTATGATTCTCTCGTACAAACTTTTGGACACGCACCACCCATCTACACAACCACACACATACAAATAAATAGCTTCAAAACAACTTTTGAAAAAAAATGACTCCGGCTACCTCAAAACACTTGTAAATTTACCAAAATTTTTAAATAAATTGGTTTCATGATTACTGTACTTTACTTATAGTAAAGTAACAAAGCATGGCTTAATAAATTTCATTCTAACACTCTCAAACAACTAAATTCCACATTAGTGTATACTAATAAATATTCTAATAAATATAATAAATATTCTAATTAGTTGAATCCTACATATTAAATATTGATATTCTATATTAAATAAATTACCAATAAAAAACGTTATTTAAAAGTGAATAAATTTAAATTGTATGTTAATTACACAGAACAAGAAACGGATAAGATTTAGTATGATAAGGCTTCCTTCTGGTAATTTATTACAAGAAACTATGCGCCCAGCATCAGTATAGTTTTGTTGGGTGCCATTTAGCTATCTTTCACTTTAGGTCTCAACGCAGTTGGTGTTAAATACAGGGCTTGTAGAGGGCAATACTGCCCTCTAAGTTTGACCTTGATGAGGTGGCCTTGAGAAGCGCATGATGAAGTTAGGAGGTGTGAAGCCAGCCCGAGCTGCCACAGCCGCCCTGTGCAGTGCCGACAACACATGTCTGCAGTCAAACTGTTTACCCAATCTTCATAAACAGAGCTCGTCCCGGCTCTTTACGATCCTCCTCAGCATAACAACTCTAGTTTTAGTCATGGAAACCATTTCGGCTTTGTTGTTACCGCTATTTTTGGCCCCCATCCGGCCACTAATGTAGCTGTAGAGTGTTTAACAACACTTAGACAAAATCAAACAAAGCTTCACCAATAATCCGCAGCTACTACATTGCAGCAGCCTTCACAAAGACCTGTCTACTTATTTCAAAGAATATTTAAAACACGATATTTATTTTCAATTCATTATATCTAATAATCTCTTAATCTATTAATCTCAATTTTAGTCATATATTTGTCTTTATAACTGGATTAATAAGAGTAATTTGAAACATTTGAAAAATATTCAAAAATTTTACAATATTGAAAAGTATAGCCATTTTACACTTCAGCTGCAAGCGTTTAAAATTAAGTATGGTGAATTATTCATAGTGAAATATAGCTCTTTCAATATGGTAAACAATATATTTCAATATTTATGTTTTATGGGTGAACAATAGAAAAATGAAAACATGACAATGAGCAAAGAAAAAAAAATCATTTCCTTCCTTTTTATTCGTTTGTACCGTTCATGAACAACGTGCGATCAATATATTTAGTGGATTTGATTTTTCTGTTATCATGGTAGTCATTTCTTTGAGAGTACAGTCACGAGTGTGCCTACTACCATATGTAGCACTACCAATATTGTCTTGTAAATACTTTTAAAAAAAACTTTTTTTCGAATAATTATCAATCAACTAACTTTTACATTCTTTCCCAGTGACCAATAACTCACGTTATTCTAAAGAGAAATTGAAACAACGCTGTAATTTTAAGGTGGTTTCGAAAAAACATAATGATAAGGACCCAAATGAAAATTAAATGTATCCATATGCTGTATTATATATATTGTCAACGGATAGAACTTTTTAATTTTATAATATATGATATACCAATAATTTTTTTTATATCAATATCATTTAATAATTTGTATTCAACATATATTTTATTAAGGTGCAACGATATAGAAATTTATGCAACAGAAGCTCCATGATTTAGCAACATCAGAAAACCATCAATACACTACCCCAATTGTGGGTTTGTTATTTCAAATAAAAGCTCACTTTTATGAGTCCACATTTTATGAAAAAAAATTAAATAATATATATAAAAAATATTATATTTGTAGTATTGAAATCTCTAGGACACTTTTCTTGAACATAGTTTTATGAATATTACTATTACAGCTCCTTCCGAGTTCTTTTAAACAAGACGGAGAGCGTTAAAATTGCAGTGAATAGTTATTGTTAAAGAGAAGTGCACGTGACATATGAAGGGGTCAGATATGCTAAATAATGATCTGACTACGGGCGAACCGTTGAGAGGAGGGACAGCGCGGCACGTGGACCGGGCACTACGCCTCCGTCTTAATTCTCTTCATTAGGCCCTCGACACGCACTCAAGTTCTCACACACTGCAATACTCTACCTCATAATTAAAAACAGTCTTGAAAAGTACACAATAAACATTAGAGTGTCGCACACCAACTCTATGGGTTCAATATCTTCTGGGAGGGGATACAACTCCCCTCCAGGGCAAGGAGTGGTGAATGACGTAACCAAATAATGGTCACTTATCTCAAAACAATAGCACATTTCAAAATATTTAATAATCAATCGGATTTTAATGGCTCCACTTATTTTATTTTTATTATGTGGAGATCATTCCATATAATGTTAGCTTTTCAATGAATAAAAAAAATTGAAATGGTATACACTCATCTTTACAGTAAATATACTTCAACTCAAAATCAAATTAATTGCATTAGTGTAATGTACAATCTCACTTCTATCAATTATTTCGAAACCTTAATCATTGTTATAGCACAGCATTGTACTTACAGATAGACTTAATATTGAGTCTTTTTAGCGTAGCATTTTTCATCCAATACACCACATTCGTGATTTCTCTCCAACTATATTCTTACTAAGACAATTTATAATACTCACTTTAATGTACCTAGAATGATCAGAATATCGGCAAAAAATTTGTATCATTTTGATCTTTAGTTTAGTTTAGTTACAAACCAAAGTAACACCAAACCTTGTTGCACCAACAACTGTATGTTGTAAAATATAATAATAATTAATAGTATCAAACGCTGAGACATATCATCAAATATGGATTTAGAGCGACTCAACATGTTTAATTTCTTATAACTTTCAAATCATATTTGTTCCAACTCACTATAATTTATAATAACTAACTATAAATTATAGTGAGATTGTGTTATATATATCATATTTTAAATGCATTGGTTCAGGAAACATAACTTGTACCTTTATATATTATTTTAACCTTATTGTATCTTACTTATATTTTAACATAATCATTATTATATGTTATATGTATATCTTACACAAGCATATATACATCACACAAATGTGCAGTTAATCTAGTATTTAATTGTATTGGCACGATGTAGTAAATAACGATAACGGAGTCTCCGTCCAAACAGGTTATACCACCAGCTATAAGGCACTGCTGTCCACAGAGTATTTGCTTTAAATATTTAAAATTGTTCGCTTATTACATACTGCAATAACTAATTCAAGAGATATCCATAGTTTTTCAAAATAAAGTAGAGTATAATAAATACCCATAGCCATTATTTGATAATGAACTTTTTAAGCTAATGTAAACAATTCCAATAAATTGAGCATGTTTCCATTATTTGAATTTGAGATTCACTATCTTGTCCCTTCTAATAGTCAAACAATTCAGATTTTTCTCAAATTCTAAAGCAAGCTTTTTTTCTAGTTTGATTTCATTATAACTCATAAAGTATCATATTCACAAGCTTTCAAATTCAATTAGAAACCAACCTTTTTATTTTTACAGAAAACTGATCATTATTGTTTTGGATAAATACACAATCACTTTTTAGTTCATTCTGATGACAGTATCATCAAAATTTCACCTATCTAGAAAGTATTATTAAGGTTAAAAAATATGATGCATCATATACCAAAAAGTATACAACTCACCTGCGCTGTAAAGTTTATTTTTGTGTATAATATAAATTCGACAAAACAAACGGTGAAACCTGTAGCTTGTTACAAACTTTTGGATATATACCTAAACACCCACGTACACTCACAAATCTGTCAAAATCGAATTTGTTCGTGACTGCTATACTTGACTTACAGTAATGTAAAAATTATCGTGTATGAATGTTAAAAGTTAAAACCCATTAAATCTATTAGTCAAAAAATATAACTTATTCTGTTATTACATACTATACTATAATTATATTATAAACTTATAACTATAAATTTTTATAGATATTCTAATATTATTTTACAAAATTATTACGATAAAGTGAAGAGGGTTGAAATTTATCAGTACTTCTCATTTTGCTTTAGTAGTCTGAAATATTTTTTGCTTTTTACATTTCAAAATAAACTCGTTAATTTCACTTCAAGAGTCTGTACTATTGGTTTTTTCTCGTTACTACTAAAACCTTACTTTTAAAATCTAACAATTGATTATAATTTTAAATAAAATAATCATATTCAGATTAAAAAAAATTTATGACATTAATCAATAAAAAAATTTAATCTTCAGTGAAGATTGAAAAGCATTAAAATAATTTTAAATAATTACAGGAAAAGTAAATTATATTTTAAGAATTTAGTGAACCACGTTGTATATTCTAAATCGCAGATCCAACGATTAACATATTTTTATAGATGCTTTTAATATTTTAGCATTGTTGCCAAATGAAAAATGTAATAAATGAAGTAATCAGTTGACATTTATGCTAACACAACAAAACAGATTAAGTTGCTCAATATTTTTGGACAAATGAAGCCTAAGACTCACAGGAGGGTTCATTTATTGGATACAAAACTAAAAAGGAAAAGAAAAGAAACGATTCTAAATTCACTGAGCATACGTTTAAGTTTCCTTTAAGAGTTAGTTAATACAGATTATTTTCGAATTTTAAATAAATTTCTTTCATATTTACTTCTGTGAAATGTAAATTTAATTTTGAATAATTCTATTCTACTTTGTGCTTAGTGAATACATACTAATTAAGAGGGCTTAATTAGCCCTCTAACTGAATTCATGCGTATTGTAACATTTTCTTCTTATTACAATCTTTTTATTATTATTATTATTATTATTATCTTTAAAAAAAACTACTGTACTTCCCCCCTCTTCTGTACTAAAGTACCCCAGCAGTTAGCTTCAACACCTCCAAGAAGCTCAGCACTTTTGCTGGTTCCAGCGGTAAAAGTTTTTCTATGGTTTTGACGAGTGTCCCGAAGCACCTACCTATGTGCAGCAAAGTTGCCTTACATTCAGTCAGCAGGTGCAACGGTGTTTCTTCCTCTTCTTTGCACAATCTGCATAAACCATCATCGATAATGTCCATTCAGGTGAAAGTAACTTCCTTTCTCCTTCTTCGGGGCAGTCATCTTCGGGTCCTGAGGTGCACTTGTGGGAGGTTGGCTCCCACTAGTTAGCGCTCTTGGACCATCTGCGCTTCCGGAGGATGGTCTCCGGACTTCTTTCTTCTTAGTATTAGGAGGAAATCCCTGTATCTCTATGAGTGGTATTTTGTCCGCTCTGGCAGATCACCGCATACCGGTGTAAGGCTATTTACTCAAGGGGATCACCTGGTACTCTTGAGGCTCCGCTCATAATACAGTAACCCCTCTATCATCCATCCTTCGGCACGGATCGCATAATGCCTTAGATTGGTCCTGGGATAAAAGGAGGGGGATTTGGGGATTAGGAAGGATGTGAAAGGAATGTGGTCAGGCCCAGCCCCTGATCTCCTTCTCCTCCTCTTTCGTTTGTCCCTGCATGTAGCAGGTTAACAGGGTAGCTCGTGAAGGCCGAAAGTCGGAGTTGAGTGTTAGAGGCTGAGGCGCTTAATCACTCCATTACTACCCCTTATTAAAATTTAAATTTAATAATTAAATTTATTATTGCAGTTGGAAAGGATATACAATTATTGTATTGTATTTTAATTTATTTTTTATGTAGATTTTATTTCAAATGATATGAATGGTTATGTATTATTTAATAATTATTACCATAAAATATGAATTACTTCACTTGATAAATGGTTATTAAGTAATATTTTAATTTTAAAAATAAATTATATATCATAAATTAAGTGAATACAAGTGAATGTCACCTGACATCAATTAAGCATCAATTACTGCACGGTAATGATGGTAACTGTTAAAAATGATTCTTTCTGAAATAAGAATTTATTCATGGAGAACCAAGACTATCAACCAAATATTGATGTTATTGAATATTTACTTCCAACAAATTCCGATATACTTAAAATTTTATGTAGATACTGGGCAATAAGTAGTATACCAGCACTACCTCAGTATATGCGACGAATACGAGAACAGTCCCAAATACACTCACTATCAACTGACTAACTTTGATGACAAGATATAATAAGATTGTACATATTATCATAAACTAGCAAACGTACCTGTCTTTGACGGAATAAAAAATTCTATTTACTTGGTACTCCAAAATGGTTCATGGAAGAACAAACAGTTGGAACCTCTGATTCTTGAGCAAGTAAACTACAACAGTTGACCATGTGAAAAAAACTTGGTCCCGCTAACTTGAATTCCTGCGTTAGATAAATTTTCCCCTTACAACTTAGTTCACATCATTGCGAAATAGACTCTGACGGGACTTTGCAATCGTTTCAACGGAAATAGATAGTGGCTCGGCAACTCTGTTAAGTTAGCAAAATACAGCTTAAAGGCTCATAACTTCTTTTCTACACTGAATTTTCAATCCATTCAGAGCCTATATTTTAAGTTAGACCTACACAAATCGACCGTCAAAGTTTCAGCTTTATATGTCTTATGGTGGCTGAGTTTACATGTGACAAAATTTTGCGGACAAACCGACAGAAATTTTTGTAAGGGTGGATTCGGTTTCTCCAATGTATGAGATGTAAAGAAAACTTGAAATGAGTCAGTTCCAAGCAGTGTACAGACAAAATCATTCTTTTATTTATATAGATGATATGTTCAATTTTCCAAAATTTCTTTTGATAAAATCTTACTGTAACAAAAAGTAGCAGTAATGAAGAAGTTAAAAACCAAGTCTTTAATGTTGTGAAATAAGGTCAAAATACACAGATTTTGCTAAAAAATTTAACTGAAATATGTGAGAATAATTTAGAATATAAATAGTAAAAGCAACAGAATATTATGGAAAAAATCTTTTCACAAATAAAAGCATAGAATTTTCTAAAGGGTACGAAATCAATTTTCTGAGGTGTTGAACAAATGAGTATGTTGTAGCTAATAAAAGAGAGGATTTTGAAGAAATGATTTGTTGCAGGTCTGCACTACGGAGGCCCTCTGCCGCCGGGTTACCCAATCCCACTGCTGCCGCCCCAGTGGCTCGACGCTGCCTACCTCTCCTACTGGAGTCCCCTCTGCAAGTTGCCCCAGCCGGCCGCCTCCCCCAAGGGTAACCTATCGATTGCCTTTGCTCACCCATTGTCTCGTCTCTGACTCACCCGGCAGATTTTCTATTATTCCCTCTTGCCCCCGGTGCTTTGGGGCTTACCGAATAGTGCCCACTAACCCCCTACATTATGCAGATCCGGGAGGGTGGCTGACGCTGGGTTTGTTGTATTATTTATCTCGAGGGGACCATCCCTCCCTTCATCATAGCCCCTATTATTTCCCACACATGGGCTCTGCACGACTTTACTTTCGAGGTCTAATAACAACTTAGTTTATCTCACGCTGCAATTTGGCAAGGAGATGTAGAAGAATCTCCACTTCACTTTCTTCTATTCATAACCTTAACTTATTACATTTGTAGGTCTATAATAATGGATAAAATTATAGGTGCACAATTTATAACACTATAATTATAGTCAAAGATAAAAATTAATTTCCTCGTTTATTAAGTGTTTTTATGTTATTCCTTCACATTATAATTTTTTTAACCGGTTATGATTTCTTCTTGTTTCATTATGTAAGTTATGTAATAATAACTTCAATTTACCCTTTTTACTTTACTATAAGTAAAGTATAGTGATCGTGAAAAAATTCGATCTCGAGATTTTGACGGAATTACATGTTTTGAGGTACCAGAAGTCGTTTTATGACGTTTTTACGATGATGTCTGTGTGTGTGTGGGTGGGTGGGTGCGTGTGTTAGCATTGCTTGTTACCACGCTACGGTCCAGAATCTTTGATGGATCAAGTTGATATTTTACACAAAAATGGGCCCCATTTAGACGAAGATCCCTATTGTTTGGGAAGAATTATGCATGATGGGAAAGTCACTTTTTTTGCCAAAAACCGTTTTTTTTAAAACATTTATTTCTCCTAAACTGATAACTCTAGAGTTTTGAAATTTTGACAATATCTTTGAAGTTACAAATGCAACAAACGAAAAATATATTCAGAATTTTAAGACAACAGGAAATATTTTTTTTTTAATAAAATGTAAAAATGTTGACTTATAATTCAATCTCAAACCTTGTGAGAGCGATACAAGCCATACTGTTTGACGGACAAAAATGAAACTATGCCTACAAATAGAACATTATATGGCGAATGAGTTGAGATATTTTTTTTTGAAATTACTTTCGCTAAAGGGGCGTTACAGTACGATTTGTGTTTTCAGAAAATGATTTTTTGACGCTAAACGGCTCGTTAAAAATAATGAAAATTTGACCAAAAATGGAAGAAAAAATTAGCAATTCACAAAAAAAAATTCATGAAGTTTCAATTACGGAAAAGAGCAATAACGATATAAAAACTGTTTGTTTATTCTAGACTAAGAGATCACCTGCTATACTTGTCGAATTTTTTGTATTTTTTTACATTGTTTACATTGACTTAGAAATTTTTTGAGCGAATCCACTGAGATAAAATTGATGTTTCTAATGGAAAAATGAAAATATATTATTGACTTATAAGAGATGTAAGAGGAATAATATTGTGCAGGTAAATGATAACACTCATTAAAAAAAAATTCGTATATATGTTATTTGACAAAGGGGAAGGAAATTGATCTTATTAAATACTAAGAAGCCATAAAATTCCCAGTATAATAATTCTGTTAAAAACCAAAAATGTAAAAGATAATTCAAAATTGAAATCTTTCGTTTAGAGATTAATAACTGTAATTATCGTACATCTTTAATTAACAAATCACCTTAAAACAACATTTTCTTCGCTGTTTAAGAAGTTTTTCAGAGAAAAAAAGAGTATTTTACTGTTTCAAATTTGAAAATTTTACATTAATATTCAATGTAGAAGGATGTCCAGTAAACGATGTAAGAAATCTACTGGCTATTTGAACATAGCCATGTTCTCTTGTAGGATACTATTTAGTTTCAAGAAATGTTCACTTTGGTTTTTCAAAAATGTTATTACTGTTGTAGTTATACTAATGAAATTATTTGCAAATAATAAATTATTTGTGATGTACAAAAATAAGCTTATAAATTGATATGTCCTTCAATCACTATCTGTACTACCTCAGGAATGACAGGCTAATAATTATATCCCATTTAGATGTTTACGTTATGCTTAAATGATACGTTATGTTTTATATACTCAAGAAATTTGACATTGAGTTACTTATAGTAAAGTAGAGTGTAGGCCACTCCATATTTTTTGTATTTTAATCGGATGGAAACTTTCATTTTTTTTCTTCCAATCTTAAAATGCGTGTCACACAAGTAAATCAAAGACCCTCCTGATGCCCATCAATGGAATCATCATCGACCCATTTTTAAACTCATAGTAATAAATGTAATAGTTTAAATTAATGCAAATTATTATAATTTCTAACATTTATAAAAATATCAGAATTTTAAATAATTTGTATATCATGAATATTATTAACAATATCCACCATTAAGTATACGTAATTAATTTAAAGTAATCGCAATTCATATATAACCTTAATATACTTAGATCAGAAATTAGTGAATAGCATGGTTTTAGACATGTAAAAGTTATGAATTCCTACTCAATTATTAGGCAGGACTAATCTTAGGAGCATAAAATCAAATAACTGTTACAACCAGTTTAGTTTGTGTTTATTTATTTTTTAAAAAATGTTTATTATTCTTAGCTGAAGTGTACAATTGTAGTTAAATCTTACCTGACGTAATATATAAAGTTAAATTAAGATATATGCTCAATTACCTGATAAGATATATCATATTGTTTAGGTTAGTGATAAATGTGTAATTAGTAAGGGAACACCTTGTAAATATACGGTCCCGATGCAGGGTTACTGTGTTGTAAACAAAAAAGAAAACACAAAAAACATTTAGATATTTTCATACATTAAACTATGAAAAAACAAATGAAACAAACTGAATTAGTACAAGAAAACAAGTAATATATGTAGTTACTTAATCATTATAAGTAACTAATAAGCCATTAGTGAATTACAAAATAACACAGTAATTCCATATTTAATAACTAAAACTATTACTTGTTTTCTAATTAGTACCCCGCCGATTCAAATAATTATCTCAAAATACATTTATTCAAATTCACATGACCTATTATCAAACTTATCAAAGTGTTTTTTAAATCTGAGCAACGAACTCAAAATGTAACATCTGCATTAAGTTATTTTATTTTGTAAAAAAGATACGGCATGTGCTAGCGACAAGAGTGCAGAATAGAGCACTTAAAGCGTGGGGTTGTGATAACTGGACAATTAAGAGATTGGAGGGTGCAGGCCGTGTTGCCAGACCTCGCGCGACTTAGGCGGGAAGGCTGCGGTGAACAGCCCCTAGCTGCCGTTAAGCGTCACCCTTCTTCATTCACTCCACCCCTCGGTCTCAATACAACTTTTTTTTCCCTTCCTTCGTCACCCATTCTCCCTCATTGTTCCCTTGAGAAGTTCTTTCATCTTTCAAATTAGTATCTTAGTTCATCTTAATTACCTCTTCATCCAGAATGTCTTTAAACTTCCGCTAATTTTCAGGCTATACCGTAAAAAAAAAATAAAGAATTAATTTCAAAAGTCACTTATTACAAATTGAACAGTTAATTTCATTTCAAATAATTTGCAATTGGAACCTCCTTCAGTCAGTACCACTGTATGATGAAAATAATTACACAAAGACCAGGATAAAATAAAGGAACACTCGTTAGCAAAGTTCCTCAGGTTTGAGCAAAATTTAAATACATTTGATACTGACCAAATATGTTCCTGCCATAGCAATTATTTATATACCAGAATTAAATTAACGCTCGGCACATGATTTTAATAAATTTTACTCTCGGCATCATGAGAGTAATAATTAAGTATGCTAGAAGAAGAAATGTTAAAAGAGGGTAAAATATTGATTTAAAATGAGATTTAGATGTCACTAATGAAACAAATTAAATAAAATGTATTTGCACGGATAATTAGAACGATGTTTACTTTTCTGCTAATATTTTTGTATTAAATAAAATTATATCAATAATAATTATTTTGCCCAGATTTTCTAGTTACTAAGGATTGATAAAGGTTATGCAAGCTTTTGTTAATTCGCAATGTGACAGATTCTTTCATGAAATTATGGGTTTATTTTCACTTAAAAGGCATTAAGTAACTAACACTTTGTTAACACTCGTGAAGCAGCCTAATTGTTTTCCTTGTTGCAGAAAGCAAAGATGCTGGTGGCCCCCTGGGCAGTCTTGTGGTGCCAGGACCTCCTCCACTGCTGTTTGCCGGGGGTAGTGCTTTCAAGCCACCCCCTACTTCACCCCCAAAGCCTCCCACGCCTCCAGTCCAGACAAAGCCTGCTAAGGACAAGAGTGCTGAAGAGACCCCACCCACCAAGACCCAGTTCTGGAGACCCTATTAGAATCTTACTCCCTCTCTCCTCTCTTCCACTCTCGCAATCTCCTATTGTGTAAATACATTATTTATTGATCTTGTATATAACTATGTATATATGTCAAGTGTACAAAATCTCACTAGAACTCTATTAGAGCAATTCTGCTGTTGTTATACACTTTAGATATTTAATTAGGGACTTGCAATTTTAATTACCATTAGTATGTACGTGTTTTAAAATTTTATTCATGTAATGTTTTATCTAACAGTTATCAAGATATAATTGTTTACATTTCGATTAAATATATATTTTTATTCTTATTGGATTGATCCGTTGAACCCCTCATCCCTCATACCAGTATTAAAGCAATTCTTTATTATTATGTCATACGTCATTTTTACAAACCTTTATTTACATTTTTTCAATGTGCTTAACAATTACAAGCTACAAATGCTAATATTAGAATGAAGAAACAAACCAAATTAATAAAACCCTCCATGAAAAACTGCTATGGCAGTTTAAAAAGACATCCTCTTGGTTATGTCTTTTTACGTTTTTTCCGGCCAATAATTTACAACTGTGTCATTAACAATTGTTATTACTGCAAATATAACAGTTACTATAATTGCATTAAGTGGAACAATGGCAATAAAGTTCCTTAAGTGTAGAACCTCTGCAGGCAATGACAGGAACCAAGAATTTTGAAAAATACTGTCTCTTACGATTTCCTCATGTAATTGAACTGATCAATTTCAAACTTTTCTCATGTCACTGTCATTGAGCACCTGAAATCTGTAGACCACTGAAACTGAATTTTATTGTATGGAAGTAACGATAACATTATTTTGAAAGATTTGAAACTTATTAAGAAGAAACTTGAAGTATAGTTTCAATATATACTTTGAATTTCACGAATTCTCTAACTCATTCTGTCGTTGGGGACAGAACCCAAATAAAAATTATGCTTCCATCCTCTAATGAACATCATCTACCCTCTCAACTTTCCATCCCCTTGAATAATTTCCTTCACTCTTGTCGAACAAAAACTTCCAACCTTATTTCCTTAATTCACTTCATTCTTCATGATCTCAAACTTTATTACCTAGTGAAAGCGGGTGACAAGTCTACTCGGTCATGTACAGGCTTGAGAATTACCAGACTCTTCCCTCTTTTCTTCTTCTGATGGACAGCCCTCCAAACCAGCGCACGATCGATAAGGCTTTCCACCAACATCCACTCCAACACAAGTTAACCATCCATATAAATTGTACTTTTCTTAGTTCATGTCATGAAGGAACAACAACAAATCAACTCTATAACAAAAAATATCTTCCCAAGTAGATAAATGAACGGAACATTCCGCCCCCACGGACCAACACTAGGAAACACTATGACGTAATTGCTGTTGTTTCCGGTAAAGAAGCATAAAAGACAGGTTAGAAGACTGTGCTAGCAGGAATAAGAGGTACAGAAACTGAAACAATCAGGAATGCCACCAAACCAGCACGCAATCCAGAGTATTTTCTATCTCCACCAACCTGAAGAAACCCATTCCTCTTGTGATTCTCTTAGTTATTGCTATGAGGGAAAGAGCTAGAAAGGTTTTTTTCCCTTCCACAAGAAAAAGACGGACAGAGCTGGGTGGTATGAATTTTCAAGAAACGAATTCCTTCTGAACGAACAATAAAATGCCCTTTTCTATATACTCTTTATATTGTTAGCATGTTCAGTTGGCCCCTGAAGGCAAATCTACTTCAAAAATGGTTGAGAGCAGGCAATTACACATGCCAGGTATGACGAGTAATTATTCTACTAAATAAAAATGTGTTCCACATATTTTATTGACACCTGAGATATATGTAGTTTAATTATAGTTTAATTAATTATTATAGTTTAATTTACGCACTCCTTGACGGTTTTAGACTTTATAAAAGAGTTAGCCATATCTTTAATACACAGTCGAAATTACATTTAAATTCGTAAACTGCATAAGTTAATTCAAGCAAAGATGACAACTATCTAAAATAGGTAAAGGATGAAACACTCGTTTAATTTCCATATCTTTCGTTAGAAAATTTATTTAATTTAATAGTTGAAAATGTATCATACTTAAAAATAAAGCAAATTATTCATAAACATTTAGCCTGTAAAATAATATTACGTATGATAAATTTTAATTTGAAGGCCTATGATCTTTACCAACAAGTTCTACTTATTTTGACAAAGAACTCTACTAGTTATGGGACGGGTGTTTCTGGTTCTAGTATTACCATGCTTAATATATTATAAAGAGGTACACCACTCTAAGTGAAAGTAATAATGATTAATGTAAGAAGGAATTACGAGTTTTAAAATGTAAATATATTTCAACATAAATTAAATTGTGTGGCTGAGAGGTCTGACGTGTTTTAGTTTTCTTTTATACCGACGAAATATTTGATTATACAAATTACTCTCCCGCAGATTGCTTGCATCCAGACCTTTGGCATTCAACCTGTGGCTTTTTAAAATATGTCAGTCAGCTTTTTTATAGTGTTCCTTTAATTTTTAATTATTTCTGGTCATTTCAAAGCAGAAGTAAGAAATTCATTTAAAATTAAACATTGACGGAAATACTAGCTATTATAATTTATAACTGATAACTTATATACGTTACCCAAAATTGTCCTAGAACAACGTCAGTCCTGATTCTTCAGCCATTCGACTTCGAATCTCGGAGTACTGAGCTGTTGAGTATACGGACAGTTCTTCGATATCGTAGAAAATCTGCAGATGATTTTCATCTATTTTGACTGGGAAAAAGAGATGATATGGAAAACATCATTAGATTTAATTTGCTGGAGGTGGGCCTGCAGATAGTCCCGTCAGGTGGTCAAGAGCTATTGGACAACGGTTTCAGCCCTTTAGAAGTGTATCTGCGACTGGCCCTGCCTACACAACATATTATGTGTTTGCTTCAACTCTTAAAACTGATGGTATATTTGTTTACGGTGTCAATGATTTCATTGCCGATTGCTCTGAGTACCGGTATCCAACGTCAGTCCTCTCCATTTCCACTTGAACAAGAGTTCAAGCTTTGAGCTTTAGTGCACGTAACTTTTTTATATATTTAGCAAAACTACCAATACATAGTGCTCATTTGTCGCAATCCCTCAATTTCATTACCATTAGACTTTTTAGAAAGTTAATGCGCTTTTCTACCTTCTTGGTTGTTCTAAGACAGTTCTGTATTAAAACCCAAAACTGTTACAGAACATTATTTATTGATTTTCTAATTTAAGTTAAATACTTAAAAATTTATTTAAGCTTACATACTAAATTTAAGCTAAGAATGTGAATATTTGTGGATATGATGAATAACTATTTTTGTGACCCTTACTTACATTTTGTTAAGTTCTTCCTTCTTTACAGATCAACGCCAAATTAAAGGTTCTTCGAGGATGCGATACAACATTGGGTCTCTCAGATTACAAGGTCATTAGCAAAAATGTAATGGCCATGTTTCAGTTTTTATTAATATCTGTTTTTTAGACATCTATCATATTTATTTGATTGAATTAAATTATTGAATTTTATTTATTATATTAAGTTATCAAACTAGTTGATAAAGATTTGAGAAAACTTCTTTATAAAGCAATTATAGCAATACTGAAAGAAGCTCCAAATGCTCTATTACCCGCTGTCCCACATACAGAACAAAAGATTGTGCCGATCGAGTACTATTTCAGGTACTTCCGATGTGGAGCCCTCACGGTAGAGTGGCACGCCCTTAACTGAAATGGATGCCAATAATGAGCCACACCTTCCAGATCTATGTAGAACAACTCTAACGGTGAAAGCCTATAAGTGAGGTGCTCAAACAACACAAGCTGATTTCCAATATTATGTCGAAATAAATTATATACTTTCAGTTATACATGATGAGCACATGCAGAGAGTAGTATTTATAATAATTATGCAATTGCCAATATATGTAATGGACTTAACAGATACACCAACATCTCTTTTATAGATTTAATAAGTAACTGTACCGTAGAAGTTAAACTGTACCAACAACTGAGGTTGTAAAACAACTTTTTTGCAAATATAATTTCCTATTTATTTAGAACTATCCTAATTAATTAACTACAGTTCAGTTAAATAAAATCTGAGTTGACGAGATTTCCCGAACAGGATTCACAAAGTACTCTTATAATTGACAGATGCTGTATGGATTAACCACTGAAGCAACCAAACGAAGTGAGTTATTTTATGGTACATACATTTTGAACTACTGGTATTGAACACCAATCTTATTATTCTTTCCACTTTATTATTAATGAAAGGGGAGACTTCAAATAAAATTAAAGTTAAACAAAATGCAAAATGTGTTTAACTTTAATGATGGAAAATGTTTTAGCTCTAAAAATTAATTTACAGTAGAGTTTTATCACAAAACTATTTGTAATAAACTTTACTAAATCATAGAAAAGAGTATACACGTTTTGCTTGCAACATTATTTGCCTCTCTGCTATAACTTTACACACAGGTTCTATATTAAAGCAAAATGAAGTAAACAGCAGTTAATAAATACCTGCTTTTGATAAAACGTGTTAATTGAAAAACATTAACTAGTTTGTTTCTCCGTGGTTTAAATGCTAATACAGCTTGGGCTGCAAATATGATTAAGCGTTAGTGTGGGAGACGTAGAAGGCGGGATGAAGGCGACGTGGGTGCGGGTGAAGAGCAGAAAGGCTATTGATTGGGTCCGCGATGCAGGGTCAAACACATGCAGTGGACCAGTGTAAACTAATTCGGCAGCACAGTCCACCCAACTCGTTTGATGTTATTTTTCGGTCCCCTCGGGCTGTCGGGACCAAAGGGCCAAAGAGAATATCGAATGGGTGAGAAGGGCCGGCGTGTAATCGCCTAATCCCGCTTCATTAAACACCGGAAGTCGGGTCCAGTCTCATAATTTAACCCCTTTCCCTGCCCGCCCGCTTCAATTAGGCAAATGAGAGACAGGCGGCCTAAATCCCCAATATACCCTCATATATAAAGTCCGCTCGCCTCTACCTCAGATTTACCCCTTCCCACATACGTAACGCCCACCCCTTAGTCTTACCTTCTTCTTGCTCCCTTTAGCTAATCTCCCCTGACATTTTTATCACCCTCTAGTCCTAGCTTTCTTCTCCTCTCGTCGTCAGTCATCACTTCTGCCCTTATTCTGCCACAGACATCACATGACAAACTGAAAAAAACATCGTTTACGATTTCAAAAATCGTCAATGTGACCAACACTGGATTAACATCTAAAGATGATTATTAACACAATTCTACAACTATAATGAAATTCACTGAATTCCCTAAAACCTTGCAATTATATAATATATGCTGAGTTCTATAAACATATCAATCATGCACTCGTTAATGAATAAATGATGATGATGATGAGAGAGAGAGAGAGAGAGAGAGAGATCATGAAGGCCCAGTAAACAATGAGTTCCTATAATAAGTTTAAAAGTATTTGGCTTTAATGATTTTTTATTGACATCAATATTTGTAAATTCTCTTTTTGAACCTTTTATGTGCAAATTAGTATCTCTAGATATAGCTTAAAAATCCTTTAAAAGAACTGTTTTATTAAAAGCAAATTAGCACCAGATACTTAGTAGAAACAAATATGAGCATTATAGTGTTATTTATTCATGAAAATCACATTTCCATTAAAATTACAATACATTGTTGTTTAAAATTAAGGTTATAATGTTGTTTTTAATTTTACTGTCAATCATAGCTCTAGGTTCTAGAAATTAAGTAGCATCTAATTAATTTTTAAAAACTTTAATATGAGAAAAAGATCGTTTTCATATAAATTTTAGAAGTAAATAATAGAGTAGCATAAATATCGCTTCCTTTTTTTTAACCAAAGGCATGGTCAGAAATATTTTTAGAGCTTTTAGGAATGAACTTGCCCTCATTTTTAAGGCCGCTCATTGCTTTAAGCAAGTCATATTGAAGTCATATTCATAAAGTAATTTAAGATTGAACATATGCATTAAGTTTGTACCTCAGATATTAGTCAAATTTCTATATCAGATAAATACTTCTTACCTCGTAACAGTAGTTGTAATCGTCCGACCTGTTTCGGACGTAATGCATCTTCAAGAGGAACTAACCGTAAAGCTAAAAAGAGATGCGAATATACACCAAAATTTGCTATTTTAATATTCCTTATCATTTTAACTATTATTGGTTTTTTACTTATTTTTTACCTCATGTATTATCATACCATTCAAATCGTCGTTGTCAAGTCCGTCTATCCATTGTCAGTATAGGTTTAAATAATATATCGGTTTGGTGATTAAACTTCTCATTAATTAAAATATCTGTGTTTTTACGTTTGCATATTTGAAGTTACACCATCATATTTAGTCTTTGTCCCTTTTGACAGGTTTTTAAATATATCCATTGAATTCTGAAACTGCCTGGCGCATGTCCATGCTTACTTAAAAGTTAGCATAGTTTAAATAATTTAAGTAGTCATTAAAGTTTTTTAAAACGTTTTCTTAATATTCTTCCTCTTTGTTAATACATATTTACTATCCTTATATTTTAATAATTTACTCCACTTTGTTCATATTTGTTAGTTTTTTAATTCGTTCTTCTACCTATTTGTTGTTTTATCAAATTGTTAGCTTTTAAATCTACCTTTAACTTGTTTTGATTCAGTAATTTTGTTTATAATGCCTGAATTATATCCACTATTAATAACTATTGCTTTAATATATATAGTTCTTTATTAAATGAAAAAAATTCCCTATACTAATAAATAAAACTAACAAATTTTTACACTTGCTGAAACAAATTTACTTAATAAAGGGATCAATTTCAACATAGGATGATGATATCAAATGTTAATGATAAAGATTCAGAAACTCTTACAATAGATTCAGCACTAGCGATAACACTAATACAAAGAAAGAACCAATCCACATTAGGCTTCCCGTATCTGAAATAATAGACAAAACTGTAGTAAAAAATGTTATAAATATCAAAAATAAAAATAATACTTAAAAATATGAAAAATATTTAAGAATAAATTATATTCACGCAAAATAATATAATGGAAACACGGTAGTCACTAAGGCAATAGTAATATAATCATAATATCTAAATCAAATTTACTGGGTAAAATAATAAAAGTAATAATACCTTATAAGGTACCAGGTATAGCTGGAAGCCATGTTTTTATCCGAGATTTATCTAAACATCTTACGGAAATGCTTAATTTATTTATGTTAACCAGCAAACTTTCTAAAACAAGAACTTGTATAGATTATTATAAAAAAAAATTAAATTAAAAACACAATAGAATGGCATGAATAAAAATTTGTTTGAAATGGCGCTGATCTTTACTAAAAATAAAGGTTGAAACATGAAGTCTGGTAATTGAGGAAGGTGGAAGTATAAGAAGGACCACCTGTTGAAGGAAAACTACCCTGATCGAAGACAAGGGTTCTTTATGAGAATCACCCCCTAGCTCAATTACTGCCTCCAGAGAAGCCCTAAATTAACTGGAGAAAGCCCACATCTTGCTCCTTGTTTTTTTTTTTTGCCTCATTGGCTTCTTCACTAATTCTGAACTGATTTCTAAATAGCAGGATTAACCAAAATTGGTTTGGCAATAACCGTTTTGCAATATTTAGTACAAACTTCTTAACCACTTAATGTATCTAGTATAATTTCAATTAATACTCAAAAATATTTTTCAAAACTTTAACAAAATAATGTTTTTGTGTGAAAATGAATGGAATTAAAAGCTTGTATCTTTCATCTTTATGACAGAATGGAATGGTATTCCATGCTTCATATTTATTTAAAATAAATATTTCTGTTCTTAATGTATTATTAATCAACATCAAATAAAAACATAATGAATGGAGGAAGAATGTCCGGTAGTTAATCGTGCATTCTCTGTATCCATCGAACTACAGAGTTGCTAACAAGGCAGTGAACTGGGTAGAATGCATACTTACTATTATATTAGATAACCAGTTAGACGGTTACAAAAATATTTTGGGAAAAGTTTGTACAAAAAGAAATCGTAAACGAAAGATAAGAAATGCTTTACTTTCAGACCCCTAAATCATCACTGGAAGATGAACCACTCAGCCGAGTTTCTACCATTGTCTGCTAGTAACTACCCTTCCGTTAGTGTGAGATAAATTAACATTTACCAAAAAAACAAAAATGTTGTGAGTCTTCACTTAGGAGTATCATAATGTAAAATTTAGTGGGAGTTTCAGAACTTCATCAATATTGATAGTTAGAATCCAATAGTAGTATTTTTAAAATACTACTATTTCATGAAGAGTCAAACAATCTGTGAAAATTACAAAACATCTTAGGAATTACAAAGAACTTTTTGCATACTGATGAATATCTTAAATTTTTGGAAAAACAACATTGTAAGAAAGATGCTGCTGCTATTGTGACTTTTAATTCCGAGAAAATGAAAATCATTAGCAAATTAGAAATACCCATTATTTAGCAATCTATAATTAGCAATTTAGAGATTATAATTTAACAATTTAAAATTATTTTAACTTTACCTAGCATAAATTTTAAAATTGCTCTGCGCAGTGCAACATCAGTGTATAGCAGCTGAGAACAAAGTGGCACTGATAATGCTCTGGGTTTTAAGACATATATTTTTTGGTTACTATCATATATACGATTATAAATATAAACAAAGATCAACCATATATATAAGTGTCACTGGCAGATTTAGCCAAGGGTTAGAAGCTCCTATTTGAAAGGTCTTTTATTTTACAGTCTTCTACATCGGAGGGAGCACTGTTATTGTTAGGATTACTTTTCTAGAGCTCTTTAATGCTTTAATTAGTTGAGTTGTCAAATTGATTTTGGTGAATAAATAGAAATACTGGATATTCGGTCGCATATTGTGAAACTGATTGGAAAGATTCAGATTTTAAAGAAAATTTAACAACTTGTTTAATTATTCATAAAAACATTTTGAGAGTCCTCTAAACACTGAACAGAAACAGAAAAGATAAAAAAATTTAGGATTTGGAGTGGTCAAAAAGTAGCGGTTTACTTTCAGGTTTTTTAAAAATACTGTCTATTTTGTTTTTGGTTTTAGTCTAATAAAAGAAATGTTTAAGTTAATTCAAAAAAATATGACAAGCATAAAAAGAGGTTAATATTGTAGGTTGACTCTCGTTTTTATGATTATGATCATTTTTTCGCATCAAATTTTAAGTATGTATATGTGATTTTAAGCAAGTATTCACTATAGAAAAATGTCAATATTATAGTCTCACAAAATATACGTTAACTCGAGTTTTCTATAATGCAATTTTGATAAGAAAAATGTGCCAAGACTTTGTTGTTTTGTATGTCATTGTGATCCATGAAGCGGCCGTACCAGTATCGTGTTTACAAGGATTTAGATTCAATCTCATGACAAAAGTTATATACTTTTATATAATACTTATACTTCAATTACAAAACTAATAAGATATTTCCCCAGTTTTACAAATTAGCATATTAGTTTCCATAGTTCTGAGGAGTTCAGTGAACGCATAGATAGAACTTGAGTTGTTGATTCTTCCAACACGGTTAGAAAGCAATGTCTACGCTAAATATACTTCGTTATTCTGCACTTTTTTGAATATCTTTCTCTTAGAATTAGCATCGTCAGTAAATATCACTGAATTTGCATGTACTGTAAATCAATTCTAAACTAACTAACACAATGTAAAATGCAACTGTTTATTAAATTCAATTAAATTAGACTAAACTAAAATATAACCATTTACTTGTATATCATATACCTCAAATATGGATATCCTATTAAAAAAAACAAGTAAATATATCTAGAATATATCTAGAATAGATAAACTAGGGTAAGAACTGAAATGACTTTAGTGATAAATATATATATATATAACCTTTTGCTTTACTGACACCAATGGCATCTGATATTCCTCTCTCCTGGTTGCAATAGGTGTTATGTCGCTGTATACCATTATAGACATGGAGAGGTTTGGGAGCCTTCGGCACTTGATCACCGCAGCCCTTCCCTCTGATTCCCTTCTGATTTTTTCACTAGAGTCTACTCGTCGTCTTCATCCTGAAAAACCATGTATTTCAGTTTGAGAGTGATTATTAATTTCTCATGAAAGGTACAAAGTGTATAATACAAATTGGACTTCTTATATCTTCACTTTAGTAGCTAGCACATTCATAGCATTGAGAAATCCTTGCTCATTCTAATTCTCTCCTTCTTCATTGCATCTGTCGTAAATTTAAAACAAACTATCCAACATTATAACACTATTATATAAACTTGTTGACTATGACTAGTTGTAACATTTGTTAAACATGCATTAATCTGCTCAAAATTCTATATAAACCACCAACTGCTCTGATAAACTTTCATTATTGATATGTATTAATATATTAAGCTAGCCGATTAAAGAACTTTTGCCTAGTCTTTATTCCTTCTAATTCATGTGTGCAACATTACCATGCAAGCCTCAATGCATTCTTTATGCCTCCATTTTTATTTTACTTACTTTAATTTGACTTTTTATCTTTCCCGCTTCTGTTCAATTTATCTTTATTTTTCATAATTATTATTACATTTTTCAACCCTTTCAACAACTTATGAATCAGACTGTCCGTTGTACTCTGTAACGCATTGTCACTCTGTAACATTTTGGGAACCTCTTCATTGTGCAACTTTGTGCATTTTCCATTTTTCATAATGATGTTGAGTGGCCAAAATTATTGAGAGATAATTGTTTGAGAGCGATAGAGAGTAATTAGCTGTATATATGTTGTGTGTGTGTGTGTGTGTGTTGCATAACTTTTTTAAACAAACTTTTAAGGTTAATACGCATAATACATTGTCTACTTTCCAATGTATTAATTAAATCAATGTATTAATGTATTATAATCAATAGTAATGTAATGTAATGTAACAAGGTATTAATCAAATATCAATTTCATTTATCAATCAAATACTTAAGAGACTGATTAAAGAACAATTTGGGTTTCGATCAGATTAATTCCACAAAACAAAAGCTTTACGAAGCTGTTGACGAGCTACTCACAAAGAATGAAACAAAAAGCGCTTGTTTTTGACCTCCTCCGTGACACAAAGAAAGCCTTTGTCAGATTTTAGCACAATGGACTTGTACAAATTCTACCAGACACCTTCTATAGAATAGTGCACTTCTACACTTAGTTAGTATGCTATGCTGTCTTGTATGCTAAACCGATATCCTACAGTATCCTAGCAGGGGTTCCACGAAGAATTATTATTTTTGTTTATTATACACACACGACTACCCTTTCTAGTCCTGCAATAACATACTCATCCCATATTCTCTATTTGCTGTTGACTGGTGAGGGGCTGACTAAACCTACATGTTTTTAATGCTTTTGCAGAAATTGAAACATAGTCTATTAAGTAAAGTATACTTGACTTAGTTATAAAGTGAAAAATTATATAAACCACCAGGCGTTAAGATTTTAGATAGTTTTTAACAATATTATTAAGAAATATAGCAATTTTCTTTAACTTTTCGTACTCCTATTAATAAAATACAATACATAGTGATTAGACAAAAAAATTCTAGTACAAGACTGCCTACTAAGACAGGAATTGAAATAATAATCAAGCTCTGCAGTAATTGCCGCAGTAACTCGTGCTGAGAGATTAAAACGAACAATGAATAGCAAAAGCCAAGCGAGAGGGAGGACAGCACTGCGGGAGCATGGGCCGTGATTATCGAGTACAGGGTCTTCCATTAATACTGTCCCTCACGCTTTTTTGAAAAAGAACGACAAACAACGGCCTCGCATGACCATGTTTCACAATTAAAACGTACACGTATCCTAAATCAAACACCTCCCACTACTCCCTCCGCACACCGAATAACTTACGCCCGCCCTAAACCAACAACAACTTTTTCATTTCCCTGATATATCTTCTATATTGACTAAAATGCAGAATGGCGACACTTCTAGTGAGTAACAATTAATCTGAACAAAAGCATAGGTTTGAGATTGATTTATTTCTCTGAATTCACTATTCAATCAGAAAAACCATGTGTTACTAATTTGATATCAACAGCATTTAACATGAAATTTATTTACGAACGTTTATATATTTTTATAAATAGATAAATATTTATACAACATAAATAATATATTAATTATTTATAATAAATAATAACCAAATAAAAACAATTCTCAATAAAATGACCTAACAGTTAAATAAATATGTATATGAGATTGAAGAGATAACCAAGACGATATTATACCAACATAGTGAAGTTTTACACTTACCTGGAATTATCTTTTCGAATGTTAATAGACTACAGCATCTAGTGACCCAGTTAGTTACCCCTTATTCCCTATCTTTATAGTCTGCAAACTTTTTCATATTCTGCAATATAAAATTAATATTGCATTCACAATTTAAATATCGGATTGTATAAATGGGCACCTTAGACCAGTTCTCACTACACCTCTTTGGTAGAGGAAGCAGTGGTGGTTGACGCCCAATACTGTTTTACCATCTCAGTCTGATTTACCAGTCAAGCAAAAACTACTGAGCAAAAGATCATCCAGTTTTTCCCGGCTACTAATTAAAGAAACAAAAACATATATTCACTTCTATCAACCAACACAAGGCGATTCTATAAACCAACAACCACAATTTTGCAGAGATGAAGACAAAAAGAAAGGTAAAGAGCGTGTCAGTTTATGAAACTAGAAGAAAATACGCATCCTTTTATCATCTTGTTGGGGATACGAGGATTCGAGAAGTTTCCTCTGAGAACCTGCTAAAGATTGTACAGCCTCCTCTGGGGGAAAATAAATCAAACTGCAGTCAGCAACCCCCGAAAATTATCAATCGACAGTCAAACTTTTCACAACAAAATAAATGGTCTACTATGAGACCGATTTGGGATCCTAAGCCACAGATTCTTAAGTTCTTAACTTAAAACTTAAGATTTTCAAGTTCAACAGACTAATTGCAACCAAGTTGAAGATAAGATCTCAAATCATGATATCTCTGCAAGACAACTTTTAATCTACGACCCAAGACAAAGTTAGAAGGAAACAATAACATTGGCTACAAACATTGCTCCAAACATTGGCTACTGCCAATATTTCAAGTGATTGTGAAGAGTTCTTCGGGACCCTTAAGAATCAATTACTTTCACTAGTAAATGTGACTTCTGGGAACACATGTAGAAAAAAAAACTCTGTACAGTCTGTAAGCTGGCAACATATCGGTCTCACCTTGAGATGGTGAAGACATCACAAGGGGAAATGAGTGAAATGGCCGTCAAGGTCCAACTTGTCACGTTGGTCCAAGCAACGATCAAAGCTGCTGACCTTCACTAATTGTAGACTCCAACTTGCAAGTTGTTGAGATGTAGAAGCATTCAAAGTTACCTCAGTCAAGGTTCACATTGCAAGCCCAGACAGATACTGGCCCAACACCAGACGGCCATCCTCTCATTTAGCTAAGAGATGATCTGGCTCTCTTTCCACTCACGATTAATATTGTCTCAGAACAAGATACTGGTCTGGTGTTACAAAGACCTTGTCAGTAATTTACTTCCAAAATTGAGTAATGGCTTTCTGTTTCCTTCAGGAATCTTAGTTTATGAAATAAATAGCAACTATTAATCTCTGACTAATCTTTTATTAAAAAAAATCTCTTTCTTCATGGCCATTAACCATTCTGTATTTCAATGTTAGTCAGTTTGTTTCGAGAGAAGGCCGATGTCAGGGTCGCAGTTTTGTGGTCTCATCGTGTTTTTCACACCTAGAAAAGTCACATGAAATCTACTGTATCTAGAAATCAGGTGCTGATCATTAAAATACATATAAATATCTAGTGCAAATATGTCGAATAATTTCATGAAAAATAAAAAAATGACAATTTTTACAGATTACAATATTACACAACTTTCATGTTAATAAAATAATTTTATATAATTACAATATTTTTTTAAAATGTGATACAGTTTCATATGCATTAAACATCATTAATGTAAATATTATTACATTACAATAAATTGTTTTTTTTTTATCAGTGGGTGTTTTTAGCAACTAGAGCCACCATAGACAAACTCAGTTGGGAAGTGGACCATGCGCCCTTTAAAACGAGTTCAAAGTTTAGATTTTCATGATAACGATAATAATGTTTGTCTGATAAGTTATGTTCATTCCAGCAGCTAATTGTGTGTTAGGGGTAAGATATAAGCACACAGTTTAAGTATAAGTGTACAATGTTCACTGTTAACTCTGATATTTTAAATGGAAATCAGTTAACTGACTGAGTTTGTTCAGCTTTGAACTTAGTCAAATATGGGGCTACGGCATTTATCCTCGAAATGTAGAATTGAACACTTAAAAAAATATAAATGATGAAAGAATCAAAGAAAGGCTGATCTTTGTTTGAGAGGACGAAGGTTGACTGGGGTGGTGAGGGATCCGTGGCTGGACTATGTCCGATAGGCAAGCACCGCCACAGGCGAGAGGATGATTTTGTCGACGCTACGCCACCCTATCGATTGGAAGGGTCCATTAGGGCTGGATATTAACAATGCCTTCTCTATCCCATTAGCTACCCCAGCTGCACTTCGTTAATATTCTGCAACAGGCTGTTCTGCCATAATTTTATAACTTTACTCTCACCAACAAAATCATACTCGGTTATTTCTTTCTTTAATCCATTGAAACTGGCATTTGCTCAATTACATAAACATCTTTTTTTTAAAAATATTGGTATATGTGCTTGATTATTTTTGCACTGCAGAGAATCTAAACTAAATTTCAGATGAACCTGAATTCGTTGAAATTAAAATACCAAAAAGGAATACAATTCACACAAACAGACAAAAGTTTATCATTGATTTACAATTATAAGCATGAATTTAGAAAGGGTTAATTATTAACAATTACAATTAATTCGTTGATGTGACACATCCATAACTAAAATGGATGCACATCACGTAGTTAAATTTTCCACCGCTTGAACGGAATTAAAGTTGAAGGCATATAATGTGGGAGTGGAAACTGGAATTATTAATTATGTACAGTTTTAAATTTCACCAACGGAATAAAGTGCAAAGAACGCAACATTATGAGATCTTAAATGAAAAAAAAATTGAAGTTGCCTGCATTGAACTTTACTATAAATAAACGTTCTTTCAAACACAATTGAATTATTTATTTATTTCTACATGACCATTTCAATTCTATTAATTTAACAATTACTTGCACAATCTTAGAAATAAGTCTTGGTTGACCCTTTTGACTCTCCTCTTAGTCCGTTACTTTTTGCCAAGGCTGCGGTGACTCTTCAGTTGACTTTCAGAGATAATCATTTGTTCTTCAGTATGAGTTCTTCTGACATCCTTCTACTGTCTACCACTTTTGTTAGTAACTACAGCAAACTAAAAGAAATATTAGCAGACGATATAAAATTAAAGATCTACCACAATCCCATTAGCAAATTGAAAACTCAGGATCAAGAAAATTATATTATCTGTTTGTGAGCAAAGTGAGGAAAAACCCTTCGACCTTAATAGATGAATTTAGTTCTGCATACTTGTATGGATTAGTAAAACCTCACAATTGTGGAAACATCCTTCGCCCCATCATTTCTCAAGTAACCAGTCCACTTGTAAGCTGGTAAAATAGAATAATATTAGAATAATGTAATTGAATAATACTACTCTATGTTCAAGCCAATGCATGCTTCGTTCTACAAATCAATTCCTAGATACGAGTATAGTCAGAGAAATCAAACGAGAAGGAACAATAGGATCTTTAGACATACTATTAGCAATAATCCAGTTAAAAAACAATAGAAATTATATGTATAATTTCCACTCCATATATATATATATATAAACATCTAACATTGATATACTCGTACAACTACCCTATACAAAAAAAAGACAACTTGAGTAAGTTACTACAAACATTCATAATGGAAAACCCCTTTACCAGGAAAGATGGATTAGATTATATACAAATTGCTGGAGTCGCTATGGGCTCACCACTTTGTATGACTTTTACGAACTGTTACATAAGCTAACACAAAGATGGTTAATCAAATAATAGTTATTCACATGAAAATGTTAATAAACGTTTGATGGAATACCTCCAATTATTGCTTGTATTACTTCGAAAAAAAAAATGAAGAAAAGATATAACATTACACCTACTGTTTACTACAGATATGAGAATGACTGTTTTGTAATATCAAGATACACAAACCAAATAGATTGACTCAAAAATGCATTTAAGAATGTTTAGTATTAATATGATCATATTTAAATATTCATATGAAGAGTGTAACAAAGTTTTTTTCGACAATAGCAAGGGCAAGTAGGATTTTGGCAGGTTACTCAGACCGACAGATCACTCAGATCAACAAATAATTTATTACGAAAACAACTACCACTGCTTCAAAAACATTCTTCAGACAAAAAGATTCTCTCAAGAAGTTATTTATGTTCTGATCATGAATAATGCTAATTTTATGCATACCAACTTAGGAAATATTATATACTTTGTAGACGAAGTAACATAGTGCTATTCAGAAAAATTGAGAAGCTTATTAAGATAGAAGTATCAACATAGACTTAAATTGAGAAGCTTATTAAGATAGAAGTATCAACATAGACTTAAATTGAGAAGCTTATTAAGATAGAAGTATCAACATAGACTTAAATTGAGAATTCTAATGTAGTGCAATCTAATGTAGTGCAGTTAAATTGAGAAGCTTATTAAGATAGAAGTATCAACATAGACTTAAATTGAGAAGCTTATTAAGATAGAAGTATCAACATAGACTTAAATTGAGAAGCTTATTAAGATAGAAGTATCAACATAGACTTAAATTGAGAAGCTTATTAAGATAGAAGTATCAACTGAGTATCATTCCATTTTGAATAATAGTATATAAATATGTACAAAATATATAACCAACGAAAAGAATTAGAGGTCTATGTTAAGAAGTGACAAATCATCCTTTAAATGTATTTTTTCAAAAAAGGATTATTATACCATGATTGTAGATAATACTAATATACTTATGATATCTGATATTTCTTGATCTTATAACCATATACATTAATTTTATAATACTTCTACCATTACTTAACCAAAATATTAATGATAAAGCAAAGGAGGATGAGATGTCTGTTTTCAAAGACCACATTGAAATACGAGTGAATGTTGAAGTTATAGGTTTTCATCATTTCTTCACTTCTGCAGTTTCTCTGTGTTTGTAGATTAGCTACAAAAAATATGATTTGTAATAAAAAAGTATACTATAATACACTTTTCATATTTTCAGTATAGAATTTTTTTAAAAATCTTTGAAGTTTCTTTCAAGGGTACTAGATAATTATGGCAAGTAGCAGATCCTATGTCTATTAGGTGATATTTGACTTTTTGTTATTAAGTTTCATATATTGATCATTGAATTATCAGAAGGTTTCAGTTTTTTTGTTAACATACTGAATGAAAGATTTAAACCACGTACAACGTTTGAAATTAACCCTTGTAGATTAGCTACAAAAAATATGATTTGTAATAAAAAGGACCAGTAATACACTTGGCTATGATTAAATTTTATAACAGGCGTATTACAACATGTGTGAGAAGGAGGAGGACTCATTATGGCTTCACGTTTATGGAGAGGTGTTAGTGCGCTGAGTAACATTTTACATTCTTTGTTATTAAAGGTTTCATAGCTATTTCATTGAAGACAGAAGTAGTTTGTTTTTGTTGTTCCAACATACCGACATGAAAGGATTTCAAAAAAAGGACTTCGTTTGGAAATGAAACCCCTGTGTTGATATCGTACGATTGGTAGTAAATTTACTCCTTTGGACCAGGTTTTATTGGCAAATAAAGTTGAAATAGACAGGGCGTTGTGGAATTTCAACGATGGTAGGGAGAGGGAGGAGGACTGCAATGTTTGTTGATTGTGGAGGAGGTGTGGGTAGGTGGAGGCGAGTAACAATGGTGTCACGTATACGACCAACCACCCATAACGGCACCCTCACTCACACCGCATGGCTGTTTTTCAGCTCGACGATCTCGGATGACACGGTCAGTCACCGCTGTCTGCCCCAGTGCGCGATATCACCCACCCTTCACTTATCACCTATTGACAATATTCGGGCCACTCGCTAACAAAAAGAATTCAAATCCCCCAATTTTTATTCCCTTTGTTATCCACTGCAGCTTTAGAATTTGCAAACAAACGTTCACCATAAATTCGCGAGATATTCTGAAAAACATTGACTATAATATTACGGGAAACGTAATTTCAGAAATCAAATTCATTTATATTGAACGTTACTTTAAATCAATTAAAATTAGGTATAACATCTTTTTAACTCAGTTACCATGCCAGACAACATGAAGCTCCTATTTAGATACTCGATGTTGGTTATTGATGTGACTAAAGAATACTTGTCTATAGTCATTGTGGGTCAGTAACATACAGTTACACCTAGTGATGGATTATAATGAAATTAAATACAAAAGTACTCCTCTCAGACAGATGACCTGCATAAATTTTGATAAAATTATACAATTATTGGTAGCAGAGTGTATTTTATAAAATCTATATAAACCTACAATTAATAAAGTAAACATAATAACAAATTGACTATCAATTCAGTTTTGGTTTCATTTTAATGTAAGCTAATATGTTGATGTTTGGGCACTTTTTCCATTTACATGGGGATACTGCACAAACTATACAAATGTATATACCGTTGGTATTACCACAGCAATAAGAATAATTTTTTAGAGGCAAAGTGAATATTTAGTGTTAAGAAGAACCCATGCTCTATTAAAGAATCTCTTATAGCAAAACATTGTTTTTGTTCTCTTATCTAGAGTATCCGTCGCATGGCCTTAGTTTATTCATTCTTTTAAAGAGAACCAGGAGTTTTCCCATAACTTTAATATTTCTGGATGATTATTTAATCCATCATTCTGCTTCTAATAATAACCAGTGAATTGCATATTCTTGCGCATCATAACCTTCATTATTTAAAGTATCTAGTAGTATATTCTCAACTAATCCATAATAAGGTTGACAGGAAACCACCATCAGGATTATCTTCAGTGTCAACAATTAAATTTGTGGTAGATCCTACACTTGTACTAACTATTCTTCCATTAGATTATTGTAATTTCGTTCTATAGTTTCAGATTAATTCATTAATACACCAGAGCCAATCAATAAATTTGAAGGCAAGTATTATGAACTCCATGAAGCAATCAGAGTAATTCTATTCAAGCGTCACAATTTTTCACTCTTGATAATTATATTTTGGGAACTAATTCTGTTGATACGTCGGTCACGGGTATGTTGTTCGTTACAAAAAAAAAAATTATTTGTCTAAAATTGTTATATTACTACCTATAATTTAATCTACTAATTGTAGGTAAAACATTTGTCATTTTTAGTGTAATATTACTCTTCAAATATTGTAAAGTCATAAAATATTCCTTTTAAGACAATACCTAATATTATATTTTATGCATCTTCAAACACTGGAGATGTGGTGCAAAAATAGTAGTCGTTTTATCAGAAAAATCACCTTCCCTCCATGTCCAAAGAAGTCCATACTGATTAGGAACAATATGTCTGACAATTCGATATGTTAAGGAGCGCAACGTATAGATTGTTTGCAACACTTACACTAAACAAGCATCCCTCAATCTGCACAGCATCATAATTATTTGGCATTTTGTTCCTGTAGTTTTAAGAATTTTACTGTCCTCACATATCACGTTAACATTTTAAGCTATCATCTACTAATCTCTTCTGTAAAACCCTAAGATGTCAAAACCAAAAAAAAAAAAAATTCAAAATCAATGTAACTAATCCGTCAACTACAGTAAATAATCCATTATTCAAAGTGTGCGGTGCGTGCGTGCGTGTCTGTGTATGTTTGGGTGATCCAAAACTTTGTGGGTACACTACGAATACACAAATAAACGTGTATAGTACATATACATGTTGGTACATACCGTTTAATAAATGAAATTCATATTTTACCTTATTTTTTATATAGATATTGTTCTTTGAGAAACATTTCGTCATAGAAAAATCTCTTTTTTGGTCAAAATGTGATTTTATACATTTTTGTTTCTAAACTGCTAAATCTAGTATGTTTAAACTTTGTGATTATTATAAAATTTGCGTTAGCTTTCAATGTAAAGGCCCTCAGTTTTTTAGAGCAGTTGGAATTGTATTTTCCGCAAAAAAATGTAAAATTTTGAGTTAAGATGACTGAAACTATAGAGTTCACACCGTTTGACTGACTAAGATGCTGAAATTATACCCAGAAATTGTACTTTTTGAGTTGATAAGCTGAATACTTTCATATGACTAAGGGGCTATATGGTTCATTTTATTATTTTACAACTTTTCTTTCTTAATGGCTAACCGCATAATGAAATTCCAAATACCGTAAATGGAAATTTAGCTATATAAACTGTAAACGCAGCTTGAAATAACCTGCTGTAGTTGTTGAATTTAAATTGTAGTTTTAATTGACTTAAACATTCTTTATCTTAAACATATCTTTCTATTTATTATGTTTAGAAAGAGTCTCTCATCTGGTATACTGACGGGAATTTTGACAAAACTCATAAAAATATGATAACTCATATCTGTGTACCTGGAAACAGGGAAACAGAGTAAATGAGGAAGGATATAGCTATATAGGAACAAAAGAAATCATTAAATTCAGTTAGATCACAGTTTATCGCCACATTAACATTAAACCAAAACCCAATTGATTGCAACAAGTTTGATATTATGATTGCTTATACTAAAGTTCAGTATAGGTCACTCTAGAAGTTTTTAGTGATTTTTAAGCTAATGTTTTAGATTTTTTTTACAGCATGAATTATTTTCATGAGATTGACATCTCTCCCATTTAAATTGGATGTCATTTCCTTATTTCAATAGTGAACAGGAAGTTGATAAACACACTTGATTTTTTATATTTTTAGTGCCTAGTTGTAGGATTGTTTTATTTGTTTCTCTTTAGGTAAAAAGAAGAAATCTGTCTTATTTAGAAATCTTACCACCAAAAAGAAAAAATAGTTTCTAAGCATTTCTGAATCAAAGAGTTATGTTTTTTATATTGAAGTCCTGGTTATCATCCATTTTCATACTTGCCGGATTCAAATTAAAACATTTGCTTTATTTCGTTTAGCAATTAAAGGCCTCCGCGTAATTGTGTTTGTCTCTTTAAACATTAATTTCTCCTTTCTTTGCTTGAATTCATAACTCTATATAAATTTAACTTTTAACCCGCTAGAAATGGAATATATATACTTCACTAATTGGAGTTTTGCTTATGAAGTAGTCTAGAACATGTTTTTTTATTTGAAAGTTTTTATGTTTTATTTTAACTTTAAAAGTATTGTGCAAAACATTTAAGGGTTAAAGTAATTATTTTTCATTCCAATATCAACTTTTCATCTCTAATTTTGTTCATTTACAATAGAAAAGAGAAATCTATTTACCAAATTCAGTTAAAAACATCCCCTCTGCGTCTTACACACCTTCTTAACCTACAGACTTCCTCAAAGCACTCGTTAATTTAATCGTTCTTTTTTCTACATTGAGATAGGTTATTTTTTGTTATCATTATTAGTGAAGTTAAATTATTGTTTTTCAATTTTGTCTGTTACGCGTTTGATCTCTTTTTTTTAAACTATTATATCATTTTATAATTGCCAAGACAATGTGAGTAAATTCCTGGGGTTGATTTATTGGTTCTATACTAAATCTGCATACGTCTTTATTAATACAGTATTCATAGGGAGGGGGGAGATAATTAATTTGAAAAATCGAATCTAAAATTGTATGAATTTGGCCTTATGTTTATATTCATTAATGATGAATAATGAAAGATATTGTAGCTCTTTCACTATTACATTTTGAATAATTTTGGTCCTATTGTAGTTTTCATTAATATTTGGATATTATTTTGTTAATTTTCTGAGTGTTGTTTGGCTTCCTGTAATGTAATTTAAGTATAAACGTTCTTATAGCATATAACACATATTTACTCAAATCAGAACAATTTAGAAGATATTATGTTTCAAAAAATTATAAATTTGTTGGTATACTCGTATTCATTATATAAATGATAAATAATTCCCTTCTCTGTTTCAGCCATCAGTAGATTTAATACTTTTGGAGATGTTTCTCCAGTGGAATGGATTATAATGTTAACGCTTTTAATTTTCAATTTCGTTGAGAGATTTAAAAGGTGATCCTGAGTAATCCATTTTTGAGTGCGTCAAATCCCTAACGTTAGTGGTTCTACGGCTCAGCTATCTAAAATTATTTGAATTAGCAACTTTATTATCAAATTTACTACTTCAAGAGTATTAGAGTCTTTTAATAGACAATATTTAGTGATTTTTGAAGCGTCATTGACGCTTTTAAATCTCTTAGGTCCCTGTTTTACAGCTGGTCTAGTCACAATCTTTACAACTAATATTATCGAAATAATATTAGGATACATTAATTTCCTTAAATTTTGCACCAAAAGCTTTAGGGGTGTTAACGGATAAAAGTAAAAATTACTTGAAGACTGGTCTGCAGCCTGATCTATACTATTCAAAGAACGTCATTATCATTCCCCTTTTAAAGTTATATTATACTTTAATTTTTCCTTTATTCTTACTAGTTATTGGACTATTATATTTAAATAACATTATCACTTAACTATAAGTAAAGCTTAGTGATCGCGAAAAGGTTCGATCCCGAGATTTTGATGGAATTACATGTATTGAGGTCCCAGAAGTCAAATTTATTTTGTTTATAATAGTATTTTTCGATAATATTGAAATGTAAGGAATGGACTCTTTCCCAAGAAAGAAGAGTTATGTTTGATGGCAAATATCCAGTTTTTTCACTATTCTAGTCTAATAGTTCATATCTATTATTTTCAAATATTAAAAGTTCCCAGCTATAAAAGTTTTAAATTATACTGAATAGCCTGTTTTTACTTTGATTTGAGTATGTAATACTGGTTACTTACTAATATATTTTTTCTCAATGCACATTCATAACAATCTTATAACAGAGTATAGAACGCAGGAAAAAGATAACACTCGCTCAGAGTAAATTGGTATATATGGTTTTTGAGAAATGGAAAGAAAAGTGATTTTTATTACATTCTAGGAAGGCATAAAATTCCAATAAAATGTCTCTTAATAATTCCGTAAAAGATAAAAAATTTAAAGAATAATTCAAAATTGAAAACATTCTTTGAGGAATAATAAATGCAATTATCCTACATCTTAAATTAAAAATTATCTTACAGAGACATTTTTTCTTAGATGTTTCTAACATTTTTCAAACAAGATAGGAATATTTTCAAGTTTAAATGGGAAAATGTATATTAAATATTTAAAGTAGAAGAAGGTCAGGTAAACGATGTAAGAGATCCACTGGCTATTGGAACAAAAGCCATGTTCTTCTGTAACAGATTATTTCGTAACACGAAATCTACCTTTTGGCCTTTCGAAAATGTTATTACTGCTATAGTTATACTAATGATATTATATGCATCAGTGGTGTGATTTACCAAAATAAGCATATATATTGATGAGTGGATCAATCCCTATCTGTACTACATTTAGGATGAAAGACATTTACATTCCCATTTAGACATTTACATTATACCTAAATGGGACATTATATATTTTATACGCAAGAAAGATGATATTATGTTTACTTATAGTAAAGTTGAATGTAGGTCACTCCAGATTTTTTTGCATTAACCTTTAGGTTTAGTTAAGCTCTCTTTCATCTTTCTTCTTCATATCTGGTGCCAAGCAGTCTATATACCCTTAAATCGTCATAATTAAGGCAAGTCATTTTAAACTCTAAGTAAAAGATAAAGTATCTTATAATACAGGAAGAACTTTTTATCACTTAAACGGACTTCACAGTAATTACTTTCTATATTGAATTAAAATTTGAGTCATCACCGAGTTTTTAACATATTTTCAGAAATTGAACAATTTTGTACAATTAATTGTTTTACCTTTCGATTAATAAACTTCTACCAAAAGTTAATATTATTTCACTTGCTTTCAAAGCTTACAATGAAAAAGAAAAAAGAAGGAAGGACTGCATTTAGCATATGGCTTAGTGTCAATAAGATAATGAGTCTTACATGAATCGAAATTGAGTTACCTACGTCATTCCTGTCCCTCTTTGTCAGGATGAGTCAATAAACAACGAAAAGCATTTCAACGACTCAATGGAGTTATTGATCTTTAAAAGAAACAGTTATTAAAATGATATTCCATATTTCAAATGACTGAATAAATTGAAGTGCACAGAAAAGAACAATGATCCGAACGTAAAAATTAGAATTAGATAAAATCATTTTTGCAATCGGTCCTATTTACAGAAATAACTGTCCAAATAATCTGAATTTATTAATGAAATGTTGCTTGTGTTTAAAAACAGAAAAAACTTTAATTGCTTTGTAGTAAAGATATATTTTGAAGGAAATCGATATTTTTTTGTGGAGGGCCCCTATTTACGACCATTAATAACTGTTAATAAGTCATAGCACCCTGTTGTAGATGGAGAAAGACGCCTCTTCAGAATGAGGGTACCTCTGGTGACCTAGGAGGGAAGGTATGTTTTGTCTTGCTCAGGGCAATCCATCAACGCTGCCCTTGTAAATAAAGAGGCTTTAGAAGAGCACTTAGAGCGTGCTCTTTGTGGGCGAGGAGGTAGCGGCCGTCCTCGGCTACCTGCCTCCCACAAACCCTTCCCATTAGCATAAATAGCCTCCGCCTACGTCCTCTCAATTACCCTTAATTGCCAGAAAAACAATTCTGACGTCCATTGAACATCATTTAAATAGAAAACAACTGCTTTAATAGCCCCCTACCCCCACCAACCAAGCCAATTAAAAGCAGCCAAAAATACCAATAACAAGTTCTTTACTAAAACAGATTCAATTTTCAAAAGTCGCACCATTAGGCCTTAGGCTCCATAGAATACTTTTCTGAGAGACACCATTTCTTTTATTGATTTTTTTACTTTTAGGACCTGAAAATGAACCTTTCCTTCCAATGAAAGGTAAATTTATCTTTTCCATATAAAAAAAATAGTTAAATGTTATGATTTGGTTATATCCTTGGACATAAGCAAAAAAATATTTTTAGAAATAACTTTTTCTAGAGACGGTTAACTTACCGGATTTTAAAATCATTATATTTATGTAAAAGGGACTCAGTCTAAAAGAAATGATTTGGAGATTGTATAAAAATGAGCTATAATTTTAAATCAACAAAACTAGTAAATTGTAATATCTCTACTTTAATAATTCACTTAAACTTTATTTCAAATATTATCTAAAACTTATGGCATAAATATCATGTCTTATTGAAATAAACCACATTGCAAATACTTGTGAACTATTATAGATGCTTTCTCACTTAACTGAACCAATCTAACCTACTTTTGAAGAAAATCTAAGAATCGTAGAACTGTATGAGCAGTTTTAGATGCTGATAAGATTATAAGCAGATTGAGTAAAATAAGTTGTACTAAGTTATTTCGGACCTAGTGTTTTGCTCTTGGACTAAGCAACAGTATCAAGGTACAACACTTTGAGCTATAAATAAATAGCTCAAGAAGAATTGTGATTCATTTGGTAAACATAAGCTACATGACACACAAATAAATCTAAGTACCAGATTTATTATAAGTACTCATAGTTCTTAGTGTACTTATAAACTCCCTCGTTTTTGGGTATATTGAATCAAGGGAAAGGTAATTTTTTGTACTTTATGATAAAATGGCTACAAATTTAATCCATGTCTCTAGTGATTTAAAAACTTGAAAATTTGTGTTAGCTAATGTCTTGTGCGAAATATTTCATAGTCTTACAGTATTGGAAGAGTAACATTACTCTAAAAGTGACAACTAATAGCTTTTATGTGTAGTACATGATAAGTTTTTGATAAATAAGCATCTTGATAAGGGACAACATACCTATGACAAAGGCAAATAGCCAGAATCAGTTCCAAATTGTTGATTAACAAAACAGAAAAATGTTTTAAGATTTAACTTAAAAGAGTTGCCCTAGACTGCTTCTTGGATTTCCAAGAATCTTTTACTACACACATTTGAATCTAGTGAATAAAAACAAAAACATAATTGTATTAATGCTGGAACTAAAAAAGAAAGGTCTGGATATAAATCCAGCTAAAAGAGTCTTTTTGAATAAACCTTTCTCAAGAAAAATGAAGGTAAACGAAGAAAATTCAACTTACACCTTAGGCTATCATACAACGCTATGTATATGATATCACAGTAGTAATTGTAATTTGTAGAAGCAAAATGCAGATTTATAGACAAGACCTCATTTTCTACCAAAGAATCCGTTGTTTTTACAGTTTAGTCTTTCATGGCAACTGCCTTATTAAAAACCAACTGATCTAATTACAACATACCTGGACTGATATTATTTAAACAATCAAAATTATTTTTAAATACATCTATAATGTTACGTTTCATTGACTTAAAGTCGTATATTGTAGAATATATATACATTTAATTCAAAATTTTCTTATCTGAACTACATATATTCTATGCTATTTTTCTTTAACGAGGTTTACTCCAGCGTCACACAATACCCTAAAAAAATCTATAAGCTGTTTAAAGGTTAAACGTTTCGTATATATTTCTAGATATCTTCAGGGTTTAGTCTTTTGTTGAAAGATTTTACATTCTGAAGTAAAATGGATAAACAAACAAAAGTCTCCACACATATGAAGTTTTATTCAACAACAACGCGTTTCGAACACTTTGGTGTCTTCCTGATGATGAACACAAAGTTTTCGAAACGCGTTGTTGTTGTTGAATAAAACTGCATTTGTGTGGAGACTTTTCTTTGTTTATTCATTTTACCTCAGAATGAGTAAATACCACACAATTACTTATTGAACAACTAATGATTTAAAGATTTTACATTGTTCTCCAAAGTACTGTAGTGCTTATCTACAGAAGAGAGCATGTAGTTCATTAAATAACAATGTAAAATCTTTCAGCAAATGAAAAATATTAAGTCCTAAAGATGTCTACAAATATAGATGAAACGTTAGCTTAAAGGTAATTTTTGGGAATTGATTGACGCTGGACCTAACTTTGATAAAGAAAAATAACGTATTTAAATATATACATTATTTATATAGGTAATATATATATTTATTTAAATGGCTCCAGACATCTGGATTTAAATAGTAATTATTTAATTGATATTCAGTAAGATTGTAAATCGTTTACTTATAGTAAAGTAGAATATACACTACTCTACATTTCTGTTTGAGATAACCCGTTTTGAAACAGATAATGGAAATAACAAAATTTTAAAATGATACACTTATAGTTTTGAGTTATAAAGAACATACAATAAATTAATTTTTATCTAAACACTTAATATTGTTATAAAAGATGTGTCACTATGAGAACTAAGTAACTACTACCATAGTCATGTTTCATACTTCTAACAACTTCATTATTTTAACAAAAATCTATTTCAAACCATTTGTCATAAGACTTGAGTTCAGTTTCTATACTTTCACAGGTAATTTATCAAATTGCTTATAATACTAAAATGAAAAGGGGAAAATGACAGGAGCGCCTACCAAGTGTCAGAAGAGCTTGGATAGCCATCAAGCCAAATAATTAGGAGAGCAGAGCTTTCAACCACTCAATAGACGGTACAGAAAAAGCAGTGACTGATTATACAATAGTCTGATTCGTGGTGGCTGATAACCTAAATTACAGAAGTGCTCAGCGGGACACAAAGGGCCAGACTGCTGTTGACAATGCCTCGCCATCCTGTTTTCTAATCATCCGGTCTTAGCCCTGTACTTAAGTCCCATCGTTTGTTCCCTTTTACCTTTCAACAATTTTTTTTTTTGACATAACATTATTATAAGGTTTCATTTTTTATTAATTCTTATTTATTAGTTTATTATAAAAATCTGACCTTATAAGTTATATAAAACGGTTTGTCTTTTGTTGTGTCTACCAAGTCCCCACTCCACTATTTGCCCCAGATACTCAATGTTTCCCTGGTTGTTACTAGACCCCCTTCTTTCTTCTCTGTTTCCCCCCTCATTCACTCTGCTTTTTTCCTTTTACTATCTGTCTGATCTCCTTGTTTCGACTTCCACTCTCTTTTTTCTCGGTATCTTTCTGGCAGTTCTCTGCTTCTCACCTCTTTGTCATCCCTACAAGGACTCCCTTTCCCACACCTCCCTACTGTCCCTCTTCACCAATATGTTACCAACCTCTTCTAAAAAGCTTTCTCACTTTATTTCTCCCACTGCACAAACTATACTCTGCTCCATCAATCACTTCTTAAACAACATTCAGTTCACAGATAAAAATGTATTATTTATATTTTCATTGTAATACAAAAAGTATAAATTTATAACTTTATGTTTGTTAAATTCCATCATTCATTTCAAACAGCTTATCTCAAAAAATGACATTGCATAATAACTATTAATGAAATAATTCAATTTAATGTTAAATTGTTATTCACTGTTATTTTATGTCAACAAATTTAAATTATTCAATAGATCAAATTATTCACATAACTCAAAAATTTGAGTTAAACAAAATCATATCACTTCATGGGCAGAAATAGTGACAAAATAACCATTTATTTCACTATTAAGTATATTTAAATACATAAATTTATATGCATTATATATTTCTTTTTCACAATTGGTAGATATTCAAATATTACATTTTTGGACAACTACGTAAGTTGTTACCGGATTGTCTATATTGAATGACTAAATACAATAGTCCATTCCAAGTGATGACCTAAATACCGCTTGTTGGTATCCAGAGGGGGAAGACAGTACTCCTCAAGCAGAGACGCTGAGTCGTCATTCTTTCACGGCCCGCCCACACCACCACGAAGCAACACCACACTTCCAGGACAACACGAAGGCCAAGGGCCATTGCGTCGCTGTGGTGTCGAAGCTGACACATCAGAAACTAATACCATACTGAATCTACCTTTGGTAGAGCAGCTCACCAGACAGCATAAAACAGCTCTGACAGGAAGTTTAACTTCCAGCAGGTAAAAAAAAATTAAACAACTCCACTGTTCAATGTTTTTAACTTTTTAAAACATACTTATCAGATGATGAAAAAAAGAAATGATGCCACGTAATTTCCAAAACATAGAAAGTATTATTTATTTTGCTATACACCAGTAAAGCAAATAGTTTTTGAGACTGTTAGCTCCAAAACTCATCTTACACTTCTATAAGCTCTTTGAACAATTTTATAAAACTCTATAGAAGAGTTCTATAACTTTTAACTTCTAACTGATACCATGTTTTTAGCGTTCTCTCTTCTACTTGAGATTTAAAGGCTCTACTGGTTTCCAGGATTAGAGGTAACCTGGTCGAGGACCAGACCTTTGAAAAATCATTTAACTTGTTTAACGTTATACTCCGGGTATGGACTATGAAGTCATTCTTTATTGTTGTTTATCGACGGGGGATACTTCTTCGGATATTCTACATGAATTAGGTCAAAAATATCAATTGTATATTTTCATTCCAACTATGAAGTCAAAGAAACAAATGTTGTGGATTCTTTTTTTTATATTTTTAAGAGTAAATTAACTTCGACTTGCCAGAGCCAGACGTCTGGTCACACTGGCCGGTTACTTATTACAGCTTTCGAATAGATACTTTTTGTACGAGTTCTACAGTCTATCGACGGTTTAAATTATCAAACCTAAACTTCGCTAGAAGCTCTTAAGACTAGGAAGGTGAATGCGCAGTAGTGTTTGATGTATATAGAACCAAATTGTTACTTTCAACTTGAACGAAAACTATTTATATTTCGTAACAGAATAACAGTTTATGTCACTCTTGTCCTACTTTACTTAGAACTGATAAAAGTCCTAGAGTAAATGCTCCCTTCGTGTAGGTTTGGAACCTATAGACACAGCGTCTCATTTCCTGATAATATCCATCGAAAACCTTGGTGATATTGTCAGACAACCTTATAACTACTGAATTGTACTTAAGCACACTCAACTCGTTAGATGAGCCCCATCTATGTTATTATGCCAAGTCTTATGAGTTTAAATGTAGCTCATGATTGAGTTTTAATATTTTTCACTCTTGAAAATATGTTGAATGAAAGCTTTATCTGTGTGTAGTTGTGTTAAATATAAATTCAAGAGAAGAGTACTGCCTCTACAGCTATGCAAGCACAAGCTGAAGCTTGTATCGAACGAAACAGAAAGGATCTAACCTTCACCGTTCCCATATTGAAGCTCATGAAAGCATTCATTAATATCAGTTGTAAGTTCAGTGATATATCACTGTATTGACCAATCCTAATATCTGCAAGTGGTTCTCAAACTCCATGTTACAGCTCAGTTTTGTGCTGGACAAACTCCTCTACCGAGATTAAGGGAAAACTAACACTTATGTAACACTCTAAGCCCTAAGCCAAGACACTACAATATCTAATCTCGTTCGGGTATTTGCCTTTCACGTCATGTAAAAAACATAGCAGCAATCTATATGTGACGTAGAAAACGCATTATTAATAGGAAAACGATATTGTCATTGTTTAAGGAAGGTTGGAAAACACTGTTCTAGTTTTCCACTTTGCCCAAACACCTTTTTCTTAATATTTATTTAAAAGTTTATTTTTTAACCATGATTACAGAAATTATTTCTTTGTAAAAGATAAGAAAAGAAAAATTTCTTTAAAGTTTTTAATTCATTATATTATTTATGTAAAAATATCAGAAAAATATAATACAGCATTTGTGTTTTCACTTAACAGAATTCAGCCTCTGAAGCTTCTGAAAACCTAATCACTTTTTCAAAAGTTTAAGAAACCTTTCTAGGTTAGTAGTTGTATAAGCCAACATCTCCCTGGACAGAAACAATGTCCTGTAATGGTCATATTTGTTGGTATAGCTTAGAAAGAAAAATATCACTCCTTGAATTTATTTTGATTTTATTCGTAATATTAGTTATTAATTTTACTGAGTTTGGTCACCAAATTCATTTTTTTAAAATCTTCTAAGGCAAGGTGCTGCCAAAACATAACGCAAGAGGACGCCGGTTACCATAATAATATCATTGTTCGCGTATAACCATACAATATCATAACGCGTAATTTGTTTTTTCTGCGTTAATACTGTTTAACGACGCTACTTACTACTGTACAGACTTCTCGGAAAACATTCAAAATTGGCACTCCACAACAAAGTGCTGTTGTATAAAACATTACTGCGACCTATCTGGACTTACGGACTTAAACTATGGGGTTGTGCAAAACTTTCCAACATTTATAAAATACAATTATTACAATCAAAAATCCTCCGTACTATCACTAATGCACCTTATTATGTCACAAACCACACTCTTCATAGAGACCTAAAAATCCACTTTTATACTTAATTTAGCCACTGATCGTTACAAGGCGTTTCATACCAAACTTTCCTCTCAGCCAAATTAACTCGTACAAAACCTTGCTCCTTCCTCACCTTCCCAGAATCCCCCAAGACGACTTAAAAGACCTACTAGCCTACCTTAGCCGAGGGACCTACTGCCATGATGTCCAGAATCAGGAAACGAAGTGAAAAGTTGAAACAGTGGGTTTCATTCTTTGTTCATGTTGTCAAAGTTATTTGTATTGCCCATACTACATATACTGGTTACGTACTTATGCGTAGTTGTATATTTAAACAAATATGTTAAAAAAAAATACTGTTTAACAGTTTCCATATATAACTTAACAGTCGTTTGTCTTAATTAGAACAACCTACTGTCCTCTTATTCGGACAATATATTGTCCCCATAATAAATTCTGTTTGTTATTGGAGTCTCATTCTACATTGATGAGAATGGGTTGGTTTTTAAACCAGTCATAAGAAGGTTTCTAAGGTAATGTAACGTTTCATCTATTCTCCTTTGGACAAAACCACTACTCAGCACTAAGTTTCATTTTTTTTTAATCTTCCTGTAATACTGTTTAAATAATAGTTTTATTTTAAAAATTGGAATTATATTTCAAATGTTTGGGGATATACAAAAGTTATTATCCGTTGCCTTTTATGTTAGCTTTTGAAAGAAGTGATCTTGTAGTCTTCATTTTTTGTTGGTATGTTCTCAAATAACAGCAATTTATTAAACCGTTCAAAGGTCTCGTAATCGTCTTGGATAAAAAAAAAACATATATAACGGAAACGGTCCAAGTGGGCAATCAAACCACAAAGAGGAAGCACTTAGAAAACGATTAGAACTTACTTTTACTATTATCTCGATACAGAAATGCATATAAACAACATGAACTTACAACATACTTCTTTCTCATTCAACTCCACACTAATTTTTTTCTAAATTATTTCGGAATAACTCATCTTGCATATCGGAAAAACACATTTTATAAAGAACACACATTCGTAACAGTTTATTACTTGTTGGTTCCATAAATCCAAATTCATCATAATTAGAAAAATTTCTGCGAGAGTTTCCACCTCACTACTAACATACTGAATAAAAAACTAATAATAAATGATACCCAATAGCTTAATCATATGATGCTTAAACATGTATCATGCAATGATCATAAAAAACTCAAAATATTACTAAATTGACTTCAGGTCACACAACCAGTAGCTCTCGTGGAATGTATTAATCCGATTACACCATAATCTGGCATAATCCGACGCTGGGCTCTCTGTTTAATCGCATTTGCTAGTGAAGTCTTGCTTGGTATACCTTTACCAACAATGATTATTATAATAACCATCCATTAGTACTGAAAAACACTGCTCCAGATGTAAATATGATCCAATCAAATCTTAAGCAATCAACGATGAAAGCATGAACTTTATAACTTATATTTCTTTCTGCAAATATCAACCTCAAATACAACATTCAACTTCACTATAAGAAACGGTTTATCAAAATTCTTCATAACCAAATTATCAACTTGTATTGTGATTGTCTGATTTCAATCAATTACAACAAATTGATTTCAATCAATGAAAGTGCAATCGTTGTGATAACCACGATCTTAGATGTGACAACAAATAAAACTTAGTATTTAAAATTTCTGAAATTTTGCTCATTATTTATAATAAGAGAATAACTTATCTGAAGAGTAGGTTAAAGTTAGTACCCGTTTTGGCATAAAATACGATAATGCACCTTTTTACCTTCTATATTACTCAAAACCAATGGAGATCCTTATTTAAATCTGATTAGGACAGATAAAGGGTGAGTCATGTATATTTGCTAGAACACAGTCGATAGTCATGAACTGTTTTTCGTGGATACACTCAACTTTGCTATTTGTAAACTTTATGAAACTCATCGACTAGTAATTTCATTTTGGTTTAGACTTGTCCCATACAAGGCTGCTCGATTACTCAACGTGGTCAACCCAATTCCACTTCACTTACTTTCATTATGCCATTGAAATATATTAAAACATACATGGGCAGCCTACAGTCACAGGAGCCAAATCCGGACCGCGACCTTTGATTAATATCAATTTTATTCTTAAATTGATACAATTTTTGTTTCACTACTCTTTCTATGTAAAGTAAACCGTAGACGAATGAATATAAAATCAGTAGTTCAATTAATGTTTACCTGAATGATATATATGAAATTATGGGTATGTATAAATAAATATATATATTGCAATTCTATAATTGGGACTCCTGGCCGGTGGCTTATCTTGAAAAACATAATCTGGCCCACACGTGAACAAAGGCTGCCCATGCATGCAAAAGACACTGAACGTAAAACTCATTGGGATCTTAAGCCAGTATAAAATACTATGAATAAATGTTTTAAAACAAACAAAATCCCCATGTCCAAGTGTTATCATTTAAATATTTATGAACACAGAACATTTTTATTCTGAGTTTTAATTCAATTGGAATGAAGCGATTTCATGCATTTTCTGATCTGGAGTCTAAAGTAGAGGAATGTGAGGATATGAGTGCTCTGCCCCGCTGCTGGCCTGTGAGGGCGGCGGTCTCAATAGTGGCTTCTCACTGACTTTTATCCTTGTTATATTACATCAATTTTGATGATTCAGATTACGAAATAGAAAAGCAGAAACAACAACCTTTATTTTGAAGCAGTTAGCATTATATTTAAGTATGTCTCTCGAATAACTGATGAATTCAGTGAATTCGGAAATCTTATGGGTAGTTTATTATAATTCCTTATCGTTATATTAATGCCAAATATGGTCTTATCTACTGATTTATAGAACTTCTACATTAAGGCACTCGTTTCAAAATGCCTTCATTTATCCAGTCACTCTTTCATTTATCGGTATTCTAGCTAATGCTATAGCTCAATCACACAACCACGTCTACTGAATTTCACATATGCATCAGGATCGGATATATTTGGCAAATTAACTCAACTCCTCTTGAGCTGCAACATTATTTTCTTAATTCATCACATATTTCAATCATTTCTTCATGTTCAGGATTTATACAATACCAAGTAGCAAACTTGGTATCAGCACCTGCTGAATAGCTCTAGTTTGTTATTAAATTTACTAAATTTGTATAACTCCCAAGAATCTATTTGAAGTAAACTTCTTTGGTTTTATAAACAACTTACCAATCGATGAATTATAATTGACATATATGCAGTTCAAATAACACCGTATGAGAAGACCTGTAATCAAATGGGAACAGGTTAACGAAAATAAACTCCCTCATGGTAGGGTTACTACCCGTGAGGAAAGCATAAAAAAACGTGAAAATCGAAAAAAAAATACTCTCAATTACGACTAAGGGAAGTTGGAATTGTTGTAATAAGAGCCCGATTTGGTACAAAGAATAATAATGCACTTTCCCCATGAATCAAAATTACCCAAATACAATTAGGTTCGTTCCCACATAAAGAACTATCCAACTGCCCATTAAGAACTTAATATTTTTGAATGTATTATTTTTTTAATGTAAGTATAGTATAATATATAACTACAGTTCTTTCGTAGTTATAGTTTTTAGTGCACATTGTCTAACTAACATTCATGAAATTCTTAAGATGCAATACTCATATAAATCTTATACTATGTTGTGTATGGTAACACAAATACTAAAGGATTACTCAAAGTGATTCCACATTAAAATATTACAATTCTAATCGAAATTGCACCTAATGTCATTAAAAAACCCTAATAATCACGAAGTACTTTCCTAAGGGCAGCAGGCTTTAAGTGTACTAAATTTAATTTGCGGCAGATCCTATAATAACAATTTTTGCATAAAATTGTTATTATTCGTTCTATAGTTTTTGCCAAAAAAACACTGGTTCCGATACAAAGCAGTATTTTCAAAACTGCTCCAAAATATATCCCACATTGATTACTTAAAGACAAACAAATTTTTGCTTTGAATAGTATTTTATTTCAGCTCATTCTGATCATATGACCATCTGATAGTATGTTTTCCTTTATAAACATGCGATCCTTACCTGTTTTGACTTTATAAGTGTTCCTAAGCTTCTCAGCCATATAACCATCAAAATCAAATCAGACCGACTAGTTTAACGTGCTGTCCTTTAGACACTTTGCATCACTCCAAAGTGCCCGAGGTGACCACGCGGAGGCTGGCCCGCACGTCGCGCATCAAGACTTTACATCACGCATCAGTATCAGGTCAGAGTTCTGAATCGGGTATCAAAAAAAATCAAACAGTCTGATACACTGACTTATTACCTTACCAGCAGGAGAGGTGGGAGCTCATGGTATGTTTATTCTTCTTAAATTTTTTAATTACTTAAAACTTCTTAAAGTTACTTAAACCTTCTTAAATTACTAGAGATAAAAGCTATTAGCTGTTATTTTCAGTATCATATTACTCTTGCAATATGAGTGAGTTCATGAAATTAATTTTTTTTTTTTAATCGCCGGAGGAATAGCATGAAGCTAGTATCTTTATTATCATAAAGAACGGAGAAGTACCTTTACCTTTCTCATGCTCCAATATTACTAGAAAACAATCGAGTCTTACATACATCACGAACTGCATGTCTGACAATTAGATATGATAAAGGGTTAAACACGTAAATTTATTGCAACACTTTGATTAGATAAATATCCTTCAACCTAGAAAGCATTATAAAGCATGGTTGTTTGACGTTTGCATATATAGTTTTAAGTATTTTACTATTCTTACATCATAGCAAATCATTTCTTCTATTAAAACAAGAATATGTCTGACTCCAATATGATAAAAAATATTTCGACAAGTACAGTAGGTAATGCTTTAGTCCAAGCTGAGTTTTCAATTTTTATTTTTACAGAAATTGAGTATAATAAACAAGAAAAAACTTGACCTCGACATTGGCCCTTCCATCGAAGTGTGATGTGAACTTTCCATTCGTGCAATTTCAACGAAAATGCATTCAGCTTACCCTCTTATAAAGTTCTATTTCTGAGACAATTCACTTTTGATCGGTAAACGGTGTGAACAACTGCATTGTATCTAAAAGCTTTCAGAATAAATAAATAAACATTTCACCTTTCCGGTTGATCTAAAAATCTGAAGGTCTGTTTTAATTTATTGCTTCTCTTAGCTTTATTATAATCCCAAAGTTTCAACACTCGACAAGAAGTACAACAAAGGAAAAAATGTCTAAAATCACCTTTGGCCCAAAAAAGTGATTTTTTTTATCATGCAATATTTCATCTTCTCTAAAGAAGCAACCTGTTCTGATTTCTTTCCATATACCATTCAGCCTTTCGACCATTATATGGAATCTAAAAAAGTAACCACTCTGGGTGAAATATGAATTAATCCATTAACAGGTGTGACTTTGTAGCATGCCGAAAAACTTTTAGATACATGCTGTCAACCATTCCATCCAAACCCAACACATACATCATCGAAAAGACGTCAAAAGCGGATTTGCGGACGACCTTACAACATATAAATTCGTCCAAATCTCGAAATCGCAATTTTTCATAATTACAAAACTACTTGCAGCGAAGTAAAAAGTATAACGTAATACTGAAATTCTATACTTAAACAATGGTCTGAAAGTCCGAAAAACCTAACCCTACACCAAAAAATACACAAAGTACTTGCCCATCACCTGGAAAAGGAATAACATACCCAAACCAAATTTAAGTGTTTTAATAATTTTAAACACCTTGAAGTTTACAGTTACGGTTATCAAAACAAAATCTAATCGAGCAATATGTGCATAGAGCAGTTCAATATATAATCATGAAATATAGATCAGTTAATTACCATTAAAACAAAATATTCATTTAAGACAAACTCTTAAAAAGTATAAAATTGAACTTCCAGTTGTTTAAAGAAAATAAAAATACCTCAACCCCTCATAAAAATGAAGAACTGAAAGTATAAATAAATAATTACTATAATTTTAATACAACGACTTATGACATTTAGCTCATCAGAACCAAGAACGAGTAATGAAAAGGAAAAATAAAACAAACTAACTAAAACGGATGTTATTATCTTTGAAAAATGGTCAACTAATCAAAAAGAGCAAAGACCATGTCCTCATCATCGGAACCTTCAGATTCTTCTTTCTTCTCCTCCTTCTTGGATGCTGTGGAGGCGGCAGGAGCTGCTGCTGGGGTGGCAGCCGCGACCACTGCAGCAAACTTAGAAGGATCCTGTCCAACAGAAGTAAGGGTCAGATACAAACAATTACAGGAGACTTCTTAAGCTTAAAACCACTCATTAACTAATAGCAGTTAGCACAAGTAGTTGATGCTGCAGTTGATCCCAATAGAATTACCACTGTACTTAAGTTCAATGTATTAATTCTTTTCCACTCTGAAAACAAAATATCTGAATTTGATTAACACAAATAATGAAACACTTAAAACAAGTATACTGGACCTTCGAGTTTCCGTACTTCAAGAAACCGTACTTTTTATTTTCTTCCTAATGGTGTAAATTTGCATAAATTATCATCCAAGTATTGGTAATCCACAATGAGGGAAGAGTGAAATCTAGCAGTCTAAGCTACTTCGATTTCGTTATCTTAAGTAAACTATACTTTTATTATGCATAAACAATATAATTATGACATGTTTTAATGTATAATAAACGTAAATTAACTGTAACCGCCTAGGGGAGGCAAGATGAGACAATAAACTAACTATCCTCCCTTCTCATATGCCCTTACCAACTCGATCAACTCACTTACCAGTGTTACCAACTTCTGAACTTTTCTGTCTCGATCTCTATTAGTACGGAAATCGAAGTCAAGTCGATTGTAATTTAAATAAAAACACATTAACTATATTGATTTATTAATTTAATAAATTGATAATTTCCAATGAATATTCGAACATTTGAAAAGAAACAAGGAAAACGATTGAAAAAGTGTTTATTTGAGACATTCAAGAAGTATTGTTAAGGGTTAAAAAATACACACACATATATATATATATATATGGATTAATTTACCACAATGAAAAACAATTTTTTAAAACAATGCTCTAAGGCCTTTCGTTAATACATCTTCGGAGAGCAAATGAACTAAAAAAAACAATAAATACTGCTAACTTGGCTGATTGAAATTTCCAGAATTGATGGCAACCCTGAATGTGTTTAATGATGAAGTCTTCATCTGTCTAATTATCCCGTTAATCAAAACTTCATCTAATTTGTAGAGTCCTAGGCTATTGTTCATTAATTTCTCATAAAAGTTCTTTATGAGTGCACTTTCTACGATATTTCTTCTTCTTTCTGAAGACACATATATTAATTCATTTGCTTCATCCCAGTTAATCACATGATTACTGTCTCTTATGTGAATGAACAAGGCACTCTTTTCGTCCTCTCTTCTGATGGAGTATTTGTGCTGTTTTATCCTTGTAAGAAGACCTTTGCTCGTCTGTCCAATGTAAGACATTTCACAGTCAGTGAGAGGACGAAAAGAGTGCCTTGTTCATTCACATAAGAGACAGTAATCATGTGATTAACTGGGATGAAGCAAATGAATTAATATATGTGTCTTCAGAAAGAAGAAGAAATATCGTAGAAAGTGCACTCATAAAGAACTTTTATGAGAAATTAATGAACAATAGCCTAGGACTCTACAAATTAGATGAAGTTTTGATTAACGGGATAATTAGACAGATGAAGACTTCATCATTAAACACATTCAGGGTTGCCATCAATTCTGGAAATTTCAATCAGCCAAGTTAGCAAGTATTTATTGTTTTTTTAGTTCATTTGCTCTCCGAAGATGTATTAACGAAAGGCCTTAGAGCATTGTTTTAAAAAATTGTTTTTCATTGTGGTAAATTAATCCATCTATTATATCAAGTGTTATTTTGATTATTATTCATATATATATATATATATATGTGTGTGTGTGTATGATGGCAGCAAATCTTCACGTAAACATGTTTCATTAAAGTACACAGCAGCCTCTGCGTTAACGACTATTAAGCTGGTCTGCTCCAATTTACGAAAACCTTGCGGTGGGCTGGTTGTTGTTCCAGCCCACGGCAAGGTTGTTCGTAAATTGGAGCAGATCAGTTTAAAAGTCGTTAACGTAGAGGCTGCTGTGTACTTTAATGAAATATATATACATATATATATATATATATATATATATATATATATTATATATATATAATAAAGTTACAGCTAGAGAACACAAGAAAAAGGACGAACACTCACGAATCTCGATTATTTCGGCGTCTTGCCGTCTTCAGGAGAGTAGAAAGAAAGAAAATAAAATAAAAGGAGAAAGAATGAAGGAACGGAGACGTAAATGCGTCCACTGGCCGATGTAAACTGGCGCGATACAATGACACGCAGTGCAGCCACCTTACCAACGTGAACCAGTGTAGGCTGTGAGTTAAAAAAATTATAAAAGTGATATTTAAGTAAAAGGGAGGAGAAAAGTAAAAAAGAGAAAGGAAAGGAAAAAAAACATAAAACTAACTAAAATTAAACGAGAAAAAAAAATAAATAAATGAATAAATAAATAAAAATAAAAATAAAATAAAAAATCATCTGATTAAATTTAGACCAGGGGAATTTCTTGCACCCAATAACCAAATGAAGGCTTCCTCAGAAGCCCTTAGAGTGGTCTGGGTGTCATCATTTGAGAGTTTTCTTAATATTTTAACCCTGAAGCAATCGTTGAAGGGAAGGTTATGGAGATTGGCGTGGGTGGCAACAGGCAGCTGCTTGCGTTGACCAACGGATGACCTGTGACCATTCATACGGAGGCTAAGTGACGTGGAAGTCAGGCCCACGTAGAATGAGTCACATTGTGTGCAGTCCAGACGATAAACACAATTGCTGGAAGTGCAAGAACTAGCAAAGGAGAGAGGGTATGAATGGTTGTTCACTGTCGAAATGAAATGGCTGTCAGGATTGATGATGGGACAGGTATATATATATATATATATATATATATATATATATATATATATATAGTTCAATATAAACAAAGAAACATAGAGAAATCAGAAGAACACACTTACAGTCTCTAATTTTCGGTTTGAACCGTCTTCAGGAGAGATAAGAGAGGGAAACCAAGCGCACTGGATCAGAGACGGTTGGAGACCAACAGTGTTGCCGCATGCGCGCCGTTCACAGAAAATAAAGTAGACAGGAATCAATTGATTCCTGTCTACTTTATTTTCTGTGAACGGGCGCGCATGCGGCAACACTGTTGGTCTCCAACCGTCTCTGATCCAGTGCGCTTGGTTTCCCTCTCTTATCTCTCCTGAAGACGGTTCAAACCGAAAATTAGAGACTGTAAGTGTGTTCTTCTGATTTCTCTATGTTTCTTTGTTTATATTGAACTATATTTGTCCGTTTTGGATCGTATTTCCAACGAAAAAAAGTATATATATATATATATATAGAGTAGGTGTGTTCTCTAATCGGGGTTCGATCAATTTTCCAGTTATTAGTTGTTAGTATTAGTTATTACTAACTAATACTAATCATATATATACATATATATATATATATATATATATCTCCAGATATTAATGTGAACTGTTAACGTTGGCAACGAGAGTTTGATTTTTTATCCTGGAATATTGACCGAACCCCGATTAGAGAACACACCTATACTTAAAATAAACAGTGCATCATAGACTGAAACATAACAAAGACTCACTTTTCAATATTTCGACCGCAATGGCGGTCGTCACTTTAAGAAATAAATTGACGGAGGGCGACAGTCAATTACGGTCGAAATATTGAAAAGTGAGTCTTTGTTATGATTCAGTCAATGTGTCACTGTTTATTTTAAGTCCGTCCTGCCGGACCGTTTTTCCTGTATCATGGTATATATATATATATATATATATATATATATATATATATATAAATCATCAAACCACAATATGAAATGGGAAAAGAAGACTAACACTGTTGGGTTCAGTTGGGTTTTTGACTCTGACGAAGACCGCTTGTTACGGTCGAAAGATCTCAGTCTTGTTTTCCACAAACCATATCATATTGTGGTTTGATTATTGATTGTTATTTCACGTGTTTATGTAAAATCTTTTTACATATATATTTCAATATAGACAAAGAAGCATAGAGAAATCAAAAGAACACACTTACAGTCTCTAATTTTCTGTTTGAACCGTCTTCAGGAAAGATAAGAGAGGGAAACCAAGCGCACTGGTTGAGAGACGGTTGGAGACAGTCTACATTCTCTATGTTTCTTTGTCTATATTGAACTATATTTGTCCGTTTTCGATCGTATTTCCAACGAGAAAGTGTATTCACAGAAAAACATGGTAACCACTACGTTTTCTTACGCATGAATAATCATGGGCCCTCGCGATAGTACAACACCCGCTGCTATTTACGCCAAATCACATAGCCTATTGTAATGAATGTTTTAGAGTTCAAACATTAAAAACGGTACCTCAATAAATAGATTTGTCACTTTAAGAGCTTCTAAATAGGACACTCTCGACTCTCGGAGTTAATTTACATCCAGATATTAATGTGAACTGTTAAGTTATATTCTGGGATTTATAATTAATTTTTTATAAATTTATTTATTTTCATTTCTTAATTCACTTTCATGTAAATTTATTTTTTAGTTTATTGACTTATTAACTTCTAATGAATTATTTTTTACTTCATATCTTTAAATTATTTTTTTTATTCTTCTTCAGCTATTCCTAGTTCTGGTTTCGTTTTCGTCGTGGCCAACCTGCCGTATTATAAGAAGCTATCCAGTTGGTTTTTCTCTTCTATCCCTACCACTTCCGTCCTAAGGACACCCATTAAAATGATCGAAACAGTTCAAGTAAATCCCAGTGTATTCCTTTTTCGTGATTCTTTCTCTTTCTAAAGTATATACTACTCGTATATATCTACTTCATGAATAATATACCATATCTTCAGTTCACATGGAAACATACTGTAAGAAAAATGGTTAAACGGAAATTAGAGTTATGTTGGATGATGCTTGCATTTTTTAATTTCAATTTTAATTAGTAAGTAAGATGACGATAATAATAATAATAAATCAGAGGGTATATTAGAAGTCAAATCAAGACTACCCACTACAGACAAGTATTTTCTATACTGCTCCAGCAAAATGAAGCAAATCCTTCTTTCAGTTTCAATGAGAAGATGACAGAAGATCTTGCAGTAAAGAAACAAGTCAGACGAGTATCTCCCACAAGTGGGTCAATGTACAGTAATGTACACAGTAAACCAATCTTCGCAATATTTTTTTCTTCACACCTACTACAAAATCTTTGATGATAGTTTATTGCAAAAAAAAATCACTAACCTAAATAATTATGGCTGACACGAGTTTTATGAGTACTTTTAATATGTTAGAGAAATATTATATAAAGTAGGATGTTAAATGAAATTTGTCACGTACTATTCTTAATGTTAAATATAAACGAAAACGCACTTGGTTTGATAAGAAGAATTTCAGTGGAGAAGATACAGCATACAGTTGTGTGAAACACATACACATTTTTCTGTATATTAAAGTAATTATATAACTACTTTCTATAGTACAGTTCTTCACTAATTACCATAAAACGAAGAAATATTTTTTGAATAATACTGAAGCTTTACCTTAAGAAACTCCTTGATAGTATTAGCCTGAGGGAATTCGACCTCAGTCGCGGCAGCAACAGCGAGAAGGTTTTTGAATCCATTGACTATACTGTGAGGGGCACTGGCGATGGTTGGATACCCGATGAACAAACAGACCGAAGCAAGCTTGCTGGCTCCCTAAAACAGGAATAATCTCATCAATAAATAAGAAAAGGAGTATTAACTGTGGCCTCCAACAAGTGAATGTGATCACTTACGAGCTACTAGCTTCACAACACATAACTATACAAACTCTATCACTTAAGAGTGTAGATATATATATATATATAAAAAGATTTCACATAAACACGTGAAACAACAATCAATGATCAAACCACAATAAGAAATGGGAAAACAAGACTAAGATCTTTCAACCTGACGGGTTTTTGACTCTGACGAAGACCGCTTGTTACGGTTGAAAGATCTTAGTCTTGTTTTCCCATTTCTTATTGTGGTTTGATCATTGATATTAAAGTAGACGGCAGCCTCCGCATTTACGACTTTTTTGCTCGTTTTCTCTAGTTTTCTTACTAGTTTTTTCTGGTAGGGAGTGATTTCATGGAGGAGTTGTCCCAGAGACATCAAAGAAATAATTTTTTAGCTTAATCAATAATATTATATTTTTTACACTTACAAGCATTAAAATAATTAAAGCAAACTTTAATAAAATATAAAAAGTCGTAAATGCGGAAGCTGCCGTCTACTTTAATAAAATATGTTTACAAGAAAATCTGCTGCCAATATACACTATATATATATATATATATATATATATATATATATATATATATATATATTATATAATAACAATTAAAATAAGCAGTGACACATAAACAGAAACACAACAAAGACTCACTTTTCAATATTTCGACCGTAATGGCGGTCGAAATATTGAAAAGTGAGTCTTTGTTGTGTTTCTGTTTATGTGTCACTGCTTATTTTAATTGTTATTTGTCCTGCCGGACCGTTTTTCGTTTATCATGGTATATATATATATATACACCTCTTACATCTTGTACTCTTCCTTTTTGTTTGACATGTAAGTATCACGGTAAGAGATGAAAATATCGGAAACCTGAAACCTGTCAAGGAAGAAAATGATTTACGGAGTAAAATGGTTCACGTTCGAAATTATATCTAAAAACCGGAAAAACTTCTTCAAAAAAGATTGACACATGGTTGAATTTATAACAAAATTATAACAGAATGTTAACGTCAATACCTCTGTGTTTGAATGTAGTTTTTGGATATTTTTCAAACATCTGAATGTTTTAAAGGAATTAAAAAAAATTATTTCTCATCATCTCCGAGAACAACACTTACACAAAATCAATCGAATTTTGTTGAATGGGCATTAAATTTAACAAAATGTTTATAAGAAATATCGACCCAAAGGTTTACTAATAAGAATAACAATTTTCAATAAACTCATTAAAAACAAACTAATTTTTATGTTATATTATGTATGAGCCACGTCTAAAAATCTACAAATTTTTCTAATAGTTCGAAACAATATTAATTAAAGTAATAAAATTGCCCACAGTATTTCACACATTAAGAGAACGCAAACTTCTGATTTTGAGGATGCAATTATTAAAATGAACAGGTTAAACAAAAAAAGGAACACTAGAAATGATTTACAATAAAATGTATCAAACAAACACTAATTATAGAAGTGGCCAGATAATATGAACAGGATATATTCATGTGCTAACACGGTATTTCAAGAGTTCTCTTTTTGAGATATCAAAATACAGTCATTTTGCATGACACTGTAGATTCCATTATGTTAATAACGTTATTTCAAATGCATACTTATTTATTCATGTAACATAAAATCAATAGTTTTGCACTTTCAAATATTCTTTATACTTAATGTCCTATCATGAATACAAACTCGATGTAATTAAAAGTATATGTGTTATATGGTTATTTATGACATTCTAATAAACATTTATAATCCTGAAGACGACGAGGTGCGAGTTATAGAAGTGATTTGTATCATTTCTTTCATTGACTTGTGAACTATTTCTTTATGTATACATACATAAACGAATGTCTTCCTTATCTCGACTACATATATTTAACACTATTTTTCTTTTTTATCGAGACGAAAACTCGATAAAAAAGAAAAATAGTGTATACATAAACTAAATTCACAAAAAGAACGCGGTTAAAAGAGATAACAAAAACCTATTGCAAATTTAGTGCAGATATAATAGCATACAATACCCCAACAGCATTAACCCTAGCCTCGTAACTTATATATATATAACATTCATGATCAAACCACAAAATGAAATGAAAAAAAAAAAGAGTATGATCTTTCAACCGCAACAAGTGGTCTTCGTCAGAGTCAAAAACCCAACTGAAACACTAAATTTCTTAACATCGATTTTTCATAGATAATACATTTAGCTCCGGTCCAGTCAATATGATAATTTTCATTATTTATACGCAAGAATAAGGTGCTCCCTTTTTCTTGTCTACTTAAGTTGTATTGGTGTTGTTTTACACGCTTTTTAAAAGATTTACCAGTTTGACCAATATAAATTTTATGCCAATTTTTTATTAACATATTTCCTACGTTATTACGATTAGAAAACACTATATTAGAATCAAGTTTACGCGCAAGCCTAACAATGACCATGACATTGCTTGGACGAGCAAGCAAGGTCCAATGATTCATGATACGGTAAAACTATAGAATTTGACAATGAACGGGGCTCTGTTGAAATATTAGAGGTTTTTTTCTAGCACTCTCTAAAGCTAAGTCGATATAAGAGGAGAGGTATTTTAATGATAGGCCATTTTAATGATGACCTAATGTGATTAATTTCATCATTAAGGAATTCAGGGGAGCAAGCTCTTAACGTATTCAAAATCTTATTTATAAAAATCGAAATTATAATATTTCTTGGATTGGAAGATAGGTTCAGGACATCTAAGAAGGGCAAATCACAACTTACTTCATCTTCCATTATGAACTGGATTGTGGCAGTAATGAATTTAATTTTATTAGAAAAACATATTTATATATAGATTTAGGACAGATGATAGTATATCGTCAACATATCTAAACCACTTAACATGACTAGGTAATATTGAGCTTAACATTTCAGTTTCAAAATATTCCATGTATAAAGTACTCAGGAGGAGGATAAGCAGTTGCCCATTACAAGACCAAATTTATGTTTATAAAAATTATTTTCAAACTGGAAATGACAATCTACAACACATAACTTAATTAACTCTATTATAATGGTGATGGAAGGGGAAGGGAATAATTAGTTAATTCCTCCTGGAGTAAGCTCAACAGATCAGTTACAGGTACATTGTTAAAAAGGGACTTAACATCAAAACTAATCAATCTATAATTTTTATTCATGTTGACGCTATTTAATTTACTAATTAATCAACATTGTTGTTAATATTGCTACCTGAAATTTTTCCAATCAATGGGCTCAAAACACTAACTTACCATTTGGAGAAGGCATATGAGACCGAACCAACCAAACTCACAATGAAACGTATTGGGTAATTATCCTTGTGCGTCTTGATCAACACGTACATATATGAGTTTGAAAGATCTTAGTCTTTTTTTTTCATTTCACATTGTGGTTTGATCATTGATTGTTATTTCATGTGTTTATGTGAAATCCTGTTATCGGTATAAAACATTAAACACAGAACAAAACACTTACAAAGATCAATTCTTCAAACGATAAATTTACAACTAAATCCGTTTTTAAAATCACCAATAACATTGATTCTCACCACACTCCATAATGTTTGTTAACATTTATTTCATATACTACAATTCCAAACCTTTAATGTTCACTGAAAGAATGAGTTTCTAATTTGATATTCTGTTCAATAAAAATCTTTGCCATGTTCTACACTGCCAAAAATAATAAACACCTTACCTTCTAAGCAAAGATTCATCAACTCTTTTCATCCTAGCCTATTTTCTTAAAAAAATTCAGTTTTTTGAAAAACAGGTTACCACCCGAAAGCACTTAGAAGTTTTCCTTCTAAGTTTTTTACTCTATATATCAATGTTTTGCTATATTTAAATAGCCTCTTCAGGGTTGTACAAAACAGTAAATACATATGACTACAGATGGTTACAAAACGAAGAACAAATATATATAATTATTACAGCACTACTTCAGGCGATTAGATCTAACGGTCGGTTTCAACGGACAGTTTCAAAAGATGAGAACCTCCCAGTTGTTGATAGTTAATAAATTTAAATTATACAGAATATTTGAAACCTGAACTGTCTTTCTGATAACGAATGGCAGACAAGGGTATTTTAAGTGACAACCCGTTAGGAGGAATGCTCTTAGAGATACATTGAGAAAAACTCAGTATGCACTGAATAGTTGATTAACCCATTAAGTCCCACTGTCCTATATATAGGACACTAATTAAAGTAACTTAAAAGTATATAAAATGATACACAATAACACTTTTACCTGATAGGCCACTCTCATAAAGGCATAAAGAGTTATTATAATTGTAAACCTAATCCAGGAACTTGTTGCAAATACTTTAAAATTTGTTATAAAAATGCATGAAATATCAGTTTTCCAGTGGTATACAAACAATTACTCATAAAATCTAACTATATGCATCTATTGACTTCTAGATAGATAGAACATATTATTTAAGGTTTAGTTCATATAACTAAATACTAAGGTTTTGTAATTATACCTATTTTTTCTTGTAATAAGCGTCAAAACATTGCTGTCCTATATATATGACGCTGGGATCATTTGTGTATAAACGTGTTACTATCGGAAGGACGGCATATACAAGAGCTCCCTGACTCCATAGAGACTACTTATCACTTCAGTTATTACATACCAATATTCAAGGTAGGAGTGAGCGTTTTATTTACATTGAGAGAAATTATAGTTGAGATTAGAATAATACGCCTTTTTTGATTGTATAGGATTTCGAAATAAAATCTTTCTTGGAATATGAAAAGTTACTATATATCTTTGTAATAGAAAAAAGGTTCATTTTTGTCTAAAGTAAAAATCATACTTATTTTCAAATATCAAATACCGATCATCTATGGAGGAAAAAACAGCCTGTTTACACGAATGCAGTCAGCAGAACTGAGAGTTATTTAGAGAATTTCAGAAAAATGAAAGATGCTTTGCACCATTGCAGTCCACTGGAAATATTTCACGAAATAATTACTCCAGAAATATATGATCACATAATAAAAGAGAGTGTCAGATTCTCTGCATCAAGCAAAAACCAGATTGAAGTCCTGTCAGTGGATGAACTAAAAACATTTTTTGGTATCCTTATGTTTTCAAGCTACTGCAAGTTACCTGCAACGAGAAATCACTGGTCAAATGACGAGGATTTAGGCCAATCCATAATAAAAAATGCTATGTCACGGAATCGCTTCCAACAACTGAAGAGCATCATTCATTTTTGTAATAATGAGGAGTGGGAAAATAACAAATCTGACAGAGGGTACAAAGTTCGTGCCCTCATGCAAATGATGCAAAATTCTTTTAACAAATTTGGAATTTTTGAAAAATTTCTCTCAGTAGACGAAATGATCATCAAGTATTACGGACATAACTCACTGAAACAGTTCATAAAAGGGAAACCCATAAGATTTGGATACAAATTTTGGGCTTTCTGTGGTGTATCTGGTTACTGCTTCAATTTTGATCTGTACTGTGGTAAAAGTAATCAGGAAAGTCTTCATGCAGACCTGTCACTTGGAAGTAGAGTTGTATTACAAATGCTGGAAGTTGTAGAAGACCCTCAGTCGCACTGCGTGTTCTTTGATAACCTTTTTACAGGTATTGATTTGCTCATTCACCTTAGGGACAAGGGGTATGAAGCTACAGGAACCATGAGGGAAAACAGACTGAAGAAATGCCCCCTGAGAGACTCAAAACAAATGAAAAAAGAATCGCGAGGATCTTATGATTACAGATTTGATGCCAACAACGAGATTCTCATTGCCAGGTGGCTTGACAATAAATGTGTCACAATTGGAACCAACTATGATACAGTTGAGCCAATTGCTAATGTGCTTCGCTGGAAAAAACAAGAAAAAATCAGAGGGAATGTAAGCCAGCCACATGTACTACGTACTTACAACGTACAACGTACTTACGTACTACACTTACATGGGGGGAGTCGACAAACATGACTGGCTACTGTCAAAATATGCTTGCTCCATTAGAGGGAAAAAGTGGTATTGGCCACTCTTTACTCGACTTCTCGATATGGCTGTAGCGAATACATGGATAATCTATAAAAGGAAAATATGGACGAAAAAGGTGAAATAATGACATTGCTCGACTTCAAAAGATACATATGTACTGCATGCCTAAAAGGATCGTCAAAACCTGCGAAAAGAAGCTTGGCAACACCAACCAGACCAGTGAATGATGTCAGATATGACACGAAAGGTCACGTAATTGCTAAGCGTGAAAAACAGAGACGCTGTCAAGGCAAGTCGTGTACGAGAAAACCTCTGACTTACTGCGCAAAGTGTAATATTACCCTCTGTGTGAGCTGCTTTCCTCCTTACCATGAGAAATAAATTGATTTTAAATGTATATTGGCATGAATGCGAAATATATACACATTAGCCCAGTGTCATATATATAGGACAGTTGTTTTTTATTATTTCTAATGAAAATAAACTATTTTTGCCATTCAATTCGTTCTTTTAAACCTTATTTTAATAAGTATATAAAGTTTCAATGCAATATTCAAAATATTTAGCATCGTGGGACTTAATGGGTTAATTTATAAGAAAAATAAGATAATTATTTCAGCCAGTAAACCACTAAGTAAACCGACTAAGAAGCTTACCCGTCGTAAGTCGGATACCAACTGTACATTATACTTGTAACTACCTGTTGTCCTATGTCTTGATTTTGTGTACAGCCCTGATGACGGTACACAAAAGTAGCGAAACACTGCTCCAGGTGAAATGTGTCCGGTTTTTGACCAACCCTGCTTCTTTCTGTTATTTCTAGATTTATTGTGGTCATAAAAATAACATACTTTACACAAATACATTTATATTCACTTTAAAAGCGGGAAATTGGCATAACTGGACAAGTTAAGTTCAAATAAGAAGAAAAGTAACACACCTAATAAATTACCACACTTACCATCTTTAATTTTCAGTAAGTCCATCTTCAGGAGAGAAAAGAGAACGCCGGAGTTGCCGTCGCTTCTCTGGCATAGTTGGTTTCCCTCTTTTTTCCCTCCCGAAGAAAGATTAAAAGTAATAAACCATTACGTAACAATTTTTCACCACAATAACAATCAATATTATCTTATTATAATAAAAAATTATCAAATTTTTTTAACATAACATAAAACTTTTGCTGATCAAAAACAACTCATTGTTCACGAACTTGAGATGGTTACTTGAATTATGTATAGCTTATTTCTTAAATAGTACTGTGTGATTCAGCCCTAAAAACTTCAAAAGCAATTACCTCTATAAACTTCACTCTCAAATCTTCAGGTTTGATGTCCAATATCCTAGGCTCGAAGATAGTGCCAGAATCGTATACCATTTCAACAACCAAACCGTACGAAAACGGGGAAATATTAAGCATGTTCAAAAGCGTCGCTTCTGAAGCACCCACTTTGTCACCTTCCTTCAAAATGTTGACGTCATTCTGCAAAATGCATGATGTCAGTTACAATACTTACTACATTAGCAAGTAAACTCCATTCATATCTATATTTAAAAAAAAAAAAATCAAACAGATTTGAAGTCTAAATAATAATAAATTTTAGGAAAAAGAAAGAAAATTACCTTTCTAATTCATTACTTAAGCGATTAATTTTTTCACCTCTATGAACCTATAAATAAGCTAAAAGTTGAAAAGAATAAGGGAGATAGTTTACTTTTCCATAAGAATTCTAAAATTCAAGAATAATTTTATTCAAAGTTAAACTTTAACTTACAAATTCTTACCATCCAAAATAATTCTACCGATCAAATTTCTTTCAACATGACATATACCTATTTCCAGAGAACTTAAATTATGTATCCGTTAGTTTTTGTGATTCAATATTAAACAACGGTACATCAACCAATAGTTCGGTACCAGATAAGACACAATATTTCATAAATCACTGAGAATGTTTCAAATAACAAATTAAAACTATTTACTGGATGTACTAACAATGATTTCAATAGTTCCCCTTGAAATTTTGGTTGGGATGGAAAGAGCCTGGAAGAAAGATGTTTTCTCCGGACCAAGTCCGGTGTTCTGGGCAGGGATGATGACGGGGCAGGGTGCGATGGCTCCGGCCCTCGCAGGTGCCCGTACTTTGTTCTCCAACAGTTTGTCACGTACCTCCACCAGGTCTGAGCGAGTGAATACAAACCCGACATTTGACTTAATGTGAGGTAACAACCTGCAACCATACAACCAGCGTAAAGTCATTCCCTATAAAATGAAGGAATAATAAGCACGGATACATTTCTTAACAGACCTTGATTAAATAAGGATCTGAAAAACTTATTTTCTACAAAGCATGCCATACAAAGGTATGTAAAAATAATAATAAAGAATTTCCACAAATAACGGTATATCAGTAAAAGTTGAGTAAAGCATTTGTACATCAGATTATCTCTTGTTTTGCCCTCTTGTCAAGTCTTTTAGTAAAATAACTTCTGTATGAGGCGCCAAAGACTTTCACTTACCTAATTATAAACAAGCACATTTCAGAAATTTAATTAGTTTATATCAAAAAAGGAATAAATCTCTGTCTCTAATCTCGAACAGATATTATTAATTGGAATTATAACCATCAACACTAATAATTATCATTTTAAAAATTATAAATTTCATTACAATGAGATAAATAAACAGGTATTCATAACAATAGTATACATATTGTTTACGAGGAACAAGGGATTCATCAGAAAGAAGCACTGTTAGAAACGAACACGCCATGTTCTTCTACTAGCTTATTGTTTACCAAATAGGTAGAGGTCTTTGATTTCTGACATCTAGTTGAATCAAATGTGATCAAATTTAATATTTACTATTTAAATGGTACTGCCTTCTGTTTAATAACCTTTAAAAGAACGCTTCTTCCAGAAGTTTTTTAAACCTTTAACTTTGAAGGTCAATTTCTACTCGGATCATAAGCTATGAACTTTGATTAATTTCCTTTGCCATATATTTCAGTGGGCTATTGCTGATTGTTTATGTTCACTGGACAAGTAACTGTATTACAAATTTGGTATGATTTGGTTATATAAATTCGGTTACATAATAGTAGAATAATGTGGGCTCGATAAAGTGTAGAGATTAAAGAAAAAGAGGATCTTTAAAGACATGCAAGTTTCGAGGTATTCAAAAACCTCGATATTCAGTATTTCAGGATATTTCCATCCTTTTTCTGGTAAGTGTACCTATTGATAATTTTGTAAACACTCTACAAGTCGAACCATTTGACAAACATACAGTTTTGGGTGGTGGAATCCCCTATTGTTTTTGGTTAACATTAAACCAAAAAGCCGTTATAAAAGTTTACAATGCTTATTAAAAATTTAGAAGTAATGTTTATGAACATTATCAAATAATGTTAGTAAACAAAGCCGTCGGTCGCCCTCTAGCAAGATGATGTGGCATAGGCGGTATATATTCAAACCTTTAATAAACTTCCACAAAGTAAATCTTAGAACTCCCGGTAATGTAAATAATAGCTACAAAGTGGACCAATTAAAATATAAGTCGCCAACTTTGCACCTGTAAGTCACTATTGAAGATCAAAGCTTTTAAGCTTTACGCTAATTTCGTAGACATTAGAAATTTTCAGAAAAAGTCTTTAATATGTGTCTTTATTAAAGAAGAAAAGGAAGTTAAAATGATGTTTAATAAATTACTTTTCAAGTGCAGGTATCCTCTCGATATGGCCTCTGATGGCTTTCCTCATCATGGTATTCTTGCCCATCAGGACAACTGCAATGCCCCTGAGGGACATGCGAATCTGCTGCATCTGCTTCGAGCCAACATTGTCAGCACCCACTATAAAACATTTCGGGTACTCCTCCAATAATTGCTGAAACAAGGCAAAACTTCTTCATAACATTCAATAATACATAACCTAATAAAAATAGTTCAAAGAAAAAGGAGAATCAATAATATACTCGATCTAAACTGAAGAGCCTTCATGCTAACTTGTTAAAAAATTTCACTTAAAAAAAAGTAAAATCCTTTTACAAACTTTTTGATCCCATTCAGTTTATTATCACAAGAACAGAGAAGATTATCACGAGAACTTTTTCCTCTCCAACCACCATGTAGAAGAAAAAAAAAAGAAAACAAAGATGGCGGGTGATATCACTTTAAGTGTATTGAAGTAAGTAAAATCGATCTATTGTTAAGTAAATTAATAACACTTTATGTTGAATATTTCCGTAATACAAATGTAGAGCAATATGTCTGAATGTACCATGAAAACAATTACGTAAAAAAAGCAAAATCATTTATTATATAAATATATGATTATTAACTTCGTCAACAAACTCAGTTTGAAGATACCACTCCCAAATGCAGCTTCTTTGTGCAGTCGGAATCATTGACACTCTTCCTCACTATATAACGTAAAAATATAGCAAAAAGAATGTCTATATATAAGTTATAATGCAAATTTCAAACTAACAACCCCTAGAGACAAATTAACTATAACCTAAAGGTAGCGGTGAAGTAAACCCAGATTTCCTGGCTTACGAAAAAATTATACATCTGAGGTTTCAAAAAGCATAGTCTACATTCAATCAATATCAATGGAACAGTTGAAAACATGGCAATTGTAAAACGTAGGCAAATTATAAAACGCTTTTCTACCAACATTCTACGGTCGACAATCAATGGAACACTCATTCCGTCATTTATGATAATGAGTAAACTTGCAAATTAGCGTGGAAAACAAGCATGAAATGCTTAACAAGTTACTAACTAAGAACATAACGTAGTACTATACTCAGAAGTTATGCTTTCGAAGATGAGAATGTTAAACCAGCCACTGCTACCCTATTTAACAATGCATAACACGGAAGACAGTATTAAAGACAACATGTCTAAGAAATTGAAAATGGACAGTGCAGTTAATAAAACACGGGAATTCTCGAAGATAAAATTAGTATACTGCATGAGATCTCGCTAGACCTCAGTCGATGACAGTATTCTCGTCCAGATTATTTGCAACTGCATTCTATTACACAGAAATCAACAGTGGCACCTTTTAACCACCACAACGGAGATTAGATAAAGAAAAACACCTGAAATCATAGCTCCCATATTTGCGAAGTGAACTGAGATGGGGAAATTTAAGTTTTTGGCATAATTAAACAAAGAAATGGAATTATAACGTGAGAGGCTGCAAGACACAGTCATCATTACTAATGTAGCTTCTTATTAGAACAGTCAGGAATACATGAATATGCTTAAAGGCAAATATGTTCCTTTTATATGTTAAAAATAAAAATTTATTTTACCAAATAAAATACACCTGATTTGATAAAGTAACATGTATAACGAATATATAGATCCTTCATTACTTACTTAAATTCGATATTTCTATAATTGTATTTATTTTTTACATAGGGGATAGGAGAGCTTATTTATAGGACTTCAATCGTCCTGTTGATTATAACTCCTTCGTTTAGAATCGGAGAACCCACTTCTTTACACGTTATAAATGGCATCTTCTATAAATTGTTATTTGAACCAAGAATTCTAAAAGGTAATGAAATTAGTTTGTGTTCGCCTGTGTTCTTTAATAAGAATTCAATTTAATTTTTGATGGGCAAAACAATTTCATTTTCATTAAAATTCATGTTTAATGTGTCATTTTTTATCATATACGCGGATCCTTTTTGAATAGTGAAGTCAAAGGGAAAATTTCACTCTAACTTACATGTTGATTGTCTAATATAGTATTATCTAATACTACGATGCATGAACCAATGATAATCAAACAATATAATATTGTCTGTCATCAAAAATTGTGAAACAATCAAAGCGCTGGGACAGAACACAAAGTTCAATAATAATTTAAGGACTGCACAGCACAATCTTAGCTTTTAAATATTTAAAAGCATCAGCTAGATATAATATCAACACTCTTTAATACTTACAATTAACTTAATGAAGTAATTACTCTTCCACGTCGCTTTATCCTCTTTACCCATTTTGGTCTGAAAAGGTGAAAAAATTACTAAATTTATAAATGTAGTAAATACTTATTTCACTTTTAAAAAAAGGAGGAGGTAAGTCATTCCAAGTACACTTTTTGTGCCTCATCAGCACAATGTTTGACTTCATTATTATATTAGACAAGCTCTATAATATGTTACTTTCACCAAACGGTAATTAAGAGTAAACATTTTAGTACCATAAAGAATCATAAATTGCAATATACATATGTTTATATTAACCACTGCAAATACTAAACATCCAATTTTTTAAACATACACCCTAATATTTAAAATTATCACAGACAAGGTATGTGGTACCAAAATGTGGTATCCTTTGTTTTAAAATAAAATGTACAATAAACTAATTAAAAATTAGAAGGATAATTATTTTAGTATTTCTTTTCTCACACCATCCAAATAGGCTAAAAGTATTTCATATTGTAAATAATATAGAAAACATTTCAACTCACGTGAGTCCTTTTAAACAGAGGTTATGCCTACGACGACAGTAGGTTAAACCAGCCAGTGCTACCCTATTTAAATGTAATATTCATAATATCGCAATTTAAAATCTTATTCAATTTGTAGAAGTATGGGACAGTTTTTATATAAACTTTTTACATAATTTAACAATTTATGTAATTACTTTAAAATATATTCTTAGGGAGTTTTATTCTTTTGAAGGAGTAACGAATGGATACGTGAATGTTAACAGCCAGAAGGTAACAGTGCAGTAAGTACTAATTACTATCAGATGTGATGGAAGTTTATTGAAGTTGATAGAGAAATGGATACCCAAATCTTGATCCCCAGTGAAAAATCTGACACGGCTTTTGAGAAGGGGGATGGCTGGGATTTAGAAAATGTAGATGAATCCAACCTACCTAAAAATCCAGTTTCTTCACCAAAATCATTATGGACGCTTGAGTTTTATCAGCAATTCTTTGACGTTACCACCGATGAGGTTTTAGTAAGATTAAAATGGTCAATGCTTCCGAAGCCTGGAGTTGATTTTAAAAGCAAAATAATCCAAAATAATCCTGATTTGTATGGTCCATTTTGGGTTTGCATTACTCTTGTATTTTTATTAGCCGTAGGAAGCAATTTAGGAAGTTATTTATTTGAAACCTACGATAACATTCCTATTACAAGATGGAAATATAATTTTCATTTGCTTACTCTTGCAGGATTGACTGTCTTTAGTTATTCTTGGTTCCTACCTTTAGTTTTGTGGAGTGGTCTAAAATGGCATTACAGGGAAGAGGTATGTAAATAATAAATTAGCTTTGATTTTATTATAAATGTAGAAAGTTATTATATCTAATTAAATTGTTAGAAAGTGTTATTAACAATAAATGAGACGTTCAAAATATGAACTTGGTAGGTTTTATAGATATGGAAAGCCATAATATGTAACGAAAAACCAGTATTTAAAATGTGGTTCATCGGAAACTGGCCACCAGAATTTGGAAAAAGAAAAGAGTCAAGTCTTTTAGACGAAGTTTTTATTGAGTCAGTCAGTCAGTTCCAAATATCGATCTTATTAAGTGTTCTGTTGTGTTTTGCGTAATTTTTAGTTGTTTTAAGCCCGTTTGGATCAGAGTTTTTGTATTTTGATATATATACACGTAAGCGAAAATGAAAAAGTCTCGAAGATGAAATATATCATATTATTATTCAAATCCGTTATACATCGTGAACATTTTTTACAAAAAAAATAATCCCAACTTTTATGGCCCATACAACAGCGACTCACGATGTATGACGGATTTGTATAATAACATGATGTTTACTGTTCTGTAGTGCTAACAGTATGCATACACTGTAAATATGATTATGGGCTAGGCACAGCCACTTCTCCCATGAAGGGGTCTCATATAGAAGTAAGTTATATCAGTTTTTTTCTTTTTTAAATATATAATATGAAATATATACGGAAAGCCAGATATACATATGAGGAAATGTAAGATTTTGTTCTGTTACATGCTTAAACCCCTGAAATGTAATAATGTGCAGTTTTTATTTTTTTTACTTTACTGTATAAAGACATTTTTGTGAACACCCAGTCATACACATCATTTTCCTCATTCATTCTATACTGTGTGTAAATATGGATGTGTTATTTCCACTAAAAGATTTAGTTTTGTTCTCTCATACCATTTATTCCACGTAGTTGTTAGCAACTAATATTAAATATGCATATTCCAAGAAAATATTGTTTTTATTTTAAATAAATAAGGAATATTTGTTCACTTCTTTGGAATAAGAAAAGATATTTTTATTTTCCTTAGAGAAACTATTTTTTCTCTGTGGATAAAATAAATTCAATTTTTTGATTTCAAAACGTGTCAGAAATATACTATTGGTTAAAGAAAAACAAGTTGAGATAACGAAATTTCACTAATTTACAATGAGCTATGTGTAACAAGGTATTATATTATTTCAAATATGTTTCCAGATCTCTGCAAAGTTTAGTTTGTGGTAGTTTTTAACAGTATGGTGTATGAACTTTGCTATTAAAAATGTATTATTGTACTTCATTTATTTTCGCTCGATACACTTATTTGAAAGCCTGAAGATTTATAACTTCTGTTTTAGGTAACTCTGTCATACTTGGAAATGTGCTGTCTCTATGGATACTGTCTCAGTATCTTTATTCCAGTATCTGTTCTTTGGCTGATACAAATTGATTGGTTTCAATGGACTTTATTATTTGTATCTGCGGCCCTTTCAGGCACAGTGCTTATCAAATCACTGATACCGTTTTTTGGAAAGAAAAATTATTTCATTTTACTTGGTATCTTAGCTCTGCACTTCCTAATGGCTTTTAACATAATGTGGAATTTTTTTTCTTATAAAAAAGTATAAGTATTGAATAATGCTTAATCTCTCAAATTATATGATTATATAATTATATTATATAATTTTGACTTTTCTATTAAGAAATTTTATAATGTAAAATATATGTATATTTAAATAATTTTGTTTTCCATTTAGGATGTTGTATGAGGATGTAAATATGTGCTGCACAAAAATATTTTTTTAAAGATATATTTAAATGGTATTGAATATGTTTGTTTTTCCTTTTTTCCATCGTGATGATTTTATCAAGTTTCACTATTTTTTGGAAAATTGTAGATTAAAAATGAACTAGAAATTAATTTCTTTCTTAAGTGAGTGTAATATCTTTACATTATTTCTCTATAACTTATGCACAACTGTTATTAATATAATGAGTGTAATAATGTACTAGTGAAGAATATTGTCCTTGGTTTTGGATGTTGAAGCAACCAATCCAAAGGTGATCCAAAATTGAAAACGGCTGACTGCCTATGAATAGACAAGTATATTGGCAAAATCACGATATTCGAGAAATATCTAAATGTGGTGCACGCACTAAATAGGTGAGGACGTACTCACCTATGAAATTTTAATCTGGATGGGACGGGCCTTTTCTAATGGTGAATGATCCCAATTGAACTAACTGCAGAAATTTGTTTTAAAAATGACTCATTTTTCATTAAATTAAATGTCCTTTGAATATTTCGAAATTATCCTGACAAGGACCTTTAATTAGAAGACAAAATTCTTTTCATTTTGTCAATGATAGTTAAATCATTAACAGAAATATTGTTAATTAAAATAATTCCTAATAAAGTTATTAATAATCTATATAATATCCTATTAATGGAGTAATTTTTACTGATGCATTATTAATAAATTTACTATTTATTATGTTTTACAAACTCTCTCAAATGGTAATAAATTTAATTGGTTGCTTATTATTTATTATTATGGATTTACTTGCAGTAAAGTTCATTACCAGAAGGACCGAATTCTTGTGTTATAACTTCGTTTTTATGATTTTTTGTTGTCTCAAGTTTTTTTGTTTTTGAAACCTTTGTCCCCAAAATTGGAGTGATTAATCAACAAATGTACGTTACTGAGTGACCAAAGCAATTCACTAACCATTTTGATTAGCAGCAAATGTATAACATTTTTACAATTAAATCAGTAACAGTATTGGTATTATACAGAAATAACCAAACTCTATTTAGTTTTCTGAAAGTAATTTGTACAAATCCTTTTTAAACTGGGACTGATAATTGCAGCTTCGACGAATTGCCTTGCCTTGATTACCATAAATCTCTCAGACCATATTTGAAGAAGCAAGTTGAGAGACCTCATCTATCTGGTGTGATATTGATAATGGAGTGACAAAATAATACTTCCCACTGCTGCTGATAAAAAACTTGTCATTTCACACTGGGTCATGAAATAACCTGTATTTAAGAGGATATCGATCTATCAAGCAATGTCTACACTGTTTCAGATGAACCCATTATCAGTCTGCCTTGTAATTCAGCAAATGTTCAAACTATAGACCACATCATTCAGAATGCACTTTGTGACACCATCAGTGACCCAAACTCCAACAAATGGTGCAGTCTCCTCTTTATTTTAATTAGATCGTGAAGGAGCTTTACAAATTCTCTGACTGATCAGCAAAGTTTCATTGGGACATTTAAAATTCAGTTAATACGTACGCATTTTTTTTACTTAACTATCAGTAAAGTACAGAGATCGCGAACAAATTCGATGTTGACGGACGTGCATGCTCTAAGGCTTCCAAAGTCCTTTATGACGTTTTTTTGATGATTACTCTGGGTGGGTGGTGTGTATGTAAAGTCG